>JBAJHX010000043.1:17291027-17301222 GCA_037176925.1 Amniataba percoides | reverse complement strand
TTGATCTACAGAATAAAATGTTTGACTGAGTGCTCATCAAAGACTGGTGATTCCATATTTTTTGCCAGGGGTTGTATTATGTCAATTTGAAGCTGCAGTCGGCAGCAGTAACTAACCTAATGGCTTATCTGTTCATGTCAAATGTGTGCAGTACTGATGTGTCTGCCAGATATGGTCTAATCACAGATGATTAACCCGTCAATGTGTTGTGCATTTCTATTCTCTAATCAGAAGAACCATGACCACAAACACAAGCAGCAAACATTGGCCTTCCTAGACATCTAGTGCCATTCTCACTCTTTGATATCTTTACTGAAGACATTGTATAAATCTGACTCAATTTGAATGGCAAAAACTAAAAGTTTGTGACAGCAGTGTCTTTTTAGTCTAAAATATACTGCTATTGCAAACAAAAAACTGAAATAATTTTATTTTAGTTTCACCCTATAGGTCACACAATTTGCTAACATTATGTCCATAGTACTGTGTGTGTATCCCTGTGTGTGTGTATTCACTCTATATACTGTAAATGTAAAACATAGACTATATAGTAGAGTACAGACCAAACACCAGTTTTGAGAATTAAAGGTAGAAAAAGTTGTATAACACTTGTTAAAGGTCAAAGGGTTACAGGCTGCCATGGGAACACGTGAATACTGTTGGAAAATATTATATATATATATTATAAAATATTAATATTAATGAATTTTCTCAATGTAAGAGCATCATCTCCTTCTGTATTAGCATTAAATGGCCAAATATTGCTAACATTTTCATTGACAGTGTCCATAATTTAGAATTTGCTGTTAAAACATTAGAAAAGAGAAATGAGAGACACATGAACATAAACTTAAACCCAGCTAGGGACCCAGTAAGGAGCATAGAACAAAGGTGTGTTCACTGCTCACAATATGCTTGCAAAGCTTACATCTTCTTGCATTACTCTATGGACATATTACTCATACAGTTTGTCTTTGTGTGTGTTCCCTGTGTGCATACAAAGTGTGCCTTTGCATCACCAGGTGTTTTCACACCTGTCTCCTCAGGCTAAATGTCAGGATGAGAGACAGTAGTGCAACAAAAAGTAGAGTATTCCTGTTACATACGTCTATTACAGTTTACAGAGACTTTACAAAGTCAGAGCGCCCATCAAACAAACAAAGATAACCAAGGCTTCCCCTGCCTGTGTTTGAAGGGAGATATTTTGAGGTTGCTTTAATATTCCTTTGATCTAGTCGGGAGCGGGCCAAAATAAAAAAAGAGGCAAATCTGAACATGGTTATGAGAGAAGACATTTGTGGGGGGAGTGAGAGGAGATCAGGGGTTTCTGAATGTGTGAAACAAGAGTTGAAACATGCAGTGGTTACACAACACAGCACAATCCCATTCATTTCTTATACACTTGGGTCTGGGGCATTTTCTTTGTTTGGCCTAAGTAATACCAAATATATTTTCAATATCCACACCAGCATGCAACTTCTAACGCCTTTTTAGAACAACTACAGACTTTTGGTTTCTCTCTTAAGCATTTGTTATTTCAAAAGGTTTTCAACTGACTGTCTCTGAACATGTAGAAAATTGAAAATCAATACAATATGAAACATAATCGCTGAAATGAAGTTGAAACCGCAATTAAACACATCCTAGATGTGAGCTTACAGTTTTAGTCAGATTTAGTATATATTTAACATATGCACCCAATATTTTTTCATTAAATCAAGACCTGGACTGCTAAATTTTCATTGGCAGATATGACCTGTCTGGCAGATTCATACTCACCTATATTAACAGATTCTAAGAAAAATGACTGACATATTACCACCTCATTAGGATGAGCAACCATGTATAATTGCCTATTTACAAACCCAACAGACACAGCACAACATTAGCATTTCATTTGAAGCCATGATTCTTGCAACTTTTCCTATTAATGTAAGTCACAATATTCACTCTGCTCTGTTTTGGTCTCCTCCACCTCCTAAGGCAAATATTCAGCTCATTTGCGACCACATCTTCCATTATATTCAGTTGCTAAGCCTTTTCTGTCTGCTGTTTGTTTTTGGACAGAGCTTTTTTTTTTTGCATAAATCTGCTGCTGCTGGAAACAATGCAGATGGGAGCTGTAAAAATGAACACAAACACTAAATATGTGATCTCTAAAACCAAAACAATGAAAGACACTAAAATGGTCTGCAGACTTGAGAGCATATCATGGAAATCTAGACCATGAACTGAAGTTTTGAATGAACTTATATGAGTGTGTGTCATCAAATTACAATACTGACATAATTTTATCATAATTTGTGACAACACCAAAGATATAGTGTTTCCTGTTTGTTACACACTAAATAGCCTAAAAAGCAACATGGCAAAAAGTCCACAATGTGTCATCCTCAGGAACTCACTTTGTTGACAAAGAATACAACACTGTTTAATTGACAGGCAATCCAAACCACAACAGAAATCATCGTGTGATAGCAAAAAGTGAGAAAGAAAATAAAAAAAACTTGCCATAGCATGCAAGTATAAGCATGATATTTCCGTATTAAAAATGATCCTCTGTGTTTTTTCCCAGTGTCTTTCCCCATGAATAAAGTGATTCAAGGTTTCCAGGGTGTGATTCTTTAGCATGCTGAAAGCCAAAGGATGAAGGGACTTTCATTCATCACTGGGGCTGATCTAATAAGCACTTCCTCCTTGCGCTCGCTGCATGGCACGATTGCACTTGCACACACACACACAGAGCAGCACACGAATGTGAACAGGGTGAGAATGCAGTGTGAGAGCTCGGAAGTATGAAAACGAATGAATGAGCCTGGATAAGCCTCCCTCCCTGCTGACTGTAGTGGGCTCATTTGTATGAGAGCTGCAGACTACACAGTGTTATGTGTGTGGCCAGAAGGAGTGGGGGAGAGACACTTGTATGTATATGTGATACTGGTGTGTCTGAGAGCATGTATGCATTTAGATTGCATCAAAGTACTCTAAGATGTATCTTTTTAGGGCTGATTGTGTACAAATGAAAATACTGCATGGATAGATGCAGCAGTTTGTTTTGTTTTTTTTTTCATCTGGTAGCATTTAACACAAAGCCTTTATGGGTCAAGCATGTGTCTCTTCAGATGAAAGCGTGGGCTAAGCAACAATACATACATAATTTCTATTATATAAGTCCAAGGCGGTCTTCTCTGTGTATGTGTGGAGGAGGTGATGGTCGTGAGTGTACGCTGGGGCTTCATGTCGTGCTTTCATGCAGCCGTTGGGGCCAGAAACCAGCCATGTGTGGATGTACTGTAATGTGGTTTAACCTTTTATCCACAGCAGCAGGCTTATCAGTGAATCGGCCATGGCATCAGCATTGTGCCCTAGGCCTGACAGAACAAGTAGGAGTGGACAAAATTCACGTGTTACTACCCATGTCATTGTAATGTAACACGCCACTCTGCCCCCTTGGTGATCTCTGAGATGACCCCACATTCATACGCGGCCGCTTTTCAAAACAAAAGCTTGTTCCATTTCGATGTGTTTCCCAATGTTAATTCTTTCGGTTGGGTTTGAACAGCTTCGCTGAATTCTTCATGAGAATGACTTTGTAACTGATTTAGATATCATCTGTAGTCATCAAGCTGCAAGGTAATGTGGTTAGCAGGAGCGATAAGCTTGCACACTCTCACGACGCTGTGGTCAGATGAACCTCAAACCCAAATCCACTGATAAGCTAAATAAAAAAGGAAAAGAATATCACAAAAGAACCTTTAACTCTCTAAAGAGATGTACATCTACTTTAAAAAGATAAGAAATCGTCTAACCTCGGCCTCGGCTTCTACATACACCCTCTACATACCTTTAGAGAGACATAAGGTTTGTCAAGTGCTTGAGAAAAGCACTTAGAGCAAAGAGATCCACTAACCACTTGGAGAGAAGAGGTGGAAACTGTGTGTTGGTTTAAAGCTTTGCAGCACTGCAGTTCCTTGTGGTTTATTTTCCATAATAAAGTTCCAACTCAGCAGTCTTTGTCAGCCACTAAAACATTTGTGTTTGTGTTGCTTTTTGCTCTCCCACAGCAAAGTGCACAGAGAGGGCAATACATGTGTGAAAATGCACATCACAGGAAGTGGCCACATGGCAGACAAAAGCTAGATGGAGGAGGGACTGCTGTGCAGGATATCTCTGTCATTTTTAAGCATTTATTGCCTTTTATGAGCAGCCAGCACAAAATTGATGCTGTGAGGTCAACAGTGAATTTAAGATGATTAACTTCCACAATCTCTTTCCTCCCTAGGCTTGAACGTTGATGTAGCCACGGAAACACAGGCAACGATGATATCAGAGACGAATAAAAAATGCATTGTGGGGCCTTTCAGAGAAGGGTGGGGCCCTGAAAGTAGAGTGCTTTTTCCTTCAAAACATCCATGGTCATAAGTTGAATTATGAGAAGAAAAAAAAAGACAGACGGTTTTCTGTTAGAAAACTAAAACTACATTCGACTAGGGTATTTTCTCTTACTGCGAGCCACACACCACACAAAAGACGGGTCACTGCAGTGGCTGATCAAGCGCTGCAAAATGAAAACAGACTTCATGAGAGTGAAGTGATGGAAAATCGAGTGAAATGAAGGGCTGTTTGAGAAGCTCGCTCCATTATATTTGCACAGCATGAAGTGAGGCCCGGCAGTCTGCCGTCACCTACAGACAGAATGGACAACACTTTCTGAAAGCCCACACAAAATCAAGCAGAGGCTACTTCTCTTTCTCAAACACACACTGTATAGCAGCTTTATATTATACAGATTCTCTCAAGCTCTACACTTCAGTAATGTCACGCATTCTTCTGGGCTTTCATAATATTGTAATGTGCTCAAGTAATTTCTTCGATGTGGTTCATATAATTTCTAGAAATTGTGAGGGCTGATGATGGCTCTTGTAAGTGTAGATGCTTCAGTACTTCATGAAGTGATTTGTTGGGAGGGATGCTGTACGCTGAGCACACAAACAGACACGCACACACAAACACACCGTTCTTGTCGAAAATCCGTCTTCCTCTGTCTTACTTGTATACAGTTTAGTGAACATTTCTCCTCTCATATTGCTTTTCCCCCCATTTTTTCTTCCCAGCCTGACATCGACTCCTCCTTAATTGATCCCACACTGTGGCTTCTGACAGGCAGTTGACACATGGTAATATGAGACGAGCTGGAAGTCAACCCACTGAGTCATCACACCCATGGAGAGGGAGTGAGGGAGTGAGGTGATGTCATCTTTATAAGTCCATGAACAGTCTCCTCACCCTTGAACTTGAACCGTGAGCTGAACGAAAAAATGTTTTCCTCAGCAATGTTTGCACATGACCAACTGACTAATTACACTTAAACTATTTTGCTAATGGTTTACACCATGTTATCACATGATATGGCATCACTGTTGTCTAAAAACCAAGGAGTATGTGAATTCAGAGCAAAACATCTCATTGTAATGTTAACAATTTAACTAGGAGTGTACAGGTCGGTGATGGTTAAAATTCTTCAGCATGTATTTAACTAAGTAGCTCCTTCAATTAACTGATACATACATCAAAATTAGATTTTTTTATCTTAATTTAGCATGTTAGCATGCTAAAATTTGCTACGTAGCTCTGAAGACAAAGTACAGCTGAGTATTTATACAAATTTAAAATTTGATTTAAAAGCAATAACAAATGAAAACTCATTTATCATTCTAACCCCTAACCCTAGCCAACTCAGTTCATCTTGACAGAGGCAGAAATTTCATCACATCATGGGTCAACCTCATGGTGACACGAGAATTTAATTTAGGGGATGACAAAAGTAATTATGGTTTGTCCTTTGGGAAAGAATCAATCCAAGTTAATAAACAAATGGCACCAATCCTTCAAAAAGATGTTGAGATATTGTTCAGGATAAGTGAAGAACCTTGACCTGCCAATGGTCCTAGAAGAAATGTCGTGAGATAACTACAGCCATGTCTTCATCCTCTGGAGAACCCACATGTCTGTACCACCATTTCACAAAAATGCTTTTAAAAGTTGTTGAGATATTTTAGTCTGGACCAAAATGGTGCACCAACCAACCAAAGTGACATTGCCATCTCTGGATACACTCTGTGCAGCTCGCAACCGTGCGGTAGATTACATTAATCAAAAGGATAGACGTGAGTCTTGCAGGACATTCGTTTTATTAAAATATCCATTCCTACTCCCAAAGGGCTACAAAATGTAGAACAAAGCAACTAATTGATTATCCCAATGGACACCGAAAAGACATAGACAGGAAGTTTTAACAATGAAATCTAATTTGAAATGTGATTGTGCTGGTGTTACGGGTAATCATTCATCCCCTTTTGAGATTAATCTTTTATTAAAGAAGATTAGAAATGCGAATGGGGTCAAGATGTCCCAGTGGCGCACTTTTTTAACAAGCTCCAGATCCAAAAATATTAAAAACACTTAAAACCTAATTGAGTTCAGGCATGAATTTTCAACAGCAGAGATCTGAGACCACCAGTGAAACAACAACTTTAATCTCTCCAAACCATTTAATTGATTTATGTTTATGTTTTGCTGACAAGTGGCTTCTTGCGGCAATTTGAGATTGTTATATCGAAGAAGCAAAAGTAAAAGTTTTGGGAATTTATTTTATCACTGCAGAGCCCCAGTGGGAAACGAATGTCTTCACCTGCTGGTATTAAGCCCAGTTACCTTTATTTTATATTTAAAAATCATTTCTCTGTGCAGAAACAAGTGTGAGTACAGACCTCCTGTGGCTTTAGAGGTTTGGAGTGCTCAGGTTAGGGTGTACCCAAGTTGCTGCCCCAAGTTTAATCGTGTCTGATTACAGTGTTCAGGCTACCTCTGGCAGATCATGGTGCTACAAAAATCCACTCACATATTGTCAACTGAATTGCTGAAGGACCCTGTTAAGTGTACTTCTGCATCAATTTCACTATGTGCTCATCTGTTCGGCTATTGAAACATTTACAAATGATATTTTTTCATTCAGCTTGCATTCATCTGTGACTAAAACTATACTCATAAATTCCAATTAATGGGGTTAGAACTGCACTCTTCACAGTGACAGCTATGACTTAATGAATATGGAAAGCATCACTTTTCATTTATTAAAATTCTATACTCACTATTGCACTTTGGAGAGGTGATGGGCTAAAAGTGGCACATGCCGTGTGAATTGAAGTCAGCTGAGGTAATGGCTTCACAGAATGCAAATGACAGTCATTACGACGGACGCTGGCAATGATTAGCATCAAACATCTGGTTGTCACTGTTTTTCCAGCTGAGAGGAGCTTCTATTTTCAGATAAACAGGCAATTTACAGCTTTTTAAAATTCAGTGTCATAGCCTACTTTTTTGTGGCGCCTATGATGTAGATATTGTGCTGATACAGTGTCAGAGAGACAGTTTTTCACATTTTTTATTAAGTGGTCATTTCTGAGGCTCCATTTTATGGTATTGTTATACTAGACCTCACTGTATAAAGGGTGGATTATTTATTTATTTGATTTAATCTTTGATCCTGCATTGACTTAATTTTGGCCTCTCAGGGGCAGTGGAAACAACAAACAACAACCCACAACATAGCTTAAGTTTTTTAAGTGGATGTGGCATACTTGTTAGCGACCACTTCTCTATTTACACAGCAGATATGGAGCAACATTAGCAGTGGAGTCATGTTTGTGTCTGTGTTAATGTCAGTCAATCCTTTTAGCTCTGTTTGGCCTCCACCACCTCCTAAGGGAAATATGTATTGCCTTAGATGCTGAATACTCTGCAGTGTTCATCACCGAGTCTGTAACTGTCAGGGTAATGCAGAGTAGGCAGTGCAAAGTGTGGGTTTTTACGTGGTGTTATGCAGTGAGAATGAGCTAAAATATCAAAATTGTGGGCTAAAATCTAAAACAATGAGCTTAATACGTTAAAAGGAAGAGAGGAACAGAGCTGAATATGTAACTATCTCTACATTAATCACCCAAGTGATCTTAGACGTTTTAAGGAAAGCATAATCAGTTTTCAAATCCTTTGAACACAATTCCCAACATAGCCCTTGCCACAAGAAGGCCTTGTTGTAAAAATAAAGAACAGGAAAACCTGAAGTAAATTACTTTAAACCAAGCTACCGGTAAAACCAAATAAAACTGAACAAACTGTAATGACCAGCCTTGAGTGGATGGTGAGATGATTGTATTATTATGTCTCCTCGCTGTACTTGAGTTCACCCTCAGAAAACCTTGAATTATCTGATGAAAGGATTCAACTAGTTGCTGACTAAGGTCTTTGGTTTCCGCGGAGCATTCAGTAGGCCATATGTGTTACAAACTTGGAGTTCCGCCTCTTATTCTGCTAGTTAGGCATGTGATTGAGATTGTTCAGGACAACTAAGTAAAGTTACTGTCATGTTCCTGGAACCAGGCTGAGGTGACGAGTGTGGGAAGAATCCATTTGAGCCGGGCCGTGAAGGATGGATACACCTGGTCAGCAACAATGTCTACATACTGCATGCGGAGCACTCAAATGAGGCTCCTTCGGCACAAAGCATGCGCAACATCATTATGGCACCGTCAGCGGCAGCTTGCAACACTCACACAAGACAGAACGGATCCATGATTCAAGCTGTTTTTGCCAAATCATGATCCTGTTTTCAGCACGTACCACCAGAGATCAAGATTTGTTGGACTGTGCAGTGTTTATCTGCCATTCAGTCACAAGCTTTGGTGATGACATCCTCAGTTGTAGATTTCTTATTTTGTTTGTTGCAAACAGACCTTCATTGAATCAACCCACCGACTCACATGAGACAGCCTTTTTCATAAAAGGTAAGTTCCCTCTGACCCTCACTGCCAAAGTGTTTTTACTACATACCTGCTGCTGATGCCAGTGTTCTGCTGGTCCGTACCCTGTCATCACCAAACAGCACACACTGTGCCCTTTTGTGTCTAAAAGCTCTGTATGAAGAAATTGCAGCCACTTGCCCCCAACATAGTTCACAGGCTTGTGTCAACTCAGCAGTGTTGCCAGACTAACAGAGAGGGCATCCTGGTGTATGTTTAACTGTGCTGGATTTTCAGCCAGAGGGAAATGCTGTTTCTCCTCTGCCGTTTTAGTCTAGATTGCGTATTCGTGTTTTACATTTGTGTGACATCAATGTTTGACGAGTTCTGTATTGGACCCATTTCTCTTTTGGGCTTTGAAAAGACATTATTTTACCCTGATTTTAAGCTAACTCACCATATCATAGGCTGTTGTGGTGAAAGGATTTCCAGGCAATTTTTTGGACTATAACTCAATGAAACCTAAAAGAAAGGAGCCGTCTCTTTTCCGTAAGCATGAAAGCCGACAGCTTTCTTTGGAGTAAAGCAGCCAAATACATAAAGCACCAACCATCGTTTAGCCTCCTGCCTTCCTTCTGTGCTCCTTTTTAGTTTCATTACATCACTCCACCAACACAATACTAACATCAGGTCAGGGGCACTGGCTTAGGGAGAGAATTGTATCAACACACAGTAAGAACTTTTCTTCATTTTCACACATGTGAATGTACATCTACAAATGAAATGAGCCCATAGAGTCAATGAGACGCTCCTCCTTCACTCCCTCAGCCTGTGTGAGGTTTCACCCAAAACCTCTGTTATTGCATGCTACAGCACTTTTCACTATAAGCACAATGAAGACACTGTACACTCCAAACAGAATGAGTTGTTGCATCTTCCCACACTGCACAGCGAGGACAGAAGTCATGACTAACTTTGAGAAGTTAGCCAAGATGCAAACCTTCCCACACACACTGCACCAGCTCACAGATTCATATCCCTGCTAGAGAGTGAGGATCCGATCTAATAATATTTGGGGGCAATGAATGAAACTGGGAAATTAAAACTGGCATGCATTTCTCTCAGCTGTGTTTATTTTGGAGGTAATATGTATTTAATTTAAAGAAATGTGTATTCACTTTAATCCAACAGCTCTGCATTCACATACATTTCTTTTTAATCTGACTGAGAAAGAAATGGTTTCTGCTGTGCACATATTTTTCTTTCTTCAGAGAAAGAGGAAAATGGTCAGGGGAGACATTACACGGCCCTTAAGGTCTCGTGTGTGTGCACCTCTACATCCCACATTCTGGCCACGAGAAAGCAGTGCGCTCGTCAGGTAATGAGAGAGGCGACAA
>JBAJHX010000043.1:17261758-17272190 GCA_037176925.1 Amniataba percoides | reverse complement strand
ACACACACACGGAGGAATGAGTCATGTTTCAGGCCACCTGAAAAATGTCACCTACAATATTCACTGGTTTGTTGCTCTGTTTTTGGTAGCTCTTGAGAAAAATAACTTGGGTATTTAGCTGCTGGGTGCTCCACTCTGTTCACCCATCACCACCCACTTAATATCTTTTGCCAGCCTGCCCTTTGGTGCTGGGCAGGTTGCATACGGGTAAAAAAGCTCAGCACAGCAGTTGGCTCATTTGTAATTCTTAGTGATCTGGGGTTTTTCAGAAACACTTTTCACATGACACATGAGTATTTCATTAAATGTCATAGAAAATATTGTTAAATAGAGCGTAATGCCAATTCATAGCAGCGTACAACAACTACAGTAATATGAAAATGCAGCAATCCATGTCATTAATGCCACTGTGCATGCATTTTTAAAAATGCTGGCATCCACAGTGGTAATATGAAGAAAGACAATAAGAGCAATGGATGCTGCAAACATGCACACACGCAGAATAGACTTTATATCTTATATATTGTGAGAAGACAAAGGAAAGAACAGGTTGCTGCTTTCATTTAAAGCCTTTTGAAATCCTTGATGTTTCCGGCTGCCGAGAGAAAAGAGCACTCAGTTCACACACAGCATGAAGCTTTTCTGCGTGTTTAAGCCCACAGTGGTTGTGTGCTGGTGCTAATGGTTTTTGAAAAAGAAAAGCATTAGAGGTCATGCGGTTCGTTTGAGAGCTCACCCTATAGATGACGAGTCCGCATGGTGGACAAATACAAGGCAAAGATCTGACTGTGGAGTGTGAGGTTTCATCAGAAAGAGCTTTGACAAAGCTACGCTACTGCTAACATGCTGTAGTTATCCAGTGTAATGGAAAGTTTTAAGGATTTAATATTATCATCTATCAAACACCTAAAATTTTGAAAATAATATTTTTTTCATATTATTTTTAAAATAATATGAAAATTACTCACTGTGAATGCTTACAAGGTCACGATTGAGCCATAGATCGTATCTATGGCAACAACTAAGGTCTGAAGTAGCATTTCATGACCTGTTTCATCAACACCCCTGGGCTGGTGCAGACATGACGTGACAGTGGTGACCTCTCCAGACATGTCACACTTATGACTGATGTCTGCAAGTCCGCGATCAGGAAGGCTGATGTGATATGGACAGCTTTCCATTCCATTAGCTTTCTTCTCCTGCAACCCACCCAGAATTTTACACGTCGGATACTGTCCCCACCATCTGAGTTCCCGGCAGTTGAATGGACTTTGCTTTCAGACAAACAAAACCGTCATGACGTTTGCTTCATCAAGCCTATCATGAATCGCTGCGACACTGCCGGCCAATCGCTTTTCAGACTTTCATTTAATATTCTGCAATGATGAGAACATCTCCTGTATTACACACCATTTTAGAAAATAGAATTGGATGAAAATCCACATTACATTATATGAGCGTGAGATGTAAATGTGATACGAGGCCAATACAAAATCAGAACATTAAAAATGAATAGAGAAGATGAATGTGAAATAGTGACAGCTGATGATTTATTATTTTTAAATCTAGTAAACTGTGCTCTAAAGAAAGCAGAGAAAAGGGGGGACTTTCACAGCGGCAGGCACCATGACAGGTGTAACATTTAACATTTTATCTGAAAAGGCCTGTTTTCTGTAAATGCCATGTCCGCGTCAGCATTCAGACTTTGGCTTTGAGGTGAAATTGCCCCCATCATGAATAAGTGACCCCTTGCCGTGGGTTACTGTGGTTACATCAAACCTGTCATTATATGGAAAGCCACAAAACAAAATACCCTCCATTTTGCTAGGACACATCTGGAGGAGTACTGGGAGTGTGTGTTTGCCTGGTAGGGACTGCCTCAGTAAATAATTGTCACCTGCTTGTGACCCGACAAGACAGGAAAGGTCTCGGTGGAGAGATGCGGCCACGGAGAGGAACGGTATGAAATACATTTTATCCCCCCACGCCAATTTATCTGTCCCCGTTGAGGGATGCTTTATGCTGCTTTACACGTTTGTATTTTTTAATATGGCACCTTTGTGTATAATGTGTTGCACCAGCCTTGATTAAGGAATAAACTAAAACACTGATGAGTCTGAACAGATCCTAAAGACGATAAGCATCTGGCAGATATCAAGTATGAGATAGTAAAAAGAAAGTGTGTGAAGAGTGAATATGATTCGACTAAATTCAAAATGCACAATGCTTAATTCACTATGGTTTAACTGTACCAATTGTGCCATTTACGTCTGCTGAAATTAATAAAATGGGAGCAACAGCTGTTAACAGATCTAATACAGGTAGATAGTGGTAGATCAGTCACATCCAGACACAGAAACACGGTGCCTGTTTTACCTGAGAACACACGTCACAGTGCCACCTCACTTTTATATTCTTAACTGCTTGTCAGTCGTATCATACCACGTACACATTATTCTAAGTCCATCCATATTACTGTACTGCCGGATCTTTTTATTACAGACGGTTCAGAATAACAACTGTTTGATATCACAACAATTCTTCCATATCTTATCCTTTCTCTTGCGTGACCTTTTGCCTGAGATGAGCTTTTAACTCCATTCTGATGTGGTTTCAGAATAAGAAGAACATATTTAGCTCAACATCTCGTCTCCGCAGACTGCGTAGAGAAAGCAGAGAAAGCAGCAGCATCTTCAGTTCAGCCACAGGACTGCTCGGGTGGGCGCTCACGGCCCAATAACGCAATCAATATAGTTACCCACATGAAGCTGGACATAAAATATACACTTGTGTGTAGACAGTGTATTGATTAAAGCTGAAGCACATTTGTTCTGTCAGATGCATGGAAGATGCGTGACTAAAAAAAAAGGCTCTGCTCTGAGGTGAAGACAGCCTATTAACTCACAGCTGATAAAGCATACAAAAAAAAAACTAGTTGGCACAAACTGCAGCTGGTCAGCTCCCATCTGATTTGATGACAGTAAAAAATACTTAGGACAGAATACTAAAGGTGTGATCACTTAAGCAACACTGCATGTCCTTGGTTCCTATAATGCAGAGCATGAAGCCGACTGTAAATACTTCTTGAGCAGCATCTTGTTTTCTCTTTGAGAAGCTGTGTCCACAAACATTTCCTCAGTTGGCGTTGACAGTGTGGGACAGCAGAAGTGTACACGGGGACTCAAAGCCAATTCATCCGAATGTTTCATTATGTGTGTGTTAGTCAGAAATGTGAGTTTTTAGAAGTACATGTCCTGGAAGAGGTTTTGTCCCATTTCTATGTAGGCCTCCTTCTCCTGCGCTGACATCTGCTCCACCAGCTCCGGCCTCTGGCTGACCTCTCGGTACGAGAACTGCCGGCCTCCCACCATCACCATTGGCTCATCCCCCACCTCCTCAAACTCGTCGTCGTCCTCTTCATCCTCCTCGTCGGCCCGGTGTGAAGCGGCAGCGGCCGGCGGCGGGCCCGAGGGGGTTTCGTCGTCCGATTCGCTGGTGTCGCTCTCGGAGTCGCTGGCGTTGCCCACGGCGGAGGTAAGCCCTCTGGTGGCGGCACTCGCTCCCCCTGCGCCTGCTCCTGCCACTGCCCTCTTCTCGTGGATGAGCAGGGCGCGCATCACTTCCTCGTTTTCATCCACCTGACCAAGACCATGACCCGCTGCTCCATCCTGGGATCCGGGTACGTGCTCTCCATCTGTGGAAACAACAGTCACAAAAATGTGAAACAGATTCACTTCTAAAATGGTCTTTCCGGGTAACTTCTTCCGGAACGGTGGTTGCTTTGGAACACAGAGAACCATTTTCAGTTATTCTTAAAAAATTGTGCCACAACAACAGCCCTTATGACGTGGTCTGTGTGAGCCTCAGCACGGCTTACTGCATGTTAGAGTGAAAACTTTTTTTTTTTTTTTTTTAAACGCGTCACCCTTTGATGTCATGTCTGTTTCCAGGCTCCAAAGGGCAGCTAGATCATTACAAACAGATGCTCTGAGATGCACCTCAGAGACAGGACGTCATCATGCAATTTCCACAGGAATGGATTTTATTAATGTGCAGTCCTTGCTCAGTCATGCACTAATCAAGCCTCTGATTATTTCAATTAAGCAATTACAGCTCAATGGGAGTCTGGCCAGGCCTGATTGCTGCATGCCCTTGGGCGGAGAAACAATGTCTACATAAGATGAATGGTGAATGAAGTCATTGGACGGGGGGTAGAAAACATGAGTTGACCCGGGATACCCTGTTTCAACTATGGATAGAACAGGGAATGAAATGCATAAACAGGCAGTCCAGATCCACTCACAGTTTCTTCATCCAGACCCGTGTTTCACCCTTTTCTGAAAACCACCCAGTGTATTCAACCAGCCTCACCGTGGACAGACAAACGCATTTCAAAGCAAAGGGAAAACTGCATCTGAGAGTGGGTGGGAATTCGACGTTGAACTTAACGTCTTCTGACTTATGGGGCAGGAGATCGCGTGATCGTGGCAGGATTTGCTTGAACTGGAAAAACAAATGCACCAATGTGGCATCACTTCGAGTTCAGCATTCGTGTGTGTGGGATATTTACATTTCTGTGAAGCGTCTGGACATATGTGTGTTTAAATTATTCTCAATATACAATCTCTGTCTCCAGTGGAATACTGTGACAGCCAAGATGGTGGGGGTTGATATTTTTATAGACCTTCACAATCAGAATAGCATGGAAGCTACATTAACCAGGTGTTTTGTAAGAAAACCTCACTTACGGCTCTTGAAGAGGTCAGGCTCGTTGTAAGCGCCCTGCACGGTGCTCTGGGTCAACCAGACGGGCCTCTCCTTAGGTGCTTTGCCCTCGCTGGCCTGCTTCTGCTGGTCTTCCTGCTCCTCCATGCTGATAACCACGTTCTGGGTGTACAGGTCAGCGTAGGAGGAGCCTTTGTTGGACCAAGCTTCACGGTGTGGGCCACTGGCAGCGTTTGTTCCGGACGCTGCAGCACGTTCACGGCTGGAGGAAAGATTTGGGAAATAACCTTTAAACAACGATCAACTGTTGACTTTATACGTGTAAATAAAAAAATCGCTGAAGCCTATTATTGCTGTTAACGAAGGTGAAATCCCATCTGTTGAGAGGAAAATGCTGACTGATAGGAATAAGTGGTTATTTCTGTGGCGTTTGCCTGAAACTGACCTCTGTTTGAGGGCAGGAATCTCAGTGGGCTCAGGCTCCAGCAGGTCATGGGACAAGTTGACATCTTCCGTCTCGCGTAGCAACACGTAGATGGGTTCGATCTGCTCGTTGAAGCGCGCCACCAGCGTCCTGGCGTCGGGACAGACGGACTCATCCTCTTCTACTTCCGTTTGGCAGAAGGTGCATCGAAATGTACCTGCAGGTTAAGAAAAAAAATCTCTGTATAGGATGAAGGGACGTTCAGGTAACCTACCTGGCACAATCTTGGGACACTGCCTTTGCTTTTAGCTGTAAAGCCACTGGCATAAATAGGCAACAATGAGAATGCGCTGCTGTTTGAGTTCATTTTGTGAATCAATAGGAATGATGCATCTCTCTCAGTGTATTTTGCTGCAGCTTCACTTTGTTAGTAGTGACTTTGCATCACATATGACTCCAGAGATAAACCAATAGTCAGCAGTTAAAACAACCACAACACCATTTTCGCCCACCATTTCATGTTGACCCTGAACAAGGCTGTTTGTTGTAACCTGGCTCTATCTTACCAGCATTGTTGGTTTTTAGAATGCCATGAAGAAATAGCCATTTGGATAAAGGTGCATTTTTTTTTAGGCGATGGCATTTCTTTTCTAATAATTTTATAAACACTACATGTATTTGTGAGGGCTTTGGGATCTTGAGTGCACACACATGCATGCTAGCACCGTGCTTCCTACTGGTAAGAAGGGCATGTTTGGCCATCTGCTTCTCCGGTGGATTTCACTTTCAATAATGGGAACAGTTCCAGCATTAGCACAGACCCCATGTCTGCTTAGTCTCTATATACGTGTGTGTGTGTGTGTGTGTGTGTGTGTGTGTGTGTGTGTGTGTGTGTGTGTGTGTGTTGAGGAGGTGAGTATACAACTGCTAAATGTACATGTGTGATAGAGTGAAACATACTTTGCCTGTGCCATATATGGACATCTTTAAATAAAGCAAGCTGCACTGAGACAATAAAATCATGTTTAGTAAAGAAGTAAGGTTCTTGATGCAGAGACTGTTGGCAGTAAAAGCAAACATGGATCTGGTTGAGGAAGGTCTTAGCAATTTTTTCATTTTAGTTAACACACGTCTATCTATCTATCAGTACTGCATACTGGTGAGACTGTTCCTCTTCATTGCAATACAGTAAAGAATACTAACTTGGTTATTCGATCCATTAATAAGGCCATGGCAGCAGTCTCCTGTTAAGTAATCACATAGAGCGAATGTTTCCACTGGTGCGCCACATCACAAAAGTTATTCAGGTTCCACTTTAAATATGCCGATCCATTCTTATAAAACTGAAACCAACTTCAGAGATCACCAACTTTTCACAGAAGAACTGGTAAAACAAAAGCACGGTTTCATGCACCACTGGAAAAAAAAAACAACCAAAAGCTTGATGGGCCCACATGTCGGGTAGAATTAGTTAAAAAAAACAAAACAAAAACAAATGTGTCCTACAAAGACAAGAAGGGTACATTCACACAGCAAAGTGTGAAAACTCTGAGCTGGAGGGTTTCCGGCTCTCTTGTGTGGGTCAGAATGAGCTGGAAGACCAGTAATGTCATTCCCCATCCCTGTGAGGTCAAACTGAGTGTTGCTGGCCCTAAAGAAGTGGCCCATCAGACCTCCGCTGTGTGAGTCCCAGGTATTCTTTTTGTCAGCCTCTATCAGGGTGCAGGGTTACTGCCTCCACAGCAAGATTGGACACCAGTGGAGATGAAACAAGAGACAAGTGCAAAGGAACTGGCACGATGATGAGAAAATGCGTCACCGGGAAGACGCTGACGTTTCCAAAACAGCAGCAGGAAGCCGGGAATGTTTTTTACGCTGGCCATAAAAATGTGTTTCTTATGTGGCATTATTGTACCTTTCCTTTCCTCAGATTATTTTTATGTGGCATTTAAGGATATAATTTTAAAACTCAGCTCTGACAAAGTCCACATTTTTATGTTTTGGTTTTAAACCATAATCTACTTTATAGAATGTATTTCGATGTGCAGTTTTCCTCCACAACTTAAAACTTGCTCTTAAATTGTACTTTTCTGTGTTATAAAGATGGAACACAATGCAAAGTCATTTTGTCACTCAAATTAGATGAGACTGTGTACTCCATCTTCTAGAAAACAAATCATTACATCGAACCCTCACACTGGCAGTAGTATATTACATTATCACTGATATATTGCTTTGGGAGTGTTATTATTTACAGTGACTTGTTTCTTTAAAGTTAAAGCTCTGATTTATTCAGGTGACTTTGGCTTCAAGTTGAGGAAGAATGACTCTTCCACCATAAGACATTTATTTTGGGTTTTGTAGTAACTGCAGCTGCTGCTCATTCTTCCAACAAACAGATGAGAATCATCACGACAGCAAAACAAAAAAATGTTTGGTGAGCCTGACTATAAAACATACAAAACTAAACATAATAGCGATTCAGGAAGATAATTCAATCCAATTCATTCCCATAAAATGGTAAATAAAATTCAAAAGATGGTAGCAAACCAGCCCTAGCTTTCAGATTCCCACACAAATCAATTCTTCACCCAGATTTGTAATTTAAAGATCGACACCACCACCGGAAAGTCTCTGCTGACCTCCAGTGGTTGGTTTACTTTTTTCCCCCATCTTGCTACAGTTAAGTACAGGTGGACTCCAGGACCTGGTGACATCACTGTGGGGTGTGGTTAAAGGTTCGACAGAGCACGTCTGACCACACTGATCCTCAGCTATTCTGCGTGAGGTCAGAGGGAAACAGGCTTGGAGCACACTGCTGCTGTTCAGCCAGGTGTTAAATTACCCTTTTAACAACATTTAGTGAAAGGTAATCCAGATCCTATTTTAGTTTTGCGTGGCACGTCTGTGTTTCCTAGCAACAGCGCTGGCTGACTTTTGGATTGGAATAAGATGGTGAGCATGAGGCCTCATTCTGAATGAATACAGTTTATGAATGAACACAGCTTCGAGGAGGGGCTGTCCATGAATTATGCATTATGCACACTCGTCACCAGCAAAATATTCTTCTCAATTTAAATGGATTCTGGCAACAAACAACGAGCAGCATCTCTTTACTACAGCACTTCACTGAGACTGAAAGCACCAACATACCTGGAAAAGCATCACATACTCACAAGATTAATGCATGTAAACATTTGTTATATGGTAAAGAGCCAGGTTTCAATAACTCATTTTACACAGCCTTCTTCATAAGGAAATGTGTTATTTGGATGAAGAATAAACTGGGTTTATGTTAAGCTGTTTAGAGGATTACAACTCCCTCACATCTCACTAAATGGTTTAAGTGCTGAGTGCAACTTATTATTTTCTCTGGCTTCAAAAGCAAAACTTTAGACCATAGTTTTATTACAACATGAACGCTGTGCATAGAGTATCCATCTGCTAAAGTTGTGAATGATTCAACATAAGCCATAAGGCAGATTTCAGTGAGCCTGCATGATTCCTATTCAGCAGAGTAAGCACTGCTGACTCAAGTGAGGATTTCAAAACCAAGTGTGACTCTTTGTCTGTCCTTATGCCGTGGTTATTCAGCCTCACCTGTCCTTAAAATTCTGCATACAGGATAGTTTCTTGTGTTACTAAACATATCAAACGTGCACAAACACAAAAGAATGGGTAAATCCTGCTGATACATGGGTGATGTGATAGTAATTTAGAAGCTAGGTCATGGGCAGCTGCCAGCCCATATCAAGGGAGAGTGTGAATCTGATATTTTAAGGAAGGTTACTTCATGCCTTTTGTTGTGATGAACTATGCCAATTTTGAACCTTGCATGTATCCAAACTAAATTAGAAAAAAAGCACAGTATTCAATTTCTGTTTAATTTGGGCTAAAGTAATAAAGATATTGTAGTGATCACTTATTGTTTAGGCATTATAAATAGACTGACTTGTCTTTGTTTTTCCCTCTTACTTTTTTCTTCTCATTGACATAAGTTGAGACAGAATTATCAACAGAATAAAACTAGAATTAATACTAAAACTAATACTTTTACACCTTTAAAGTCAAAAGTGTTACTTTAAAGAGCACCTTCACTGTTGTTTACCTGTCATTGGGTCAAACAGTTGGTTGGCTTCTAGGTCAGTGAATGTGGAGAAGCAGCAGGGGCACCGGAAGGAGGCACGGTTAGTCGAGTCACGCTCATCTGTCTCGATGCGGCGACGCATGTGATCCAATTTATACTTGACTACGTTGACCAGTACTCTGAAAAAAACAAACAAAAAAACAAAACTGTTTGGTTAATCTTTGTCATTTTTACATGGATGACAAAAAGTGTCTTCTGATTTAATTCTAAATGATGTGTGTGAAACTTAATAACTCACACGTAATTTAAAGTGTAGTTTTTAGTTTTACGGTGTTAAAGTCCAAGTAAATGTCTTGTCTTGGCACAGGTTGTGTCTTTTCTGAAAGTGCTGTGGGCTTAGCTTGGCCAAACTTTGCTGACATGAGTCTGCAGCTGCCTGGCGGGTGGGTTGCCTGGTGTTACTCACGTACCTGTTTCTCCAAACTTATAACTACAGCGAGACTCTACTTGTTAAAAAGGGGAAGTTATTGTGTGTTTCTGTGTCCATCATCTGTGCTGGGAAACGCAATAACCACCTGTAGTTGATGAAGTAGTAGTTGTGGCGCGTTGTCTTGCCATCGGGTGCCGTCTCCACTCTCATGCGGCACTTGACAAACTTGTCTGCTTTCAGGGTGTTGAGCACCGAGCGCAGCTGTTTACGGTCAAACTTCAGAAGCTCCAGCATGTCCTCCTCACGTACACAGGGGTTGCGGATCAGTACATCCAGGGCCAAGGCATGCTCCACTCCATAGAAGCCCCTTACCACCTGCTTGGCCAACCTCTTAAGTGCTGCAGGGACCTCGGTCAGCAGCTCCGGTTCTATCATCTTTCACTGTGGGGAGAGATGAGACCTCTTGTGCACGGATCTCAGACAGCAGGCAGCAACTTAAGGGGGACAGTGCACCGCAATCACTCAAAGCCTGGAAGGGAGATTAAATGAAATCTGGAAGGAAATAAAATAAAAATTAACATGTGTCTGGAAGCTATGTGCTGCTAACATATAGGCGATGACAAATTAAAGGAAAACCCTGAATGAATGAGTGGAGAAACAGAATCAGTGGAGATGCTTCCATAAAGATGCACACCATGGTATAATAGCCAATTAACATCCCATCATGCTGTGTGGCGTGCATAAAAACGCTGAGGAAGCCCATTCC
>JBAJHX010000043.1:17244521-17260010 GCA_037176925.1 Amniataba percoides | reverse complement strand
TCGAATTTCAGGCTCGTATATAAACGTGCCCGGTTCTTTTTACGGACATTTGTTTATTCGGGGTAATGTCACTTGCTTATAGTATTCAATTAATGGACTTTAAACTCTTGTGAAAAGTGTGTTGTAGTGACTCTGTAATGTTAAACGTGTCTACTGGTTAATAAAGGTGGACCCGCAATTTACAAACCCTAAACTGCACCTGATGTATAATGTTTTCACACTGGTGAAGCGGTGCATTTGTGTGTTTAGTTTCACACGATGTTAACTTTTCTTAGAAACATGCTTGCCGAATTAAAGAGTGACACCCAGCAGCTCATAAAATCTATTTACTGACATTGTTCAAAGTATTTTCAATGATGGAAACGAATGTTTTATTACAATGGTATGTTTTTTCAATGGGGACTTGTCGTCAAATGCATGCAAAGGTGAACTAGATCACGACAGGTGTAACTTTACAGTATTATAGCAAGTGACTGTGTTCTACCAGAAAGGTGTAAGTCATTGCATGAGCTAATATTGATCTGCTAAAATCAATCTTCAGTCATCCAACCCTCTTGTCTTTTGCAGGAGTGGGCAAGTCCTCTTTGGTCCATCTGCTGTGTCAGAATCAGGTGTTAGGAAATCCATCGTGGACTGTCGGCTGCTCTGTGGATGTTCGGGTAAGCAGGTCAATGAAATTTTAGAAATTTGAGATAAATGAGATCTAATGTCAGGCACTTCAGTACTTTCAGTAGTGACTGGAAAATTAAATATGAAATACTGGTCTGTTGTTTGAAATGCTACATATCATATGACAATGGTAGATGTTTCAGAACTTTCATTCAGGTGAAAGCAGGTATAGCACAGTGTAGAATATATACCCACTCAAAATATACTTATCAAATGTAAGAGTTCTCATTATGCACAGTGGATTATAATTATTGATCCATTAATGTGTCTCTTAAGTGGTGCAGCTGGTAAAGAAAGTACTTTTATTGACTGCCTGGCAGCATGTAAATTTCCCTCTTGGATCAATAAAGTCTTAACCTAGAAAAATGCATCATAATTGTTTTATTTTGTTTATACTTTGTAATATCAGTGTAAATATGAAGTGCAGTATTTGCCTCTGAATTGTAGTGGAGAAGAAATATAAAGTAGCAGAAAATGGGAATACGCATACAAATACCTCAAAATTGCACTTAAGTTCAGTGCTTGTAAATGCATGTTGTTACTTCCCACCACTGATGAGTCAAAACACTGAGTTAGATAAAAATAAGCATAGCAATCACAAGTGACGGCTGTTTTTCGTATTGAAATAATTGAGGAAATAAAAATAATCACAGGTCCAAGACTACAAGGAGGGGACCCCGGAGGAGAAAACCTACTACATTGAACTCTGGGATGTCGGAGGATCTGTTGGCAGTGCAAGCAGCGTCAAAAGCACCAGAGCTGTATTCTACAATTCAGTTAATGGTAAAGACGATTTTGTATTTCATTATTTAAATAAATCTGAAACACAAAGTGTTACATTTTCTTTTTTTATTCCAGGAATTATGTTGGTACACGATTTAACAAATAAGAAATCCTCTCAGAATCTCTACCGCTGGTCGCTAGAAGCTTTAAACAAGGACTCTTCTCCAACTGGAGTTATTGTCTCAAATGGGTAAGTAGACGTGTGCTTTCAGATTGTTTGTTGTCACAAGCTGGACAATTGATACACATGGAAGGATCTGAAAGTTGTTCTTGGCTCACTGGCTCTTATTCTCTCTTCTCTGCAGTGACTATGATAGAGAGCAGTTTGCTGAGAACCCGGTGCCTTTGCTGCTGATTGGCACAAAGTTTGACCAGATCCCAGAGAACAAACGCAGCGAAGTGCTCACTCGGACAGGCTTCCTGTCTGAAGACTTCAATGCAGAGGAGATCAATCTTGTATGTCTGCTTTTTTATTCCCACATGCCCTGACCAAGTGCGTTAGGGAGACTTGTGCCTTTTTCTCATTAGTCTGAGAGACCCCCTTTCTTTTTTTTTAATAGAAACATTTTTCAGGGGCTTTTCCAAACATGAAACTGACATATAAAAAGAATGTAGACATCTCAAAGATTTAGTTAACCCACAAAACCCACATAACTCACAAATGGGACAATTGTGGATGGAAAGTAAACCAAATTATTACATGTTGATGTGGGGAATTGGCTACTATTGTAGTTGCCATAAGGATAAAACCCATGCTCAAACCCATGCTCCCTTAGTGTATAAAGAGCTTATCTACCTGCTGATCTGTTTTTATGGACACGTTTAAGCGATTATGTTTCTCAAGTACTGAAGTGTTTTGTCACAAAAATAAGGAGGTGTATCTCATCACTTTATTCCTAAAATATCCCAAATATTTTAATGTTGCTTCTGATAAACATAATAATGTGGCAGCTCAAAAAGCTTTCTTCATGGGATGATCTCTCAGCCATAAAATCAGATCTCTGTGTTCTCATCTGTCAGAAGAAGAAAGTCAAAGAGGAACCTACTGTTCCACTGTAGCTCCGATGTTTGATTTAAGAAACTCTGACTTTGATGACACCTGGTGGTAGTTTTAAAGAGGGAATTGAGGCAGACAGCAGAACAAGCAGTTTTATTGATTTCTTTGTTCATTTAATTCTTTTCTGCTCACAAACAGCAGAGCAGTTTAAAATAAGCTACAGTCACAAACACATCCTTTACGTAAAGTTATAAAGTCCCACACAGGAAAGAAAAGTTGAGCTGGCATTGAGTTTGTGACTTGCTGTTTTGTTTTTTTTAGGACTGCACCAACCCGAGATACCTTGCTGCAGGCACATCAAATGCAGTGAAGCTTAGCAGGTTCTTTGACAAGGTGAGAAACACAGAGTTCTGTAATGTGACGTGCAGTCATTTTCTGTTTTTGTGATTTCTATTATGTAAAGGAGGTTACTGTTTCTACATTTAGACTTTGGTTAAACTTATGAACCACTTAATGCATTTCATATACATTAATTCACACACACATTTTATATACACATGCTCAAATCACAGTGTCACACTGAAGAAAGTCATGGAGCAAAATTCTGTTCTACAAATTTGATTGCTATAATAATATGACATGTTAATACGTTAATATGTTAAATAAAAAAAAAGACAACATTAAATTTGTCAGGTGGGCATAGTTACTGTTGTATATAAATATACATATCTAATATACATGTATTAGATAAAACTTCCTGTATTCCTGGGGGAAATAATAAAGTTTTATAAGACGTCAACCTTTCAATGTCAACCAATCTTTTAACAGGTAATAGAGAAGAGATATTTCACAAGAGACCCAAGTCAGGTGAGTTTTGCATTTCCGGTCTTCATTTCTGTTTTACAAATGATATCAACAAATCACAACATAATATTTATTTTGGTAAGGAAAATTTCACCTGGGTCCAATGTGGATGGATGGATAGATGGATGTGTCATTTTAACGTTAACCGTCCCTTTTTAAAATCGCACACTTTCTTTTTCTCTGCAGATGACAGGCTTCACAGACAGAAAACGGTTCAATTTCAAAAGTTTGCACTACGACTGATGACAGTGGTCTGTGGTTTTTCTATAATGCATTTGTGCTTTCACACCACCACACTCACCGACTTTCCATACCTGCCTCCCACCAACTGCACCCCCCCACCATTTCTGCTTTGTGTACATGCTTCAAAAACGGTTTCATTTTCTGTTATATAAAAATCAAAATCAATCCTAAATCAATAAAGCTAGATATGTACATAGATAAAACTTGAAATTTTGCAGAAAGTTTTGAGACACATTCCAGAAATGAATAAATGAAAACTAAAAAAATTAAGTCAAGCTAAAGCAAGATGATGTGAAAGCACAGAGGCACATGCTGTAAATGTAATTGATATTTTGTGTTAAATGATCCAGTTTCACCAAGTGTTTAATTACAGATGTTTTAAAATAAAGTGTGCTCTTTTTTTCCACATTGCAAAACATTCACATATACTAGATTCATTTTTGTTTTAAAACAAAAAAAACCCTAAAGCATTAATAGTCCAGATGTTTCCATTATTACACCATGTTATTTAATAAAGCAGTGAGGAAGGGGAAGTATTTCTGGACTCTCAGTGGCAGCTCATTAAACATTCTCTGTTCTCTTCATCTCTTCCTTAATCCAGGGGACAAAGAAACTGTCTTTAGTGAAGACATGCGGATACGTGGAATCATTACAGTTACTTAGATAGGTGAAAGCTGTGATACCCTGAGGCTTGTTGTTGCAGAGAAGTGGTCCGCCAGAATCACCCTGAGGAAAAGGCAAAAGAGAGACTTCATTGAATAATCTGTTTAAAAAAAAAAAAAAACTAACTAACCAAAACAAAACTACTTGTTTTTCATGAAAAAAGAAAATAAATTTTATTGATGCATTATTGATGCATTTTGGTTTATGTTTGCTGGTCGGTTTCAAATAGAGCTGGATTACCTGGCAGACTCCTCCCTTCTTTTTGTCAAATTTGGTGCATATCATGTGCTCACTGTCAAAGTAATTTTGCCATATCCTTTTGCACTCAAAGCCAAATTGCAACTTCTCCGTGTTCTCCTTCAGTACATCCGAGGTCAAATGATTGGGTCCAGTCCGGCCCCAGCCGGCAACAATACAGTTGATGTTGGCTGGGATTTTCCCATCTTTCTTTGGCAGTGCGATGGTCTTCACGTACTTGTTCAGTATGGCATTTTCTTTAAGCTGTAAGAGAGGGCAGAGTAGAACTGGAAATCACAGCAGGTATGTATATTTGCTTTCTCTCTTATCCAGATTTTTTTTAATGCAGATTTACCTTTAGTAACATAATGTCATGATGGTATCCTGCGTTGTATTTGGGATGTTGAATGTACTTAGCCACTTGGATCCGCTGCTGACTTTTCTCTTTCTTGGTTATGTTATGTGCTCCGAGCACCACAGTCATGACCCGACCTGAACTGACATGAAAACATCAATGATAAAGTCTGATTTAAATACACTGACTCTGAAATAAAAAAAGTATACGTTTCAGTTCTCTGCAAGCATATTTCATTTTATTTTGCAGTCTATGACAAATGTTGCTGCTGATAAACATATTTCTTCATGGGATGATCTCTCAGCCATAAGATCGTTTGTCTATGAAAAATAAGACATATTGGTATTATTATATTCATACAACTTTACACTATTAAAGATACCTGACTTCCACACTTTTCTAAATGACAAAGAATCCATTTTGGAAACAACAATAATTTGATTCCAGACAATTATTACCCATTAACTTGTGAACTGAAACAAAACAAACTGCACTGATTGTGT
This sequence comes from Amniataba percoides, assembly GCA_037176925.1. NCBI lineage: Eukaryota > Metazoa > Chordata > Actinopteri > Centrarchiformes > Terapontidae > Amniataba > Amniataba percoides. The sequence goes on along the minus strand of JBAJHX010000043.1, from coordinate 17,254,696 downwards.
GGTGAACTCACTGATGACAGTGTGCTGCAGTAAGAACAAAGTCCCTCCGAATAAGTATCCCACCGCATAAATGTGCTCCATCAACCTGGAGGGATGCCATGTAGGGTCTAGAATGAGGCTTTGTAACCCTGCCACCTACAATGCCGCTTTCAGAAGCCCCTGGCACAAAGACAGAATGTAAATTAATATACAGATTGGAAAATGCTAAATCATCCTCACTATTATTTCAATTGTAATTATTACATAATGAAAAAAGCGAGAAAAGTGAGATACTTTTATTCAAGCCTAATCTGAAGCTATTAAAATGAAATAAATAAATAAATAGATAAAATAAAGATTCTCCAATGGCAGTCATTTTGAAAGGAATTTAATGCCATCTTACCAGTGAAGGAGAGCAGCTGAAAGAAAAATGCGATGCAGCATGCGTAGATCATGGTGGTGTGCGCGTGTAAAAGCCAAAGAATCTGTCTGGGCGACTCTCCCCTCACCAAATTTTATAGTCAACCCCCCCAACTCCTACAACGGAAACTTTGTGGGCAGGTGTCAGAATCATCTTGTGCAGAGGAGATGAGTTCACACCTTTTTTTGTACTTTTTTCCTGCAGCAAGGGGACCATTTTAGAGACAAAAAAACTGTGATCTCCATTTTCAGTTTTAGCTGCCACGTTGTTATTAAAATACACCGTTAAGTCACAAATAATCAAAATTTCTAGCACTTCACTGTGTAAGATGTAAGAAGACGTAAATGGTCACGTAACTGTGTATGAAGGCCACATTAATCACGCCTCAAGCTGAACTGTGTGCACCCATCATTTCTGTACCTGGTGTCTTTTTCCATCCCAGAACTTAACCACACACTCGACCTGTTAATGTGGAAAAAGTATTTCCCATACACACGTGTTTTGGACAAACAGCCATTCCTTGAGTATTATCAAATATGAAACAAAAAAGGGCAGCAATGGCTTTATCGTGTCTCCTGGCCACTAGGTGGAGCTTCTTCCTGTCTGTAGCCCATCTCATTGAGACCACTTCCATACTTCTGACACTGTAATGTGCACATGTTCATGGGGATTCAAATAATGTCTGATTATAGCCTGTGCCGAGTGTACAGTCATACATAAGCACACATGAAAGTCAGGTGGACTTTTAATGTGAAGCCGAAGACTTAAGAAAGTTTTCAAGGTCATTGAGTGTGTATGGTGGAAATCTGTTGTCCTTTCTTGTCTTGTCTAACCTTGCAATGACAGAGTTAAGTTTGAGGGAGGGGCAGTTTACAGTACACACAGGTGGAGATGACATTCACAATACACACATTTTCCAGCAGCATGGCACATTAACATGGATGTATGAAGGAAATTATATAAAGTTATGAATACATATAACTGTTGTGTTTGTGGGTTGTGTAACTTTTCTTTGTTTCGGCCTTAATGGAAAAATACAAAACTGACTCAGACAGAAACAGACGGGTGTCTAGTGGGACAGGGTCAAAGGTAATCCTCACCTTTTTGTTTCCTCTGACATGCTACAGGGGGATATACGGGGTTAGCAGTGCAGACAGTCTGCACTCCCACAGGTCCTTTGAATAGCTGAAACAAGCCTTGATATTTCCAATACTATATCATGATGGGCCAGGGTTATGAATTCAGTTTTGTAGCACCATCCAGATGGCCTCATCATATTATTCTCATGTAAACTGAGGGTGCTGGTCTCAACATGTAGCAGAAGCATGTACAGCTCAGGTGGATTTGCAGGTGGACCACTGGTGAGAGTGGGCAGGGATCATCTGCAGTCAGGCTTTTAATCTGTACAAGTAATCTGCCACAGATTTATTCAGTTAAAGTACTCTTAATGTGACAGTTGTTAAATATAACTCAAAATCAAAGACCAACTTTCAACTTCTTTTCTGTGGCTACCTGTGCAGTTTTCACAATGCACATTCTCTGCAGATGTTTACATGTATAAACAGCTTCCTTAATAACAGGAAGACATGACAATACTACAAGAAGAATGGATCTCACCAGCATGACCTCAGTCTCTGCAAGGCAGGCTGAGAGAGCAAAGAGCACAGCAAAGGCTGCAGCTAGTGTAGCATGTGTGAAACACACAAATAAGAACAGACCAAAAATTCAAATTCTTCTTCTTTTCTTTTTTTTTTTTTACCATGCATCCTCCCCAGTACTGAGGCAGTGGCAAAAGTAGATGCTAGTTTCTGAACTGTATAACAATTAATTTTACTTACAAATTTACTTTATAATATCTATATCAAGTACCTCACAGACAACTTGCAGTTGTCATCTCAAACTTTGCATAGAGTGAGATTACATAGCTATCTGTGGATTTGTTTATACAGGTCAGGAACAAAATGAGGCCATGCAAAATGCCCAGCGAGATTTGAAGATACGTTATCACGCTGTATGGAAACTAGTTAGTCTTCCCAGCAAAGGGAGATTTGTGAAAAAAGGCACAGTTTGTTCTGTGTTCTGGCTCTGTCTGCAGGCCTAATGTCATTGTTTATATCTGCCACAAATGCCAAAAGTTGGTTTTGTCTTTCATATGCTCAGCAGTTTCATTTTCTGACATTTGATTTCAAAATCTGGGGCACTTTTTTTTTCTTTCGTGTCCCTGGATGCACTATGAAAGCACATTTTAATGGTGACATCAACAAACACAACTCACTCCGGCGAACTGACGGCCAAATGAACGAAACTCAACATCCCCGAGGTAGACTCTAAAATGACACACTTTTTAGTTGTAGTGAAAGAGGTGGAGTCACCGTGGAGAAGTCTGTCTCCAGGAAACATTCTTTCAGGGCCACATAATAAGATGTTGGCTACGTGGTGCATCTAAGCAGCTTTGGTTTACTCTAACTGTACCAACAGCAGCCTGAAGGCCTCACATAAAACTGACTGAAAGTGTTAGGGTCAGCTGTTAAAAGTTAAACATCACTTTGGCAGTGAAAGGCCCTGTGTTTTTCTGATGACAGCCATGGAGCCAACTCTGATACACACCTGAGAGCGATAACTCACAGGCAAACCTCGACAGTCAACGCATTCATCATCCTCCAGGTAGTGTGTTTGCTTCAGGGAATAATCCCACAAGGTGTTGATATGAAAAAGAGTGAACTGCCAGGCAACTATTCAGTTAAGTGGGGAAAGCACATTCAAATATCTGACAAAACCTCTGATGAATTATGCAACTGGAGCCAATTAGTACAGAGGAAATCAAACATGTATGTGTGATTGGTCAGTCAGTGCAGTTTGATATCTTGTTAACAAGCAGGCTGATTCAGCAAAACAAAGTTATTGGCTATTGGCTGCTGTTGAAGCAATATCAGATCTATTAACAACATAATGCCTCCATTAGGTCGTAGTGAGGCAGCTAACAAACATTATTTGAACACACCAGTATGATTAAGCTGTTTGTTATAAAATGAGGAGCTACAAGTTAAAAGCTGAACATAAATAAATCCTCTCCGTGTCAAGAGAGTGGTGCATGTGTGGCCTCGTGTACAGATGACTTGATAAATTCTGCCCTGACATTAGTTTCACAGTGTTCACTGATCTATAGGTGGTGGTAATAATAGAAAATAAAAAAAAGTGTTAAAAAAATAAATGATAACAAAGTAAATTATGCTGCCCACTCAATAACCAGAACTGACTCAGTCAGCCGCTAAAACCGCCTTCCCCACCGCCAGAGGACTGGACAATAATGAGGGTGGAGGAATAATGTGTCTAAAGAACTAAAAGTGTCGCAGAATACTACAAAATATCCATGACAAAATTAAAAAACAATTTTTATTTGTTTCAAAGTTAGTTTTCCAGAGGATGGCTTCAGTCATGTCATATTATGTGCTAAAGACAATGTCATAATGGCACTTTAGTGAAATTTACACACACACACACACACACACGTTGTACATGCAGACACATTGCACACATATAAACACACCTACAAACACACGCATACACATGGATACATACTGCATATGTACACACAGGGCACCATTTTGAAATTGAATCAGTGTTCCAGCTTATATTATTCACTTCATCTGAGACTTTATAAAACTAATGAATGTTGCATCAAAAACTAAACTACTCTCGCTTTTTCTTTGCAGTCCCCCTCCTGCAACACTTGCGAGTGCAGAACAAACAGCATTTGAGCGTCACCCACACAACAGTTAAGAGAATTACGACAAAGAAGCCGAAGACATCCAGGCTGTGGTACTGAACCCAGTTCAGGTCACTTGCAGCTGTCTTTAGGTGTGGGGCTCCTTTGTGTCTTATGACAAACTCAGTCCAGAAAACAGCCAGCTCCAACGGCTCAGTGGGCCGGTCCAGGTGTATCTGAGACAGCTCCACTGCCTTGTCTTTGTAACTGAGGAGAAAACATTTTCAAAAGTAAAAAAAGTTAACAGTATGATCTCCAGTTTTAACCACCTACAGTGTATCCTCACAGACTACACTAAAATTGTTTGAAAAATTGCCTAAATAAGTTTTACTCTGAATTTCAAATGAAGAGATGCTCCACACACCATCCTATCAGAATACATCACTTAGTACAGTAAATATAATAAACCAAATGTTTTTAAAACTAGGATTTTTAAAGGACTTGTACACACACACATCCCTGTTTTGAAGGTACCCTGTGGAGTTCTTGACCACTAGAATCGGTCGGGATCGGTGCAGGAGACTGCGTGGTCGTTTCAAGCAACTCTGCTGACTCAGCGTTGGTAGTGGCGATTCAGTCATACAGCAATACACCAACAGTGGAGAAGGTGACTAACTGTGAGCAAACATGGTTGTAGGACACATAAAATGTAACTTTTGTTCATTCAAGAAGTCTTCTTGGGGCACTTTTCAGAGTGCAAGTAGACCCGCACCCACACGGGCCAGATACGATGTCTAATCAGACAAACATACCACACACTTCTTTGAAGTGTGTTTGTCAAATTAGACAAATAACAACGTAGTTTTTTCCACTTTGGTTTTTATGGTAGCACTACAGAACTGTTTTTTTTTTAGTAGGTCCCTGTTTGGTTTATGTGGCGTGTGCTTGTGTGTCCTGTTGTACGTGTGACCTGACACACAGTTTCACCAGTGGTTTCACTGATCTATAGCTGGTGGTTATGCACCAAAAAAATTGCAAAACTGAAAGCTACTCATGGGTGTCAATAAAAAAATGCATTTTGTTCAAACTGAAGGACATGTGCTTTGGTGAGATCCTCACTTATAATTAGTTTCCTCATCTTTGATAATGTATTTCAAGATTTCCATATACCGCTGAGTGACTTCTCTCTTTCATCACTTATCTTACCTTTTGTCATTGATCAGTCTATTTATTGCAGCCAATAGATTTTCAGCCGTCACGTCAAAGATGCTGAGTTTCTCTGCGACGCCGCGGGCCACCAGGCGGTCCACGTTGTCCCCCTGGTCCCCGAACAGCGGAAACATCAACATGGGCACGGCGTTACAGATCCCCTCGTAGATACCATGGGTGCCTCCGTGAGTGATGAAGAGTTTAGCTTTGGGATGGGCTGAGGGGCACAGGAACGGCCACAATTACAGGTTCAGTCCACCACAAAGCGACGGCAGGTCATTTTATTAGAACCTGCACTGACTAGTTTGAATGGCGTGATGTATGACATGATAGCAGCGCTTCACACATTTGTCTGGGTGAAAGCGAACATACCCAGGAGGTCATTCTGAGGCAACCACTTCATAAGCCTGACGTTCTTGGGCAAATCATCAGGTGTCACTCCAGTGTATCTCCACAGAACCTGAAACATAAATAATACCTCTTAATGTGTAAACTATGTATGCAATACATTGAAAGTCTGGCATGTTGTCAACAAGGCCAAGCAGGGGGCAAAGTCCTGTGGTTCAAGCTGATTACTGCATCATGTGTATGCTGAGTGTGAGGATCTCTGGCTAATGTTAATGTTTGCTGTGTGTGTGATATCCCGCACGTAGTCAGACTCTGATGTGTTAAGAAGATAACGGAGACGCTGATGATTGAATCTAAGTACATTGTCGTTACCCTTTGGGGAATTTTCCGAAAAGCATCAAAGAAGTGTTTAGCCTTCTCCTGAGGCATGTTGGACACCATGGAGCCCAGGGTAAAGACAATATAGCCGTCGTCTCCTGAGCCATTCACAAACTCCTCCAAGTCCTGCAGGAAGGTTGGAAAAGACACAAAAATGATCCTAAGAAGTGTGTGTGATGCTCCTGATAAAAAGTTAGATGTAGTTGGCAATGACCAGTATCCAGCCATTATATAGCTTACATCTGCAAATTGCTGGCAAACATTATTTAAAATATGCTGAAGAGATATTTTTTGCCAATATTGTATTTAGCATGGACACATATCATTAGGTAATCTTAGAAGCACGGTCTTATTTCTCTGTATATAAATAATCCTTTTGCTAGAGTATTTGATACCAAACATTACAGGCCACAGCTTGTTTTCTTTGAATACGCTGGCCATGGTCCAGAAATCTGCTTTTCTGGCTTCGATTTCACACTAAATCCTCCAGAGCAGCAGAGAAATCCGATGGTTCACATTGTTAAGAGCCAGTTCTTAGTAATTCACGATAAACAGTCAAATCATTTTTACCTATAGTATAACTAATGAAAGTTTTCTTTCTTCTTAACTTTGTAAGCAGTACAGAACAATACAAATGAACAAAGCGACCAGTCTACAAAAGAACAATAGGTCAAGACAGACAATGGCAGACCGAGCTAAGCAAGTTTTTGCAGTATTTTAAAGTGTTGACAGCGATCACCAACTCAAAGCTGCATCAGCTGATTTTTTTGGTTCCGTTTTTTTTAGGTCAGTATCACAAGTTATTTTGACTATCATGTTAGCAAACAATTACCTGTTTGCCCATCCAGGGAGACTTGGTGAGAGGTCAACATAATTTGGAACAACAACTAATTCTATGAAACACTGTCATTTGATCAAACTACTGATTGGTGGAGTTTTTACCAGTGTCAGTGTAGTTTTAAATTCATCTAAATTCAAGGGGTTCATTTTAAACTGACTGAAAGCAAAGCAAGTATGCGCCATTTGCCTTAAGTGAATCCAGATGTTGTGCTTTGTTTAGTCTGGCACTCTTTGAATACTCACCTCTGGCAGAGGAGCTTTCTTTGCACAATTGATGCCTCCAATAAGAACCATGTTTGGCAAGAGAGGTCTAGGCCATTCAAAAACAAAGTCATATCTGAGAAGCCAGATAGCACCTTGACTAAGGAGGTCCCTGTAGCTCACGTCTTCTGCTACATACTTGCTGACCAGTTGGTCAGCATTGCTATAAATCAGGGTGCACATGTAGGTCTCCACAATAGACAGGGCCATGTTCTTGACCCTCTGTGGAAAGGTCATAACATCTGTATTGCCGGAGGAGTACACGGGCACATATGAAGGAGGAGAGGGGCACCGGTTAGCCCTGGAATCCAGCTGACATGGAAGTCCACGCAGGAAGTAAACAGCTGGGATGGAAAAGAGATGAGCCAGGACGGAGCCACAGGGAAGGAAAGGGTCTGTGAGGAGAATGTCGAAGCCCTCCCCCCTCAGTTTACTCATCAGGGGTTGGTTGTTCAGCAGACTCTCGCAAGCTGCCACTTGCAGTGTCGTGAAGTTAATAAGACGGTGCACATCAATAAATATACTGGCAATGGTTGGAGGCTTATGAAAAACTCCATCCCCCAGCTCGCTGAATTTTCCATCCAGTTCAGCTTTGGTGAAGGGCACTTGGTACACCTCAGTCTTGTAGTCCTTTGAGCCGGCAATCAGCAGGCTGCTTTCAGGCACCAGCACGGTCATCTCATGGCCCCTTTTGGTTAACTCCTTCACCAGTATCTTCATGCTAAGCCAGTGGCTCCCATCCACAGGAATAACCAGCACCTTCCCCCCCTGAACGGGCCCCAGACTGAGGCAGCACAGCCAGGCCACCAGCCCCAGTGAAGGAAACCACACCCCGCTGCCCATTGCCTCCTCTGTGTGCTCCAAGCTGGTTTGTTGTAAGAGTGCTCGCTGTTTTTAAAGAGGAGGATATATGTGAGAGAGTGAGGGAGAGCGCGCTTAAAGGAGGGCAGGAAGTTAGGGCTGTGTTTGCAGGCGGGCCGTTACATAACCCCAGGAAGACAGAGAGAGGGGAGATCCCCAGTGGGATTTGAGGAGAAGCACACAGATTTGTCTCAAGTTAATCATTCTCTTAAATGACTTTGCATTTGTCTTTCTGTCATGTTTTGATGCAGCATTTTACATTCAGAGTTTAATAATAATAATAATGATAATTCAGCTTTATATTTTTATGTTGCAATTCAGTTTGTTCTTATAGTGAAGCCTAAGAATTAGAAATACAGTATGTTTATCCAGCAAAAGAAGCTTAGGTTCTTTTGGGGGAAGCAGTTCTAAATTTCCCTTAATCCATTTACTTATTATTGCAGTCTTTGTTTGTATTCCTATTTATTTTGCCGTGGTCTCAAATGGTCAGGAAGTCTTGCAAGTCATGGTGGTAGTGCATGTTTGCAGACTTTACAACACGGTGCAAAGTCCTCTCTGTTTACTCTGGCTAAAGTTACTTTTCTCCTCCCCTTGAAAAACAGACACATGCGTGCCTATTAGGCCATCGCGTGCCTCCTCCTATTAGCTTTTTTTCCTCACTCTCCCTGGTCCCACGCACACATACATGAAACCATTGTAAAGAGACCGGTGGCGTGCAAAGCCAGTTGTAATAGGAAACCAACTCCACGCTCTTTGGAGGAGGAAAGGTGGGGGGCGTTGATAACATCAAAACAGCGATGTCATTCTTGGAATTCTACCCTCAGTTGCAACTTGCTTTACCTCAGGAGATCTGTTCTTCGAGTAACTGTTGCCCTGTTGTGAAACCACATACATCATTTGCTCATTCAAATTAGTTGTCAGGAATATCAACAGTAAAGTCATTTGAGCTTATTGGATAAGTGACACTAACAATACAACCAAGCTGGGTTTTCACAGATGAATGACCACACACTGTTGTAAAAATAAAACACACCATTACTTTTAAAATTGTGTCCACACAGAGCCGGCTAAATGTAAAAGGAAATCTTCTATTTCTCTTTTAACACCAAAGGACTTGTCCCTTTGAAAACTCTCCAGAGTGGATAAATCTGGATAACTCTGTAGTGTATGTGTGTGTAGAAAATGGTGACATGCAGTAAGTTTGCTGATACTTTATGATTGGAAGCGGTAAACAACTGAACTGTGTGGCAAAGCTGTTTCTGTCCCACTTTGTTCAGGTTTGATATTTGCTGACTGAACTAACTGTTTTCTTGTTGTTCAGTTATTTTTCAGTGAGGAATGATGTCTGTAAGTAATCGTCAGATGGTCAGACATTGTCTAGAAGTCCCTTCCCTGAAGCCTTTAAGAGGTCAGTACTGGAGGATTTGCAGTGATTTATCGTCATGACAACAATCACTTCTCTCTTTGTGCTTTGTACATTTTTTCACATTAGCACTTCTGTCATTTTTCCATGTGTACATAGGAGTGAAACACCATGAATGTGTTTGGGGGGAAAAAAAGCTGTGTTGTTACCTCATTTAAACTATTATTGCATCCCGCTCTATGATGTCACCCTGACTACAAGTGTGGCTGTTCAAGAAACTGTACCGCTCCAATGCTGGCCGTTAAATGTGTTCTGAGGACACGTTTTACAAGCTGATTCGTTCAAACAAACTGATGCCGGATGCATGCTGAAGTGCCGTGCTCCAGCCTCTAAAGGCTGGACCCCTCCACAGTGAAAACTTGAATGAACCTGGAAAAACTTGCACGGCCATTCATCACCAGCCTGAGCCTCGCTGCTGTGCCTGGACCCGGCGACCGATTTCTTTCAGCCGCTTAAAAAGCAAGAAAAAAAAAACTTGCACAATATAAAGCTCTGCAAGAGGGTAAGAGGAGTTTTTGGGAGTGGCTGCACTGTTGCAACCCCCAGAAACACACTCATCACACACACAATCAGTCTGTGAGGCTGATTACCTCTCTTTTAATAAATGACCAACATGAGAGCTTGGCGATGGCTGGCCTCGATTCTTTTCTCAACCCGTTAATCTCTCACACTTTGCTGCACTCATACTGTGACGAGTTGGCAAGAACAAATAAAGTTGTGAGCTGGACAGCCAAACAATGAGCTGAAAC
>JBAJHX010000043.1:17228932-17241696 GCA_037176925.1 Amniataba percoides | reverse complement strand
CACACACACACACACACACAGCCCTGCCGGACACTTTGAGCTCATTAATGTGCAAACTGAAATGAAAAGTGTCGTGTCAAAGTTTTTCTACGCAGCCCACCAGCTGCCCTCAAAAAGGAGCAGAGCGGGAGCGTTCATGCAATGACACTTTGTCCATCCAACACACAAAACACAGGGAAAAACCACGAGGAGGAAAAGTGACATTACACGTTTATAAAGGGTTAAAAAAGAAAAAGACGTGGACGTGTTGCTGAACAAAACCTGATAACAGTGACATCAAGCCTCTTTGCTTGTCTCGGACAGAGGGAGTGAGACTACAGAGGCAGGTCCTTCGCTTTCTTGGAGTCTCCAGACGCGCAGTGGAGGATTTTGCGCACTGAGACCGAGTCGAGCAGAGGAGAGCGGGCTGCGGCGGTCCTGGGAAACGGGCTCACACCTGGCACTACTTTAACGCTCCGCCGCCTAATTAAATACCCGCTGCTCGGGATGAAGTAGAGAGGGGGAGAAAAAAAATAGAGGCGTTTCAGTTTTTTTTTATTTCGCTTCGGCTCGACGCGCAACTTAGAGGAGCGCTGCTTCAACTGCGCGGGTCCTTTCTTGTTCAGAGAGAAACACAAGTGTCCCAGCAGCAAAAAAAAAAAAAAAAATCAGCCTGTAACATCCAGAGAAGGAACCGTGTCAGAGGATTTTAGGAGCCTTTTCCAGACAGTGGATTGAAACAAGGATGATTCCTACTGCTTTACTCTGAGTGAGGCGTTACATTCGACCAATAAAAAAGGGTAAGTAGATGCATAAAGTTTTTTTTTTTTTTTTCCAAATTCAACATCGATGGTCCTGTCACGTTAACCAAAGAGGTGTGAGGTGGTTTAACGTGTTTTGATGCGTCCCCTTCCCTCGCAGGTGATCACAGAGATGCTCCAGCGCCATGTGCGTCTGTCCCCCTCCAAAGCTGCCAGAGAGGATTTAAGCGCCGCTCGTTTCCAATAAGTCGAGAAGTCCTTGAAGATGAGAGCTCTGCAAACATTCCTCTTTCTCTTCCTCCTGCACCAGGTGAGCTGATGGCATGAGAATAAACACCATATGCAGAAATATGTGGCCAGGACGGCTTTAAAAGGGGGAAAGTTCAGACAGTCAGAGGCTTTAATGTGCTGTCTGTTTTTATGTTTATTTTTATTTTATAATCCTGTTTGGCTCCTAATTATATAATGCATATGTTTTTTTTAATATAATTGTTTTATTCTATATTTTGTTGGTATGCCATTTGTTGTAGACCTGCATCAGGAAAGGAGTTATCCCTCACCACATAAAGCCAAATGACAATTCAATAAATTAGTGGCATGAAATTTTAGCTGACACACTCATCAGCAGCACATTTGTTGGCAGACGTGAACTCCTCATTAAGCCTTACAGGGGGATGAGCTTATTTAGTGTTTTTTGAACTTTTGATAAAATAAAAAAACACATCAATAATTTTTTTTCAAACATGTATGAAAATAAAAGATACACCATCACCTCGAAAAAAGCATGGTGATATATTAAATGTCTGCAGCCCAGAAGAAGAATATTTTAGTGAGATAAATAGTAAAGTTGATTTGGTTTAATAAAGAACAGGCTGTGACTGAGTCAATAGTCATAATGTGTAACACCACATGAGGTTCATTTCCATAACAGCGTCTGAATGAACTTATTGTTCTAATTTGGCATTTTGACTTTTCTTTTTTGAGACGTTGCTTGTTTATTTGCACAACAATACAGAACATTTACATTTTATTGTGAGTTGATGTGAGCATAATGCTCATTATATTGTAATTAACAGTTCTGCAGCATTCTTGATTGAGAAGCTGAGCTGATGTAGTTTACAAAATCTCTTTATTTTCACTGAATATATATAGACTTGTTTGCATGTTTACAGGGTTTATAGTGTGTTTTTTCTTTATTGTGGTGACCGTTTATGTTTCCTGTCATGGCCTTGGTACCCTGCTTTTGTCACTTATAGCTTAACAAACAGCACAGTCAGCCATTTCAGTTATTCAGCTATATCACAGCGATGTTTGTGGTTCGCAATCACTGTAATTTATTTTGTCCCCAGGCTACAACAAGGTTTGACCTCTGTGTTGAACCCGTCGACGCCCGTGAGGTGTCTCTGCCGTACTAAAATGGAGGCCAGAGTTTAAAAAAGATGACTGAGAACAATGGGTGAAAATTACAGAACCCACAGGTTTTCAAAGCCCGCACTGTTCCTCCTTTATAACTCTGACAATGTGATGAAATCACAAGTCCTTGTGAATACAGAGAAATTTATTTAGTATTTACCAGACTGATTGTCTTAAGCTTCTGGACATAATCTTTCTGTAGTCTAATTCTGTTTTTACTGCAGGAATAAGCTCTCCAAAGAAAAGACTTTAAGCTTTAGGGAAATATAAAGGTCCTTTTCTCATTTTTTTTTACACCACCAATAGCTGCTGACGTCCTCTATAGGCAGTTGAATAAAGTGTTGGTTTTATCATGATCATCCTTGCTTTGCGGACTCTTGCCGTGATCAGACCTGAACAGAAAATGCCACGTGATTGAAGAAGTTCTTTACATCTGTGCTATCCTCAAAAGGGCTTCTTTAAAGATAGCCTTGAACTGTGCAGATGCAGCGGCAAAGTGCTGTCTGCCCTGGCTGCTGTTGTAATCAGCCTTGTGCCCATTGGGAGCTCTGCCTCCAGAGAGAGAAAGAGAGAGAGAGAGAGAGAGAGAGACAGGCCGCCTCCCTGGAGAGGCTCTCTTCATGTGCCTCAGTGGCTTCCCTCCCAGCAGACTGACTGACTGGGGACATAGTAGCTCTTATCAATATTCCCCCACCTTCAGAAGGGTAAAAAATGCTTAAATACCAGACTGACTCTCGCTGAAAGAGTGAAATATTCACCAAAACTTTCTGAGATTTGGACAATCTGTCTTCTCTTAGTTTATCGGCTTGATGGGCGAGTACTGTGAGGAGACACCGTAAGGATGTAACATGGGCGGCGTGTGACAAAGTGTGACTAGATTTCAGCCCATGGCATCACAGGATGAACCTCAAGATAACTGAGCCACTTGGACACCCCGCCGCACCGAAAGGATGCATCTCCATTGTTTTAAGTCGATGTTCCGTGTCTGCAGCAGTCTTTAGTCTCACATATTTGTGGGCAAATCATCCGAAACAAGAGACACAAACACAAACACTTCCCTTCCTCTGGCGCCTTCACACACAAACACACACTCGCGCAGAAAACACCCAGAACATGAATCAAATGGGGAAAATTCAGCCTCGGCCTCAGCATCTGTGCCGTACCCCAGGGACAAATAAGGGGGTCAAAGCCATCCTGGGAGAATCCATTCTTCCCCGTGACATCTGCTGCAGTTATCCACTGTGCAATGACAACAGAACAATGTCGATGAAGATAAAACATACTTGAGAGCCCTGCTCTCTGCCATCGCCCTCTGCCTGCCTCTGTTCCACAGATTGCAACCAGGGAAAGTGAGTTTTTCAGCACTGCCTGGGATTAAGTGTGAGAAGACGTTGACATGGTCTATTACGCTTTTGTATCTTATTGCCGGGGTTAGAGCTCTCTGGTAATATTATGTCATGATAAAGCATCTCCGTGGCCCGTGCCAAACGGATCAGCGGCGGTGTTAAACGCGCAGCTACCTCCGCTCCGAAACGCCGCAGAGGGTCGTACGGAGCGGGGATGGAGCGAGCGTCTTGAGAGAAGGGTGTGACGCATCGAGGAGACAAAGCTTAGCTGGTTACTCGTAAGCCGAACATGTCTCGTCCTCTGGATCCGCTACATGCTTGGAGTTCATCCCGGCAACTTTGATGTGCGCTGATTTAAGGGATTACAAGTCATTCCTCAAAGGATTTAGCATTAATTTCAGCTGTTATTTATTAATTTATTAACATCTAGTCCCATTTCTTATCTGTTTCGACAAAAAGTGGGAAAATCACCGGAGGAAGAAAGTCAGAACGTGAAGTCGATTCGTTGTAGTTCCAGCTGCTAATATTATTGCAAAAATCGGAGATTTTTTTTTCTCACTCACATTTTTTTCTCGGCAGTGCTGGAGTGAGACAGTGAGGCTCCATTGAAAGTCAAAAAGAGCTCTGGCAAGGACAACAGTTTTATCCCTGTCTTCATAACAAAACACAAATTCTACATAAATTCCCTCTCAAAGGGCTCTTTAACCCTTTTCCCCTTCCCCATGCTCAATTAGGTTTGGTTTTATTATTTATTTATTGTATATTTAAAGTCAACTAACACTGGGAAGTGTAATAAAATGTACAGTGGGGGGATTAGGAGCAGCTCTTTAATCTCACGCTTCTGATAATACTGCATGGGCTGATTGATTAGTTTTTCAGGAAGCTTATGTCAGAAAAACCTAATCCGTCTTTGGATTGTGCCAGCCTTGTAAGGTTTTCCGCGCTGCCACTTTATCATGGCGGCGAATTACAGAGCTGCTGGGCTGTGATAAGGTCCTCGTCTCTTTTACAGACCCCACCGCCCAACCCCCGGCACCCCCCTCCTTTCCCTCTGGACAATAAAAAAAATTGTGTTTATATTCTTCACATCCCTGCTCTGCCTGGTCTTCACATCAACCTCTTCCAGGATTTGCCTTGTAAGAAAGAGAGAGAGAGAGAGCGAGAGGGAGCAAGAGGAAAAAAAGAGTGGAACTTAAGTCTTCAAAAACCCAGCAGAGAAATCGGGTGGAGAGAGAAATATGAGAGAAAATGGCAGGCAGGCCAGTAGAAATTTCTGTGGAAGTGATTAAACATGGATTGACAGAGTGGAGGGGCCTTGTATGCATGCGCTGCCTTCCAGGAATCATTTTGGAGCTTACATGGTGCTGATGTGTATCTGTGCTCATATTGGGGTCACAATCTTTCCAGCCAGAAGGCTTGACTAGATAATCCCTCATAAACAATACTGTCTGTGGCATTTGCAGTCCTCAGCCGGCATGTTGTGTCAGGCCTCTGAAGCAAAGGTTGTCATTTCGGCGGGTTAAATCCTTCAAATGTGGCTCGCAGACACTACAGGTTGTATTGACTGTATTGAGCCCCGCAACCTATTCCTTTTCCAATCATCAATCATAATTGCGCGTGCGCTGGCAATAAATCCATGGTAAAGGTCCTGAAAACGAAAAGCAAGGAGTTCCACGTGATTGATAGGTGTGACACAATTGCCCTTTGCATTGACAAAAAATGTATTCTGGCTGCTGGATGGACCATTAAAAACTTAAGTCAAACAATCAAGAGCAGCAGCTCTCACGATGCGAGGTGTCTGAATGAAGTGAAGTTCTGAGTGACGAGTCGCAGATAGCGCGGCGGCTCCGGTGCAGGAAACATTATGCTTAATATGATGTTGAATTCCTCGATCCTGGTCCACAGCCATGAATTTTTATGGCCGATGTGCGGCCCGAGGCGGCGTTAGATCTGGAGGCTCTGCTGCCTTATAGTATTGTCATTACCGCTCTGCAGGGTCAGAAACATCCAGCGCTGTCTGATGCACAGCCTTGCTGTTTAGCAGCTCTTTTACCGCCCGCGTCGCTCCTCGCCGCTGTGCTTCAGCAAACCAAAAAGGTGGAGATCAGATCTTATGCAGCAGGTGCTTGCTTGCTTGCTCGCATGCTGGGTGATGGAATATCATCTGAGAGATCGTGCCGGCGCTCGTCTCATTTATTAAATCAAATATTACAATAGTTGTCGTGTTGCTGCGCGGCTGTGAGTCCTCCACTCATGTCTGAAATACCAACCTCATGACGAGCTGTGTCATTAAATAAAACCACGGCTCCAGCATGCACGGCAGCAAAGTTTCTGCCTTTGAACACTTTCATATTTTCTAAACACTCTGACATGTAAAGTTTTTAATTACCACCTGGTTTGGTGCTTTGGAAGAAGGCAATCAACACTACATGTCAGAGCTCGGGAAAATGATTGACCTCTTTAATTAAAACTGTGTTGCTTCCCGTGAAAGGCAAGGTGTGACAGCTTTAGAATAAGTACAATAAATCTCCTTTCTGATTATTCTCAGTTTTGCATTTCCTCCTCTGCCTCCGGGCTTTGAGGCCTTTCTTTTTCAGCTTGTCATTTCCAGCCCTAACAAAGCACTGTCAGCTCCCCTCTGTCTTTGTATATTTCTTGTGAAGTACCTGTCTTCAGAGCTACTCACGGAGAAAGGAAGCAACGTCTCCCCTACTCTCGTTTCTTCTTCAAAGGGAGCCGTTTCTGTGAAATCAGCCGAGGCTCAATCTGCTCTGAGAACAGAAACATTTGCTCTGTCAAATTTAGTGGACGTCCGTTTGAGCAAATCACGCGAAAACATTTTGGAATAAAACACCTGTATCATTTGAGGCACAGAGTCGAAGGGGAGGAGACCCAAAATTGAAGTTGTCACTCACTCACACACACACACACACACACACACACACACACACACACACACACCTGCATGCAGACAAACAGCTCAGTGAGAGAAACATTTAGTGCGTCTTCCTGAGATGAAAGTGGAATAAGTAAAACTGGAACCCTGAAGTATTTATTTCAGAGGAACATGCCATGCCTCTTCAAGCATTAGGCGAGGAGTTTTACAAGCACGTTTACCATTGTTGCACAAAGTAGAAGGTGTTAAAACTTGGTCAAGAGAATGATAATTACACTGAGTCCAACATGCTTTGTGGTATTATCCTCCTGAATCCCCGCTATCAGACGTACGGCGGTGTGCTGCAGGTGTCAGGAGCCAGCGCGGGAGTTGGCGCTTTGACCATGTAAGGGGATTATGAAACTGATGATGCGTTGAAAGGTAACGCCTGCCTAAAAGTGAAGTGTTCAGGGCTTTGCTGCTGTCACATGTGGCAGGTGCTGAGATAACACGAGTATCCAGATTACCTGGAGGCCCTCCTCCCGCAGCCGCTGCTCCTCGCTCTCCTGCTTCTCTCCTTGTGGGATCTTCGCTAACGCTTTCGGAAACACCTGACATCATCGCCGCATTTAAATTTCCCACACACAGAAACAAGCTCACTTACAACCACCCCCGCCCCTCCCTCGGGCCTTGTCACGCTGCTGGTGAAAAATCAAATGACAGCGATCTCCTGGAGTTAATCCACATTATTTATTCTAAATTGTGACAGATAGCGCAATTTAGGATTTCACAGATATTCATGTGGGGAAAACAATTGTAAATACTCACAAAATGTTCAAAGCTTCCTCCTTCATCTTTATATTATTTCTTTTTTAATGCCTCATTGGAGGTCTATTGCTATTTTGGAAGAAGTAGTCCTCCATTCAATTGGAGTAATTATTTGCTTGTATTACTTGAGAATCTCCAGTAGTTCTGATAATATGACCTTACCTTTTACCCCGTTACATTTAGCAGCCAACTGTAAATTGTAGTTACATCGCAGTGCCTTGAATACAAACCTTATTAAGCTTATTTAATATACACCATATGAATCAAACTTCCCATTAGTAAAGTCCTTCAAATTAGGCCCATCTTGACCAGTTACAACAATAAAATGCTGCCTACGATAATGCATCAGTTAATTTAACAGGGTTAAATTAATTTAGCATAAAAATGTAATTAGTTTTCATGAAAAGTAAAGATTTGAATACAGATTGTTTGTTTTCTCTATCACCTGACTGGCTGTAAATTTCTAAATAATTCCATCACTGCTCAGTACGTCCATGAGTTTGAATTTGAGTTGACAGTTTTAGCTTCACATAGGATTGATGCAGTTTTAGAGGCCTTCACCGTCCTGGTACGAGATAATGGGTTTTTATGCATAGTCAAATGTTTCATTTCATTTGAAAGACAGTTAGATTCAAAATAAAATACGGAAAATGAAAACTGATATCAGGCTTCAAAATCAATATGACCCCAAAAACAAAATTAAAGAAAAAAAAACTGTGAATGCAAATATGACAAAAACTCACCTAAAAGCTCAAAACAAGTACACTTTGAAGAACTACCAATATCCTCACCTTTGAAGACCGTCACCTTTCACTTCCTGTGGACTGGGGCAAACTGTGTTTAACGTTACAGAAAAAAGACCAGGACAGGATGTGTGAGATATCGACCCTGGTTTGCTGCATCAGGGTGGAGTTATGTTTGGTTTACGCCAGTGATGTTCCTTGCAAAACATCATTTTAAGTCTCCAACCAGTTCAGCATTAAATATTTGTGCCATTTCTGTTGCAAATACATTTAACAGAATGACATTTTGGACTAGTCACAGGCAGAAAAGAAGCCAGATGTACTGCTCTTGGTAGGAGCGCGCCGACAGCAGGTGCCGACACTCATTAGAATTCAAACAAAGTTTATCAGCGAGGTCGGAGCTGGCTGTGGTATAATTTCCTGCAATTTGTCCCGTTTATTAGGGAACACTGAGACACGTTTCTGCAATTCTGTGTTGGCAGCCTCCACCCTGCAGGAGAGGTGACTGCGTGTGATTTGTGCACTTTAGTGACTCAGGAGAGGTGATTGTATGTGATTTGTGCGGTTTAGTGACTCATGCAAGCGCCAATACAAATAGAGGTCCACCGGCGTCCCAAAAAAACAGAGATGCAAGGTGAGCCATGATTTCTCTGGGAGGAGAGGAAAAGAGAAGATCGTGCGACGGGGAAAAAGTTGACACTATAAACATGACTAACAACTCACATCCTAAGATTTATTCTAGCCACAGGAGGGTAATGTTACGTGCTGTAATTTATGCTAATCATAGCATGCGAGCCGCTCCGAGTGACATCATGAGCAGTCAGATAATATTTTGCCACAACATATGCGCAAAAAAAAACAGCCTCTTAAACACAGTTAGTCTTAATTTAATACAAGATGCATTAAAACTTTATGAGCTCAGCCAGCACTTGTTTGTTTTGCCGATTTTTGCGTCCAGCTGGCATTGGCGGGGGGGTTTATTGAGGAGGGAGGTGGGCAGAAATTTGTGCTCTTGCTCTCCATCAAGGCTTTTATTGTCCTTTCACTTCTCCACAAGAGAGGTCAGGGGTCGGGAGACGGCTCAGGAGTCGGCAGAGATACTCTGTCGCGCTCAAGGACACTTCTGCAAGATGAATGCTTGTTGACTTGTGTTCTAAAACAAAAAACTCATCATGTGGCAATATTGTGGGAAGAAAACAATACATTTTCAAACACCGGTGAAGTACTGAGTGAAAATGGTACTGTCTACTTTTAATTTACTTTCTAATATTTCCATTTGTCTGCTCTCGTAGGTTTGTGTCACACTGTCATAGAACATTACACACCTTTCTCAAGGCTTGATTCATGTTTTTCTGTGTCTGCTGAGGAAATGCATCCACGTTTGTCTCATGATGAAAAAACACCTCAGTATTTGGCAGCTGTAAGAGCTGGGTGCCGCACTGGTTCTCGCCACACTTTGCACAGTCCCCGTTTCCTGCCATTAGATCACTTTGGTTACAGCTTTCACTGCACATTTGGAGAACGATTAAACATGAGGCAAGAAACTTAAGATGCGCGATTTTTTTTCAGCGTGCGCTGATGCACGAAAAGTTGCGCGAACGTTAACAGCTTGTGTTTTTAATATCACTCGCTCTAATAATGGATGCCTCTCCACCTCTTCACCTGAGTGTCTTCACATTGCTGGCATCAATGATACATAGTATGTTTGATGACGATGGCGTGATGCATGCTCCTCAGCACATCTGTCCACAGTCAGGAGGTGCAGAAGGTGATGCTGCTGCGATCATAGCAATGAAAACACCAGCATCACTTCCCTTTGAGCTTTTCGTTCCCTCTCTTCTCACTGTCAACACTTGTAAATGTGCATGTTTAGACAGTCAGGAGCTGGTCTGGTGTAAACTCACAGAGGTGACTGAGTTTTTAGGCCTCTGAAGGTCGGGATGACCAAAACATGACCACGGAAATACATTGTGTCATACACTTATTAAATACCTGATGTATCTGAACATAAATATATTACATGTTGAGATATATTATACATCATATAAACATAAAAAAGTATGTAACAGTGCATTTGATACTGTCTGTTTTCAAAATTCACATTACATAAAGTAAGCAGGTGATGAATTAAACCGCAAATTCAAAATTGAATGAATGTTAAAATATTAGAGGCTGTGGTCTGTCTCATTCTCACACAGGTCAGGTGGTAATGGCCTAAAGGATTATACTGGAGGGGAGTAGATATGCTACATGCACACACACACACTAACCGTAGCGTTGTGTGATTGGTAAGGTGCCCCCGGTGTGGATTTGCTATTGCGATCCACCACAGTGCTGAAGCACCTGCCATGTGTTTCCCTGGACGGCCTCTGATTAAAAGTGATGGCTCTGGAGCGTGAGGCTGTTCCAGCAATCAGAGCACCAATCTATTCTTCAGCAGCGTGTAGACTCTCGCTCTGGGCTGCCTAAGCGCCTCCAGGGCCTTCTCTCCTGGAACCGGCTCTGGGTGTGAATCATTACAAATGATATGCCCTGTAACATCAGGAGGAAGATGGCTGGGGAAGGACGCGGGGCAGGGGATTGCAGGCTGAGAATGGCTTTAATGTGAGTGGAGCCGCTTGTCATGTTGGATGCTTGAAAGCGAGAGGCGGCAGTCAATCTAGCTCTGCAACAATTCGTGGTCTAACACGACCAGCAGCTCTAATATGGCAGGTGTTGTGTTGCAATAGTGCTGGGGAAAGTACTAGGTTAGGCAGTGGCGGAGCCGGTGCAATTTCCGTGGGATGTCCAGATTTTTTACTACGTAGAAGCACATCAAGTTAATGAAGCTTCAGACACAGAAAATTAGCAGAGAAATGAATTGCACCACCAAAGTGAGGTCAATTTGCACAGATAAATCCATGAAGAACAGTGGAGTGCATCGTTGGAAGTGCTCTGCTTGCACTGATGAGCAGGTTAATTGCCCATTTTGTTTATTGTGAGAAAAATGCCTGAAACCAATTTTCCCCAGACGCATATCCCAACCTTATGTGCCGTACAAAAAAAAAAAAAAAAGAACTCTATGGAAAACTCAAAAACAGATTATTTTAGCTCACTGATACGAGAGACGTGGTAATGAAGACGCAGAGGCTCTCACATAGAACAACGGCAACAAAAAAAAAAGTCTCAGATCATGAGTAGGGGGCTGCCTTGTCAACCATGCCAGCTCGAGAGAGATTCCATCGCGCACCATCAAAAACAGCACTGTAGCCTTGCCCGCGGCCAAGAACCCATCACAGCCGAGCGCAACGTCGCCGGCTGCTCGCCGCAAATGCATTTTAACGGCATCTCTTCAGATGATCCAGAAGCCAGATGTCACTGGCTTCTTAATAACTTTCTAGAGGCTAGTTCTGGTCACTGTGGCAATTACCTTTATGTCAGGCCTCTAAAAGATATGTCTACCCACGGGACAAGCAGGCAGCCAGCTCCATAATGCTCATTACAGATGAATGTCGAGGCTGATTCACCCTGACTCAGTGTGTGTGGCTCGTTGCTGCTCAGGCCACTGTCAGTATTCGCCTTCCACTAATATCTTTGGAAAGTACTCATCGACACAAATGTTGAGTCAAATAAACATGAATACATGATACATGCGTCTTAAGTTTGGAGCCTTTAGAGTAAATTGAACTATTATAATAGCATTTATGCATTTATTTTTTCATTCATTCAAAATTAGCAGGAAAAAGAAAAATGGTACAGGTAAAATCAGTTTAGCTAAGATGTACTGACGTATATTATGGTGTTCATGAAAACAAGGAGAGAGTGGTATTTTATAGGAGATGCATATAGCCAAAACAATTTGATATCTATGCTTCACTTCAAAAGATTAAGTTCAATTTTCTTTTCAAAGGCAGAACTTCTGCAGTAACAATATTTTGCAGTTAATCGCACAACCGAGGTGCACAGACACAGAAAGTTTTCTCAGCAGTGGATGCCCCTTTGACACACATAAAAGAATGTGACAAGAAGACCTAGTGCAATAATTGCTTGTGAAGTAAGATAAACGGTAGGAGATGCGTAGGTAATTTACCCAGCTCAGCCTCCAGTATATAAATAACGTGCATTTTTCTCCTCTGATATAAGGAACAGCCTGTCAGTGACAGTGAGACGAAGTGTGTGTGCTTTAAGGGTGAACTTTCCAAAAGTCCACTTTCCCAACTTTTATGCAGATATGTGTTTAAATGAGAGAAAGTCGTGGTGCATCACATGGAAAACTTTTTTTTATGCCAAACAATACGGAGATTGTATTTGTAGAGTTTTTAAATATAGATAATCCAGCTGATTTTAGTTTTTAACATTAATACATGAAACAATTATTTGCTTTGCACCTCCTTTAAATGTGGTTAGAGATTTTGGTATTATCTGCAGGGCGAATGATGCACTGTTGACACTGTTTCTATATGACATGAAACATCCTTTTTGGCTTTGCCACACTACAGTTTCTTATTACCTAACAGACATATATGCAGACAGCCAAAGTGTTTCATTTATTACTCACTGATGTGATTTACTGACTGAAGTGGATTTAATATTTCAAATTAGAATTGAATACGTTATGTTGACCTTTTGCATCCAAACTCTCTAATATTTTCACAGCAGTCCATTACAGACATCTTCAGCCAGTTGTGCATCTGAATTTCATTGAAGGTGTTAAATCTGTCAAACAAAGTCCACCAATTCCCACAGTAGAAACGTAAAACTGTGGCGTCTCTCACGGTGCAATGCTTCAGCCTTTGATTCAGTGCTTCAGATTACAGATGTGTACATTACAGTCATGCAC
>JBAJHX010000043.1:17216340-17228832 GCA_037176925.1 Amniataba percoides | reverse complement strand
GGCGTCTCTCACGGTGCAATGCTTCAGCCTTTGATTCAGTGCTTCAGATTACAGATGTGTACATTACAGTCATGCACCACTCCTGTCAGCGGTGGAGTGATGCAAAATGATGATGATTAATTCGTTTAGGAAATTCTCCATTTGCCGTTCACTATATGGCAAACTATGGTGTTTATAATGCATGTAAGAAATGTAAAAGCTGTTTCAGAGGGAAAATACTATATGTGTTTTTGATGTGACATTTAGCCTTACTGACTATTAACTGGAGACATCAGCCATGCACACCGGATTTAAACTATTTCTCTCCATACTGGTAGATACCCATCAAAATCACTGACAGTATTTACAGTTTGCCCGCCTTTATGTTTACTGCAGCATTGCTAACATACATTCTCTCATAAGGCAGACGCACCGCTCACTGCTGTGGTGTACAGATGTGAGTGTCTCTGCTCGGGGTTGTGAGCTTCATGCGGCTCTCTGCATTTTTGTTGAGGATGTACAGGAAAAGGAAGAAGCTAAACCACACAGACAGATATCACAGACGTTTGCCACCAGTCACTTTGCCGAGCGCTGTTGAAACGAGGTCTGGTGTTTTCAGCTCTATAAGTCTGCAGTTATTATCATAATAATGTCTTGTTTCAAGTCGCCCCGAAATGCCTCTAGCACAGCAGCACCGATTAAGAAATCTTAATTAAGCTTTTGTAGATTCTCCTTCATCAGACCTTGCCTCTTTTTTTTTTCCCACAGCGTCTTGTTGTACAAAACCTCGGATTCCTTTAGTCTGCTTTTAAGAGACACCACTTCCGCCTGAACGAATGAGTGTTGGCGTGCGTGCGTGCGCGCGTGTGCAGGGAGACAGCGCGCGGAAAGAAACCAAAGCCCTTGTGTCAGTGCGAGCTTTCAACTTCCCAGTGCTTCATCTCTCTCGGGGCATTTAAGTATTACATATCCCTCTGCTGATCCCCTTGTTGTCACAGCAATTTCCCCAGTTGCTCATCATACTTAAACTCCTCTCTCATTTCCATTATAATCATCCTATACAAAGCTCACCTGAGATTTACACTGAAAGACAAAATTTGGTTTCACCTCTTAAGCTGCGCAGCATGACTCCCAATGTGTAACGGATATAACAGCCCGGGCTGGCGGGAAGACGAGCGCCGCGTCCTCTTTGTTCACAGCGGTGAGGAAACGTTCCTGTTGGGAGCCCGCAGTCCCACAGATTTTATGTGCGGCATCGCGATGCTCTGAGAGTCAAATCAAATTAACAGCCGAGCTCACGCGAGGTATTACTAAGTGGCAGCGTAAGTGAGGGAATACTGCCACTGGAATTGGTTGATTAAATGACTGTGGATGTGAGGAGCTGCACAGAGGGACATTATTACAGTGTTGCCTCATTCATCCATGTTTACAGGGAGCAACTGTCTTAATTAAGCATCGTGAGGGCTGATGGATGGGCCGGGCTCACTGTCCGTGGGAGACACATTGATTTCACATTACGTACCCAGATAGCCAAGCCATTACGTCCCGCTCGCTACATTACGGTGTCACTACTGTCTGGGACGCGAGGTGGCCCCGTAAAGAAGAGCCCTAATTATAAGAAACACGGCGGCGCGAGATGCACGCCACGCTTTTACACGCCGAACGGAGAGGTTTATGGGAACGCACGTGTGACAAAACAAACTGTGGCAGGCAGACCCAGTTTGTTAGCTTTGTACACATGTGCCTCAGCGAGGCTTACAGCAAAATTATAATTAGTCTGGAAGTAGTGCGCGGCAGCTCAGTGAGAATTCAAACAGCCGCTGCTCAGTGCTTTCAACATCTGCTTCTCTCAGTGATCCCTACAACCGGGCCTGGGGAAAGCCGGCACTACTAATTACTAATAAAACTAGCTAAGCTTATTGCCGTGAATTATTAAAGCTTTATCTGAAGTGGACCAGGAATCGCTCCTGAAGCTAAAAGGCTTTGAGGTACAAGCAGGGATCACAGTTCATTGCTGTGTCTGGATTAGCACTCAGCACACACTTTAGCACTCTACTGCAGGAGCCCGCTCCATTGTTGGGGACCATTACGGGCTACGGTTCATACGCATGGGGTGTCTAAGAATAGTGCCGCCGACGTGAGACCGGCTCCTACGTTAAGTCCAGAGGATTTGCATTGTCGTGTAATCTGACAAGTCGTCCTAAAATATTAGAGGCTTAATGCAAATACAGGCCCAGCTGGAGCTGGATCAACAACACGATGTCCTGATGCTGCTTTGTGTATTTAATATCTGCTGTTCATAGTTCCTGTGAATAGTTTCATTTATGTATGTTTATGTACTTTTTGCTTTTATAGTAGTACAACTTAAGTCGCATTTACTTCTTGAATCATGTAATAAAATTGTTATTAATGCCACTTCTTGCCGTGCTCAACTCCAGGAACTACAGCTACGTGTAGTTTGGGCTCATACTTGTGAAAAAAGTGTTTTAAACTACAGTAATGCCTCTCTGTCTTCATCCATTCTCTTTCACCCTGTTTGAGCTCATGGAGAGTCAGACCTGCCAGCATCCACACACACACACACACACACACACACACACACACACACACAAGCAGCGCTGCACAAACAAAGGATTACCTGCTGCCCTTTAAGACAACAGGCCCTTTGCTCAGACTGCGTGGTGGCCAGTCCCTTGGTGCGAATGATTAAAATGGTTTCAAATAAGTGAAGCTGTGTGTTTGACTTGACACAACAAGAAAGACAAGAGATGCTCACTGTGTAGACAGCCAAACCATCATTTAAATGTAGAAACTAGAGTTGAAAATAGTCATAAATTGGAGGTTTTAAAACTTCTAATTTGAAATTTAGACTTTAATAGTTTGACAATTTTGGGAAATGCTGTCCTGCTGAATGTTTGAAGATCTTGTGTTGTGGCAGTTTTAAAGCTACGTGTATGAGCTGTTGTTTCTGGTCTTTGTGCTAAGCCAAGCTAAGTGGCCTCTCGCTCGGGCTTTATCTTTAATGTACAGACATGAGCACTGACCTTCTGATCCAAGTCTGGGACAAAAAGCAATACGCATACGTAACAAAAGGTCGACCTATTCATTTGACTTCCTTTGTAAAGAACCCTTATCGTAATGTTTTTAATGTTCTGGCTATTCCTGCAGATTAGTATTTCACTTAGAAGTAGGTATAAGCAAGGATAATAGTTCTGATTACGATAAGCACTTTAATACTGTTTTTGTACTTTAGTGAGAAATCGTGTTCACTGAAAGTTCTGGGAAATGATGGAAACTGCCTGTAGAATCCAATCTGACCACCTCACTCTTCAGTAGTCAACTCAGAGTTTTTGTTTTTTTTACCTTGAGTTTTGAAAATTACAGAAGTTCAGGAAGGCAACTTGATTTCTTCAATACATTTTATTGTGCCAAAGAATCAAGTGGCCGTCCTGAACGTTCTGTGTTTGCAATAAAATGGCATATTTCCAAAGTCTCTGAACTCCTTCAGCGGCCTGATTACAGGCTGATTTCTTCTCCCTCCATCTTTAGAGCTGAAGTGCTGTTATTTTTTACAGTGCAATTACCAGGGATGTCAATCAGTGTTGAATTTACTTACATTTTCTGTTATGTTTGTGGTCTGTGAGGAGTAGCACTGCCCATATAAACTGCTCTGTGCTACTTCTGTATGTTTTCTGAACAACCTTACATATCCGTGAAGCAGTAGATTTTCTTTTTCCTTGAAAAGGCTATCCAGAAACAGTTAAAAATATTTGGGTATATGACACATAAAATCCCATTAAATTGCAAGGGAAATTATAGGTTATAAACTAAATTATGCATAAAGGTTTTATGTCATTTAATTGAGTTTTTCTGTCTGCTTTTGCTCTACTCTTTCTGAAGGTTGCATGCAAGAAAGCGCACGGAGGAGCCACGGAGCTCATCGAGTGGGCCGACAGTGAAAATGAACAGAAGATTTCTCCCACGGGGGCTAGTCCGCGGATTCTCAACCCCCTGCGTTTGTTTGCCAGGGGATCCCCCGGGTTCAAGAGCAACATGAGGGAAATTACATATTTACAGAACATGGAGGACTTCTGGGACTGGTTATCTAACCAGACAGATGTTCAGGGTGCACAGGCCAGAACTAAACGCAGGCCCATCGTCAAGACTGGCAAGTTCAAAAAGATGTTTGGGTGGGGGGACTTCCACTCCAACATCAAGACTGTCAAACTCAACCTGCTCATCACGGGCAAGATCGTGGACCACGGGAACGGCACTTTTAGCGTTTACTTTCGCCACAACTCCACGGGCCTGGGGAACGTGTCGGTCAGCCTGGTGCCGCCTTCCAAGGTGGTGGAGTTTGAGATCGCCCAGCAGTCCACGCTGGAGACCAAAGACACCAAATCATTCAACTGTCGCATCGAGTACGAGAAGACGGACCGCAACAAGAAGACTGCGCTGTGCAGCTTTGACCCGTCCAAGGTGTGCTACCAGGAGCAGACGCAGAGTCACGTGTCCTGGCTGTGCTCCAAACCCTTCAAAGTCATATGCATCTATATAGCCTTTTACAGTGTAGACTATAAACTGGTGCAGAAGGTATGCCCCGACTACAACTACCATAGTGACACACCCTACTCCTCCACAGGATGATCTAGCTGTCATTAGTGTGCATCAACCTTTTCTTTGATCTTGGAATAATAGAAATGTCAACCTCTAAGCCCCTTGTCCCGAAATACCTAAATACCTGAGGCCGTGCAACTCCCAGTGGGACACAGTCTGGATTTGATTGCATTGTTACACCATCTTCTGTATATATTGCATACAGATCTAACACTCGAGATAGTTAGGTGTCCAGGGACTCGGTTTTAGGGGTTGACTTGGGATTCAGAGCTAGCTTCCAACTCTGGGTGACTCCTTCCCCCATCGCCAACAGCACATGTTCTCTGTACAAACCACCGGTGTAATTAGCATGTTGTCCAGATGTTTTCTTCAAGGCTAGACCATAGGCAAGCGGCCTCCCAGTTGGAAGCGCATCGCTGGCTTCTGCGCCGGTGCTGCTCCGATGCCAACATTGTCAAACAATTTCCTCACCTCATTTAAACAGTCAGTTAATGGATGAAATATGAGTCACGTTAATAATTACAATACCAAGTCATTTGAATTGTTATCCAACAGGGCGTAAAATTTGATATTTCACATCTGAACCATATTTTGACTGATCAGTCAAAGTGATTTGTTCACTGCCTCTGAAATAGAGCTACCATCCATTTGTATAGAACACGGGCGCTACAGCATTATTTCAGATTAGTCTGATCGATGGGTATTTTTTCCAAGTAGCTCTGAATAATTAATATGGCCTTACAATCTTTTATCTCTTACGTTTCTCTTATAGGGACTGAAACAAAGTGAACTGATTGATTGAGTGCCCGTGACAAAATAAATTGATCTGACACATCTAATCCGAGAGGAAGCAGAGAGTGTAATCATAAATCATTACACACGCTCCCCTTCCCTTCCATGTGTAACCTGGCTGCATTGTGTGCTCCTTAAAATGTGGTGGCTCTCTGCTGCAATCATCATAAGGCATGTGTATGCTAAACCAGTCTGAAATCCAACATCTGTGTTCGCAGGATGCACTTTGAGTCATCAGCCTGCCGAGCGGGCCCCGCAGTGGATTAATGTGTCAGGAGAGGCGGGGGGAAAGCGATAATTGCAGGACAGGTGGATTTAGTGAGTCTGGCAGACAATTATCAGCACTTTGTCATGGTCCTGCCACCAGCCCTGACATTACCTGTCTTTAATAGGCTTTAATTAGCCTGGGAAATTTCATTTACCTAAGACCAAGAGTGGAGAAACCAAAAGCAAAAAAAAAAAAAAAAAAAAGAAAGAAAAAGAAAAAAAAGGTAAAAGTACAGAATCCGTCTGGAATTTTAATGTGAAGAGGGAGTAAATTTGAAAATGTCAGACATTTCCCTATTGTAAAGCAGGCTTAAGTTGACTGACTTTTGTGTAAAAGTGGATAACATCCAGACTTGTAGTAAACGGTGAAATGTGCTTTGACTTTTGGAATGACAAAAAAAGGTTCTGTTGAAAACCATCACCGCGAGCCACTTGGCAGTTATTTCCGTCAGTGCTGCTTTATTTGCTGTATCCCATGTCTCTCCCCATCAGCTGTAAATGATCCTGTCACATCACACGCGAGGAGAGCTGTATGATAAGGAAGTCACTAAATCCAGAGTTAATCTATGTTGATGTTTTAGTTCTACTCCTTTGTGCAAATGCTGTGTATTAACGTGTAACTCGAAAACTCAGAGTAAACTTCAGAGTAAACAATGTCAATTTAATCTAATTTTTCCAGAGAAATATATCAATAAGTATACTGTTCCTTATTTTTTGGTGTTTGTTAAGCGATATCATGTAGATAGATGTCATATTTATTGCTTATAGTTATAGACTGCTTTGATTTCCATTTTTTGTAACCCTTGCAGATTGTATCTATTTTGATTTCCTGCTTGCTTCATCTTGTTTAAAGTCTCCCCTGTAAAATAGGAAATAAGAGCAAACCTGTGTGTATAGTGTAAGTAAAAATGTTCATTTTGGAATATCTGACTTCATAGGGGGTTCATTTTGTTAAAATGAAACTGTAAAGATCAATTTAGGTTTTTATGGCATTAAACCTTATTTGAACTTGGCTCACAGCATATTGTCACACCGAGTCAGCTCCAGTCTGTCGGTGCTCACAGTTGTCTCGTTTCATTTCTACAAGGACTTCTCAACAGGATAAACACACCATTTTAAGAGGTACATTTCAGTGTAGCTTTTTAATGGGCAATAAATCTGTGTCCACAGGCGTGGATGATACCAGAGGTACACCTCAGGGAGCACATCCATTTTGCTGTGGCCATCAGGGACAGGGGTCTTTTCATTCGCTTCCATTACTCTTATCTGATCAGGGTGAGGCACCCACTCCTTAGGCATCAAGTCACACTAGGCTTTCCTGCTGCACACCTCCACACCGTTGGGAAACTAAGAGGAATGTTAACACACATTTGACTTTTCATGATTTTCAACACTGATAATAGACTGATATAATAAAAGGCCTTCAATTTGTTAGCCAGTCGCCAGCGTTAAACACTGATCCGACAATTAACAGTAATAATTCACAAGCGTGCGAGTTATATCAAGTTGAACAAGAAAAATTGCATTTACCTTCTGATGAAATGGGAATATCAAGTAGCATTGAAATCAATAACACCATGTGATATCTGAGTGCAGCAGGGCAACAGTTTACTTCATCAGCAGCCACTGTCATGTTTTGTTGATTTTTCTTTTAAAACTCTCTGGCTTGACAGTCAGCAATCACAAAGGAACAATTACTTGGCTAGGCGGCAGAAACGCTGCTATTCTCGCCTTCCCGCTTCAGCAGATTAGAGTGTAACACAGCACGCAGACGTGTTGCTTTTGAATGGGTTTGTGTTCATCAACTCTGTCTACAAAAGCTCTCGGCCCATCCCAGCTACACACCGCGCGGACGCCACAACAGGATTTGTCCAAATGCATTCAGGGAAACAAAAGGAAACTGCACACTTAAGTGGAGGACAGCACGCTAGTTAATAAAAGCATCTTAAGAGTTTATCACGAGGCACCTCCTGGGAGACACCGAGCAGCAGATTTATAGCAGTGTTTCTTTTACATCAGTCTGTCACTTCTGTATGGCAGTGATGGTGTCGGTTAACTGAATCAGGGCACTAATGCACTCATGAGGGTATTTTCACATTAAAACGTACCGGCTTTACCAAGCCCATGTTTATATTCAAGCTGCTTAAGATCTGGCCAGGAGTCATTGCCCACTGACTCTTTAACAATCTCATTTCCTACGATCCACATGACAGAACAAATTTTCGATTGTGACGACGCTGCTGCAGGCATCTTCTCTTTCAAGCATTACAGTTAGCGGAGGAAAGCGAAAGAGGGAGATAAAAGGTTGGAGAGGCGTCCTAAAGCATAGATGGTATCAGGTCTTTTCCTCGGATCTGTGCTGAGAGGGGCGGACGAGGATCAGCAAGCTGCTGATGAAGACGTCTCTGTTCACGCAGGAAAGAGCAGCCTCGCATTCACTTTAATTAGAGCTTGTGCCGGGCGCGCACATGAAACAAGAGGGAAAATGTCTTTCATGTGGTGTAAAGGTTCAACGTTACACATGTTACTATGCCAATGCAGTTTAAGCACATTTTCTTTTGATTATCACAGTGGTTTTATTTTCTAATCTTCTATTTAAAACGACCAATGGAGGAGAGGAAGAAAAAAAAAAAAAAAAATCACCTCAGCCTGACATTCACATCCATTAACATGACCATTAAAATGAAACTGTGGATAATCACCCTTCCTCTAACTCAAATCTCTTGTTACACTGATACAAAAAAAAATAAATAAATAAACCTGGGCTACTTCAGACTGCTGGAAAATGGTTTAATGGGTTAATGCAGGCATTCTTGCAGACAACAACTTCATCTTTTTGCTTCCAAACAAGAGGTTTCAACATCTCAACATGACGCTGAATGATGAGTAATATCATGTAAAAATGATGCTACTCTTTTAATTTACAAAATCCTCTGAAGTGTCGGTCACACCACACTACATACGAGACGGACTGAATAAACATGACAACCCCCCCATTCAAACACAGAATAATATTGCCAGTAGAAGTGATGCTCAGCATCCTACAAATATCCAAGCATGTTAGAGGAAATATTTTTTTGCACATACTCAATTAATTTAATTCTGCACAAATATGTCAGATAATTGCAGAAAATAAATTGTTAAAAACAAAATTGGTACTTGGACACTTTCTTTGACAATAACATGACCATGCATTAGTCTCTCCACTTTTAGTTAACCACAATATATTGAGAATATATAATATTTGCAAGTTGGTGATACTAAGGACAGAAATTCTCAAAATTTAATCTATAACGGTTCACAGACGTATGATCTGGAATATGTCTTTCAAATGGGAGACTGAGTAACTACTTCCATATACCTCCAATGTTTTAATATATTAGGGCCAAAGTATAGACACTTTTCCGTCTTACATGTATTATAAAGATAGACACTGAGTCTTCATAATGGCAGATTACAATTTTTCCCCACAAATATGCAATAGAACAGACTTTCTTGTACACTGGTCTTCTGAAGATGGTTCAACTGTCATTTACATAGAAATGGTGCCATCAATATGGGGCATACACATCTTTTAAAAAGTGTAAAGAACTGACCTTGCACTGAAAGTGTTCATGCTTTTTAATGTCTAGTCACAAAACGGGCTAAACATTACAAATATATAATATTTCCCATTTAGTTAAACCTTTGTTACGTTCCTATAGAACTCCATATCAAAATGACTATTCATGGGAACTAGTGCAACCTGGAGGAGGGCCTGGTCTTTGTGACAAGGCAGGCACAGAGTAAAATAGACAAAGTACTCTAGAGCAACTCCAGAGCAATGGCAGATATATTAAGGCCATTTTTTTTTTTAAATTACAGGAAAAAAACAGTAGCAGACAGCTTGACTTGCCACCCGGACTGAATGAAATTCAGCTGGGGCAGCAAAGCAAGCAAGCAATACCAATTTTACCAATTTTTTCCCAATCCACTGATGTCAGTCGTCCACGTGCCAGCCTCCCCACATCCCTGGCCAGAAAGCTCCACTCTTCTTTATTCAAGTGTGTTCAGTTTTGGTGGAAATAAGAGTGGTACCCTCGCTAGTCCGTCCTTTGTAAACCCATGCTTCACACCTCCAGTAAAGTCCTGGGGCACAGTCGGGTGGTCAGGACTGTTTTAGACGCTTCCTTGGAGGACCAAAGGGTGGGCACTGTGCTGAAGCCAAGGCACGAAAGGCCTCGGCTACCAAGTGAGGATGGGATTGGATCATTGACTTCCAGCCTGCAGTCTCCATTATATCTGTAGCATGACTGTAAGCACAAGCGGAATGAAGTTAACACTCAGACACGAGTGTGCACATTAAAAAATCAATAAACATAAATGAGATCGTAATGGCAAAGCAAATAAGGGGACTTTATTTGCGAGATGCATGGTAAACTTGCAAAGGGCCATTAGTGCTTTGTGTGCATAGGATGAAATGAACGCAGGATTACGACGTCTCCTTGTGTTGAATACAACACAGACAGAAATAAGTTCAACACTTCAAGGTGCCCCGTGACAACACACTACATCATCGAAAAGAAAAACTTCCCAATGCGACCACCTCCCTTCTTTTTAAAATTCGACAAATATTCCATTTCCAGGGTTTATCCAGGTATGAGTCTATTAATAACTTGGATACAAAGATATGGAGCTTCAAACTGAAGAGGCAAATAGCACTCTGTCTGCCTGGGCTAAAACAATGAATTCTAATGCATCTGGTTGGGGGGAGAGATAAGAGTGTGTTATTAATCTTGTGTCACATATATCAGCTAATTACATACTTGCTATTCCAGTTCTTTCCATCTTTACAGCCCAGCTGTCTCAGGACACTGCACCTATGGCAAGGAGATAAAAAGGTAAGCATTCAGGGCTGGTAAACAGAAATGGCAGCAGGAATTTATCACCGGAGGTTTTTTTTTTTTTCTTTTGCGATACTTGCCTGTTGATAAAATCTATGGCTTGTGCTTTGAGCTGCTCGGCACTGTGCAAGTCTGCTAGGATGAGGGTGTCGGCCACATTCTCCACTGAAAGGCTGTTGCACAAGGCCTCTTCACACATGACCTTTAAACGCTCCAGAGCGTACTGGGGTACGGGGAGCGGGAGAGGACATGCAAAAAGCAGTGGTTATATATTCTGAAAGCAAAGTGGGTCTTCAGGAACCCCCCCACCCCCACCCTTCCAAATGTCCAACCAGCAGGCTCCTGATATATGCAGCGTGCAATGTTTAATGAAAGTCATAATACAGCAATGCAGGGGAACTTGTGAACTGGGAAAAGGACAGATATGTCAAGGGAGAGTTTGGGAGATTAGTCATTTCACAGGGCACCTAAAAAATATTACTTTAAACATAAAAGCTGCGTAGGCTATAACTGCAACCAAACATAAGCTGCAAAATGTGGCTATAAAATGTGTACATCCACTGGAAACATGGAAGAGAATCCAAAGTGGAGACTGGACAGCAAATCAAGTCCCTAAAATTTTATTTCCTTCCTCTATTTTGTCCATGTGTGATGGTAAATACAAAACGCTGCCCTAAACACCGCCGCTGACTGCTGTTCTTGTAAGACTAGTAAGTAATAAGATAATAACCAAGAGATTTTCATTATTCATGCATGCCTATAAAAAATAAAATATAGATCACATCACAAAATACGACCTGAACAGGTTCTGTTAACTTGACTCAGCACTTTGTCTCCACACAAGTTAAACACTGCAAGTCCAATAAACACGCAGTAATATCTGCTGAAGAGTGACTGTGCTGTATTGAAGTCTGTATTTTTCACACCCTGTACAAGCATGTTCCAATGATGGGCGAGCACGGAGGGGGCTGAAATAGATTATATTTATGGTTTATCAATACTGACAGTGTGTCATGCAAGATGTAACCTAACTGTTGTGTAATCACACAGACCACATCAACATTTTAGCTTCACTGACTTGTGTACAGTTCTGGTCAATTACTGGAGGCTGCAAACCATCACAGAAACCGTGACAGTCCAAAACCATTATTATATTACAAAAACAATATATAAAATCTTTGGATGATACATACATTGGAAAAAGTCCAAACAATAAAATAAACGTAAAATGAACGTGCATTTTTTTAAAAAGTAGAAATTCAAATTCATCATCTTCATAGGTCCAAGTGTTAAACGGATAAAATTCAAATTTGATTCAAAATTGATCACATGCTCACTTAATTCCTGGGTGTGGCCAGAGTTCAACTAAACGTAGCATTTATCACATCATTTTTTTCATGGATTTCAACTTGATACAAATTGACGAAAATGAGTGGCCAAAGAAAAACAGGAAAAAAACATTTCCCTCCTTAAAAAAAATAAACAAAACAAAGAGGGATGTTATTAACAATACTTTCAGTGTCTCAGGTCCTTACTTTATCTGCAGCTGCCAGCAAATTGTCTGCCATCTTCTCAAGGTTAGGGGCCTTTCCTGTGTAGATGAAGCCCATCATTTCCTTAAACACATCTGGGTCTACATCACTGATGTCAACGCGGTTCTGCAAGGGAAGACAAGAGGATGATGTACAACTCATTGGAACTGGAAAACGTCCATGAAATTGGATTTCTCATTACCAGTGAGCAACAGTGGGATGAGATTCATCTTAGCAATAATTACTGTACAGGTAGAAAGACCAACATTGAACCACTGAACTATTGAGGAAGGACTGAGACAAAGCTCTTACCTTTTTACTCTCCTCCATTTCATGTTCAAACATAGCATTAAAGACTGGGGACCTCGCTGTTGAAGAGACATATTGAACACTTAGTGACATGTAATGACCCATTAACAACA
>JBAJHX010000043.1:17195597-17207530 GCA_037176925.1 Amniataba percoides | reverse complement strand
AATAATAATAATAATAATAATAATAATAATAATAATAATAATAATAATAATAATAATAATAATAATAATAAAACAATGTTTAAAAATATGTTGAAAGAAAATCAGAAAAACTTAAAAATGAAAACTGTTATGTAACTGCATTTCCACTAATATTATTTATATTATTGTACTGGTTATTTGCTGATGCTGATAATCTCGATAATACATTGCCAGATCAAGAAAAAAAATTTATGAAGTAGTTTGTAGTTTTGTACATGGACCTAAAATAATCATGGTACATATCAGTGAGCCTGAAAGGAACATTTTACAGAGTTTACAAAAATGTAAACAATCATTGTCTAAAAATGAGGACATTTTTTAAAGTTATAAATAGGGGTTGCCTCTGTTCTGTGGCAGAACTGATTAGAAGTGTTTATATAAACAGATGACTTACAAATTAAAGAGAAAGGCAATATAAAGTGTCTTACTAAGTTGCTGGGCCACCAGAACAGCTTCGGTGCACCTTGGCATTTATTCTTTAAGTCAGCTCTACTGGAGGAATGAACACCATTCTTCCAAAAGATATTCCCTCATTCAGTGAAGAGACCTCTCCCATGTGTATAGAAATGTAATGTGAATAGCTCAATTTAAAGGATAATGGTGATTATTCAGAATAACTTTGTTTTTATTTGCAAGGAGATTAATTTCTACTGGGACAAATGGAACCAAACCATGCCAGTAAAATGCTCCCTACTGCATAACAAAGCCACCAGATGCCCTCACTGCAGGGGTCACACATTCAGCGTTGTCCCTTAATTTGTCACCTGCCTGTAGACGGAGCACTGATGGTTTAGGTAACAGTTAAAATGAATGTAGTCATCGACATGTCACATGAGGGTCCTTATATACAAAGAAATACAAATGATGAGTGTGTTTAGTTAAATGTGCTCACCATCTGCCCATTGCATGCCTCTAATCTTCTTGCCATCTTCATAGGCTAAAGACATGGGAAAAATAAATAAATAAAACAGCCTAAATATTAACTAACTGCATTTCATTCTCAGCCAGCCTGTACACTGTCTCTTCTGTCTGCCTCTGATGTTTCTCGTCTAGCAAACACAAAGCAGCTTGGGGTAAGCCATTCTCCTGAAACAATACTCTATAATGGCTCCCTGTAGGCCCGTGATAACTAATTCCCTTTCAGATGGATGGACACTGTTCTGCAGAATGAGCGATAAATGGCTCCTCAGCACCAATCAGTCTACATTCATGGGCGATGTACGGTACATTCTCCGAAACTCTGCACTGTATCTTGACGACAAACACCAAAACACTTGCAAGCCAGTTTGGGTTTGGTCAAATGTACTGTAAACACAGCGTCAAAATGTCACATTTCGATACTGAAGCCCACATCAAATTTCTTTGATATCACAGTGATGATACTCTGACCCATCTTGAAGTAGAAGGACTACATGATAAGATCACAGTTGAAGAGATACAGGGATGCTTATCGGGAATTTAAATCAGTTTAATTTAAGGGCAAGGAAACAGGCTTTACTGAATGTGTCCACAGACAACGCAGTCCGACAATTCAAGAATAAGAACGCACAGGAATATTGTTTAAAAAAATATTTCTGCTATTCTTCTCCTCACATTGAATTAGCAGATGTGGAGCTCTTGGTGTATTACATTTATCAATAAAAAATAAACTTTTTTTAATGTTTTCGCATCAGTTTGAGTATCACATTTCTATTCCTGGTGAACGTTTGATGTCACAATTAATAGAAAGTGGATACCTGTTTTGTGTCTTTGTCCTATTTGATGTGTTCATCAAGTGCAGTCCTCTGCATGAATATCCCCCTGAACAATGGCTCTTGACAGCCCCCTGCCTCCAATCTACAACATTGTTCTAGTTAAGAGGATCTCAAAATAGCACTGATATTATTCCTGACAAGTATTCAATGCCTTTGGTGATGAAGACTGATACAGACAGAACTTATGAGCAGGAAGAAAAAAAGCTACATTGACAAGACGAGCCCCACTGACCTTATCAGAACATGGTCGAGAGAAAAATGGACTCTGACATTAGTCACACACTTTTTCC
Source organism: Amniataba percoides (assembly GCA_037176925.1). Taxonomy (NCBI): domain Eukaryota; kingdom Metazoa; phylum Chordata; class Actinopteri; order Centrarchiformes; family Terapontidae; genus Amniataba; species Amniataba percoides. Next base: position 17,205,447 of record JBAJHX010000043.1, on the reverse strand, counting down.
ACTGTCTTGGAAATAAAGTCATAATGGTGAACAAAGGAGGTGGAAGAAAACCCGAAAGATTCCAATTTCATTTAATTTGATTAAATCTAAGTAATAAAATACATGGTAATACCCAAATGTTCAGGGGATGGATATGGAAAACAGCTATTAGTTGATCAGACAATCAGTAATTCTGAAAAAAGTTCTTTATTCTCTATAGTTTCCTTGTCTCCTCAGGCAGTGAATGAGTAGTTTGTGACAAAGTGTCTGTCGCATTCACATCTGTATTCATACATTTCCAACATCACTTTCAGCCACCCATGGAGATCTGCCCATGGACGAATCTATTGTTATCCCAACACTTCATGCAAAAACACAACATGTCTACTGTCGACTGTCATTAGAGGAATGTATCCTCCGATCTCATTTGTGATTGATTTCTCCCTGGGTAATGGTTGAAAGTTGTGATTTCAAAGAAACCCTTGATGTTTTGGAGGGAGTGACACCAAAACGTGCCAGTCGACAGTGATTTCTGAGATAAGTGGAAATCATATTGTTGTCTTAATCCATGGATAAAAGACAAAAAACATGCTACCAAACAACAAAAAAGCCCTCAAAAACCCAGCATACACTCAAAGTAGCTTTAAAGTGCTTTAGCAGAGTTTTAATTCAAATACAGCCCTGAAAAATGCTGAATCTATTTCCAACTACATGAAATACCAATAATACTGTAGGCTGCCATTAACATTCACTACTCTATCACCTTGAACCCCCTTGCCAAACTAATCACATTGGTTGACGCAGAATGTATGGAATATTTCATGAAAAATATGCAAAGTGGAAAATGAGTCTTCCCTTTCACTTAGAAGATCATTATTTATATCTGTGATGTCCGCTGTGTCCTTTACTTTATTTCAAGTGTGCGTCAGAATTGTGTGTTGCTTCAACCTACTTGTTTTGAAATATGCACACCTCTCATCCACTCCCTGCACTAATGACTGACATACATGTGATGCATAAGTCCTCATCATTTGGTTTCATAAGCAGCAAGAGGAAGTTGCTGTGAGGTGTAGCATGGTAACTGGAGAGATGCCAACGCTGTCATGATTTCAGCAACATCCTTCGTGCTAAACACTCAACTCTGTGGTGTTGTTGCACCGTGAATTTCAGATCAGCGGGCGTCTGTTCGGCTATATTGCAGCTCGTTTCACTGTTTTCCCTCAGCGTATCACTTATGTTAAAGACCAATGCGACGCTGCCAAGGGGAAGCCCAGTCTCTGCTACTGTTTTCATGAAACTGACGCAATCGTTCACAGCACAGCAGCAGTGGCAGTTGAAGTCAAGCAGCACTTCTGTGTCTTGCGGTGTTGTCAATTTCCCACATGGACTGCCAGTCAAGAGCTGAAGAGCTCATAATCCATGGACAGATTTCTGAATAACTTCATACATAATGAGCTTCATCCAGTGTAATCCACCACCCCCACCCACCAACCATGCGTGCAGCTCTTTTAATCACAGCAGCAACTGTGTTGCGTGTGTAGTACAATGTCACACTAATGACAGTTTTGCATTGAAGATTCACGTACACTGACAATCCAGCCTTTGAGACACAAAATGTAAAGTTTCTAATAAAAAAACAGAATTCCATCTTCATGCAGAATGTTATTTATTCACTACAAAAAAATAAATGAATTCATTCTTGTTGCACGTCATCAGTGAAAGTCTGCATTTGTGTTTTATTCAGGCCATTTAAGACTGATACATTCAACATAATACCACTCTCAGTGCCCATATTTAAACTGTGCAGCTCCATTGAGCCTGTGCACTGGACTGGGACTCTGATACTCGGACGTAATCACTGAAAAAGCTTTGAAAACCTATTTTTCCTCTTATGTGTGAGACCCTCCCTCTAATGAAAAGATTTTACCTCCTTCACCGGCTTGGTTAGTGTCCACAAAGTGAGCTGCCCAGCAGACAGTAGTACAGGTAGCAGGATTTCAAATGCTGCTATTATACCCTGTGAAATAAAACACCTCTAACATGTTAAGTTACATTACTGCTGTCTGTCTGCATAGCTAATGACAACCTGCGAGAGGCTGTGAAACCCAGATATATTCAAAATGTCACAATTCAAAACCAAACTTGCAAAATCTATGGCATGCCATATACTTCCAGGGTTATAACACCAGAGTTTAACACCAGAGCTGGCAGAAAATTAATTGTGAGGGGAGTGCAGAAGGGTGTGTGTGATGAAACTCAAAACAAGATTAAATTACACTTTTCCCCCCCATTTTCGTTCTTCTTAATTAAGTGCTTTCCATGTTTTCCTTCCCAACAATCTTTGAGCCTTTTCAGGATTTTGACAGGGCTGATTACTGTATGTCGGATGAAGCAGATGCTCTGTTGCCAAGATGTCCATTGACAATTATTGCTATTCTTCATAGCTCATTTCCCATGGAGCAGTGAGAGAAATTGTACACTTGCTCCATGTTATTAATAGTGCCGCTTGGTATGGAAATGAGACACTAATCTAACCAAAATGCACCGTTTTTATTCTGGTTTGATTATCAAATGAACTATGACATTCTGAAAATTGTATTATAGTCATTAGTTTGAAATGAACACATTTCAACCACATTCTTCCATATTTCACTTGATTAATGAGAACATATCTAATGTGATAATTGTCTGCGATTGTTTGTGCATTTGACAAGCTGATCTTGTACTGAACCAGCTTCATGTTTGCTGCTGCTGCTCAAACAGCAGAATACAATCACATCTGGTTATTCACACTCATGGGACGGTGATTGAAGAGGTGCAAATTTCCACACTTTTGCTCCAAAAACAGTGAAGATCAGTTTGAGTATTTTGTTGTAACTTTTGTGAAAGATTAGCTATGAAATACGTGTACTTCAATAAAGTTTTTCTCACAAAGAATGATTAGACACCATCAAAATATATGATCTAAATACTATATTCAAATGAAAATATCAAATATAAATCTAGAAGTCGAAAGTTAAAAGGGTCTAAACTCAAGAATATAAATCTTATATATAAACCAGTTCAGAACATGCAAATCCAAAGTGAACATCTTTATGCACATGCCTCTTCAGTGCAGTTCATAAAGTATTAGGGCAATGACACACTGAATTAAACATTACCATAAAGAGCTAAAGTGCCACCTTAATTCAACAGTGTTGTCTCTGCATCCCTTTCCCTTGCATCTTAACTGAAAAAATGATGTGATCTTAAATCAACACATTTTGTTGCAAATCATTTGTTGTTAATGAGTGAGCAGACAGGACAGCAGACAGTTGACACAGCAGGTGTCAGCTTATTCACTCAAGGTAATATTTTTTTTATACCATTAAGACTCCGAGGTTACTTTTTCTGAACAGCATCATCGTCTCAAAGTTTGGAGATTGGGTATAACATTTTATTAGTGAATTACTGTTCTCCCATTTTAGCCATATGCTATATTATAGCTACGCTATTATTCTTCCTTGTGCGTTTCAACTGAATGGACAGGGAAAAAAAAGGCAAAACTCGAAAGCTGAAAGAGTAGTTGCTCTAATCATTTTACTACAACATCAAGGACTTAATCAAAACTATTCATCAGGTATGTAACTTCCTAAAATATTTCAGATGCAACAACTGTATAACAAACCAAAAAACAAGGTCCTTAACTGACATTGCATAGAATCATTTTTGGAAGAAACCCAGATGTGAAAAAAATGTCAAATTGTGAAAAAAAAAACAGACTGCTTTTCTAAATATTTGAAGCTGCACTAACAGCAGCAAAGTGAGGATATTAAATCCGAGCACGCACCGCCGTACAGTCAGCATCTCATATTTGTAAACAACACGCCGTCTGTCACGCCAGGAGTGAGGATGATTGGGTGCGAGAGTTGAGGGAGAAATAAGACATCAAGACTTGATGACGAGGCGTCTCATTTCTCAAGCAGGGAGCTGATGATAACCTGTCGTTCTTCTGGTCCGCTACACCTGCACGCTAACTGGCTGCTGGGACCGGCTTCTTCCTGACAAGCGCCTGTCTTCTCTGCCCTTTCATCTCCTCGCTCCACAAAAGAGAGTTTAGAAGTCTTTTATCTGTGCCTGAGGGTACAGTTCCTTGTCTGCCGAGAGAGGAATTCAACCAATTAAGCCCGTGGTACTATGCTTATGAACCATGCATCACAGGAAGGGCTCTCGGTGTTTTTCAGCATTTCACTCTGCATAATTGGCAAACGTCTTTTGAGTCACCGAAAACTTAAATAGCCGAATTTAACGCAACCTGTTGTTTTATCGGATGTAAATGTGTCTTGTTTCTTTTTGCAGTCTCAAGGTTAGAGTCTGCATTATCATGTCTAACAGGAGAGCGCACTCATTACTGTTAGGGAGATCATTTATTTATTTCTTTATTGGTTGTTCCCTGATAGAATTTAGTTTCCAGACCAGTGTTTAATTTTTGAAAATAGGACAAATCTGAAAGCACAAAGTAACAGGACACTTTTCTGTCTTGCCTGACTTGTTGTTAATCAGGCTGACGGGTGCATCATTACATAGAAATGTAACCCTGCTGTCCACGAATCGTGCCGACTCTCTCACTTTGTATTTGCCTGTCACTCTCTACTAATAACTGTCCAATGAAGGTGAAAAGCCATAAAAAAAAACAACATTAAGTAACATCTTCAAGCTTAAAATATTCCTCTTCTGGATGGTACTTGAAATGCTCTGAACTCCCTCACTCTCTCTCTCTTGTATTCACCCCTTGTATATTTCATTTGCAAAGCACATAGCCGTGCTCTGAAGAGATACCCAGCATGGATGCATTACTGAGAGACTGTCGGTGAGCAATTGCTGATCCTGGGGAGTGATAAGGAGAGTCGGGCTGTCTGAAACCTGAAAAAAAAAAAAGACTGGAGAGAGCCATGGAGCATATAGACCAGCAAGGTCACCAGCTGCCAAAGAACGGCCAGACCATCTCCGCAACGTCCTTCTGTTTCTCCCCTGTTTACTGACACTCACGACACTGTGAACCCGAGAAAGGAGAAGCACGTTTGGGACAAAAAACACTGCAGACTGATGCAAATAAACACCTCCGTCCCTCGCGGGCAGCAAACAGCAGAATCTACATAAACCCAAGACGGATTCAGAATCGTGACACGGTGATCTTGGCCTTTACACATGAACGCTGCGAGTGGATTGATTAGAAGATATGCAAACAAGATAATCCGCTGGACATCCTCACTATCGCTGCCTTTGCATATGGTCATTTTAAGGACGCTCTTATCTCCGGGACCCAAATTTACCATGCTAATAGATTTATTTCCTTCCTCCCCCTGACAATCAGTTGCCAATACTTTTGCATTCAGGCCTAAAAGTCTTTTTTTTTGTTTTTTTGTGAACTGATACTGTATATTGCTTCACAACTTTTTGTCAGAGGCAACCTGTGTGTTTCACAAATAATTATAATCAAAAGGATTTTCACTTTCAGTCCTCTGTCATTTCACTTCTTTGTGATTTGACAGGCAATTGGATCTGATTTTGGATCCCTCCTCTTGTTCTAGCTCTCAGCTTTTCAGCAGTGTTTAGTTACTTATTTATCTGCAGGCTTCCCCCAATCACATTTCTGGGCAGGTGCATGGCTGCCCTCCACAAATTACGTCCAGGATAATTTCATATTGATTAATGCAGATGCGTTCCTCTTGGCTCTCGTACCCTACCTGCAGTCTATTTGGTATAAATTACTGAAGTCATTTTGCTGCACAAAGCCAGCCCTCTCCAATAAGGTGCTGGCTCATGTGTCGACTGGGGCCCCCAAACTACCCCTCTGCCTGCAGGAACCACTAAAGCTTTTAATTGCCTTCTGTGCAAATGGTCCTTATGCACTTGATAAAGTATCTGGAAAGTCAGGCACGGGTTGGTAGAGGCTTAGGGGAGTCTGTGCGCTTGCAGTATGTGTGAATGCGATAGAAAGTGTGTGTGAGAGATACAGGGAGAGAGACAGAGAGAGAGAGAGAGAGAGAAGGAGGGGGCGATACGAGGATAGAGATAGGGAGACTTAGTGACGGCTGGTTGGTGAATCCTATCCATGATATTACAACCTTTATGAGTATGGTGTTAAAGTTACCCTTTATGAGCACAGTCACCACTCAGCAAAATACTTGAATAGCCCAGCTAGTGGCCCACAGGATTATTTCCTTCTGTGTACATTCGCTACAGTAGAGTGGCTGATAACCCTGGGTAAAGCGATAAACAATCAAAGTGCGGCTTCAGTGGAAATGATTGCATTCTGTACCCTGCCCTAGAGATGGGGGCCATTATTAACGTGGGTCCTGTCCTGACAATGCTATTTTCTGGAAGGTAATTGCAGATTCAGATCTCTGAGAGGGCCTGACTGAGAGTAAATGCCACCTCTTTAATTATGGTCTCCTCCACGTCTCCTCTATTGAGCCGCGGAGATGTCTATCGCTCCACGGGATCCTGGGGAAAATGACTCTAATGGGAAATGACCAGTGTCTGGGAAGCCGGCTCAGATTAGAAGCGACGTTTCTAATTGATGGCCAAAGAAATCCCTGGCCGGATGACTGGGAAAAGTCACTTTGGAGCAAATGTAATTGGAGTGATTGGAGTTCTAACAAGAATCAGTGGATAATCTCTCCTGATTTAAGCTTGTGCTAACGCAGACAACAAGCTCAACGAGAGGCTGCACAGCATGGACAATTGTAGGAATTCACCAAAGTCAGAGTTTGACAGCCCCTATACTTCACATAGGGTCAAGGGGACAAATGTCAGATTGTACTGCGTGCTGTTTCAAGGTGACATACTGCGGCTGGAACCTTCTCAGACCGTCAGATACCAACGCAGAAATCCGACATGTCTTCCAAATCGAATGTTTAAGTGGTTGGTTAAAGGTCTTATTTCTTCTGTTAACTTAAACGAGGACGAGGTACAACAACTCTTTTTTTTGGGTGAGCATGAGTCAGGGTCTCTTGCTGGTGCTCAAAAAAAAAGAGTGGTCTTTTGCTTAGCACTGATGTAAAACAGTCACACAAGACACATTAAGAGGCAAAGATGGCAACCTCTCCCCAGTTACAGCGAGATCAGAATGACCGCAAGACATGAAATCTACCATGATCTCATGACTGTCATTTATCTAGGCTTGATAAAATATCCTGTCGTGTGAGCTAGCCTCGTACATTTGCGCTGCAGCTCTGAGGTACGACCGCGGCTCTCAAACCATTTCATATTTGAGTGATTTTGATTCATTAATTGTCACAACATGAGATCATTTACATCAGAAATGAATTGAACAGAATTGAACATAATTCTCAATAGAAAACTCTGACAATCCTTCCATACAAGGAATACAATAGGAGAAAAAATGTTATAGGCCATGACAATATCACTGTAATCAACTCTTTTCTTTATTTGTAATAAAATTTGAACATCAAAGACCATATAAGAAACCATATAAATGATTCCACTTTGAAAAGATTAATGCAAAGAATTACAGTTACTGCACTTGACATTATTGACAAAGCAAAACACATACTGGCTGTAGGCTGGTTGTGGACAATTACCTAAATATCACCAATAAATAATACAATGGAACATTTTAAAAATCAAGTGTGGTCAAAATGAACAGCTTTCCACCACTGTGTTTGTATTTCTCATCAAGTCAAATGTCTTTTTCTTTATAATGAACTCATTTACGTTTTCAGATTTCTCCTGTTGGACATGCATTTATATCTGCAGTAACACCTTGTGCACCGACCTTAAGGCTCCTCTGCAGCCTGTTGTGTTGCGGATGTTCACCAGCTCTTAAATCCATCACTGCTTTCTGTCAGTGGTAACAAATTTGCTGCTCTTTTCCAACTGTCCGGTCATTAGTTGACATTCTGGTGCAGGGCAACGGGATCTCTGAGGTTCTCCAACTGGTGCCAAATGTTGAAATGACAAAATAATAACAACATCTGTCTTGTGTCCAGCGGTATTGACATAACATTACAGGTACCAAATTGTTTGTGTTGTGAAGTGTGTCTCGAAGACACCTCAAGCTTATGACTCCAGACTGTGTCAGGGTTTTTCAAGAGCTGATGGTTGACGGTCGGCTGGTAGACAGATATGAAATGATGTTACTGGTCTCCACTGAAAATATGTGCAGTAAATAGCATTTGTTTGTGTTTTAGTATATATGCAGGAATACAAATGTGTGAGCCTTTAAAGTGATTTAGTATTTGGTCTAATATTTGTTTCCAGTCTTGAAGCCCTTTGAAAGATTGCAGGAGACGTTTTCTGGATAAATATGACAGGGTGTTTATGGGGTAGTAGTGAGAGTTACATTGCTAAATTAAAATGTTTGATGGGGAAAACCAAAGATCCAAAAGGAGTGAAAAAAGCAGTGTTTTTTATCTTCTCCAATGTGAACTGCTAATGACAGTCTGGCTAAGTAGGTCACTAGATAGAGAAGTAATCTAGCCCTGGATTACTTCCAAGGCCAAAGTGCATATCTAGGGAGGCAAAAAATAGCCATGCATGCAATTATTTTTTAATGACATTATCTCAAGATCACAAGTTAATTTGTCTTATTACCTCAAGAAAACAAAAAGGCTGATTTCTCAAGATCACAGTGTAATTAAGACCTTAAAAAATGAGTGAATGGCCACACTGCCTTCAAGATCACCATCATGACAACTAAATAGTAATGTGTACTATCTGAGCAGACAGTCCTATTTTATAGTATCCAGAGAAGTTGATCAACTATTATCCTTCTGCTTCATGCAACAGCTGCTGAAATGCTGAAATGAAGCCAAATTACCATGGCAGAGGTAAATACATTATAATTCAGGCTGATCATAAATGAACAGATAATCATTGTTTTATTAATATACCAAGACAAATGAAAACTTGAAATAAATAAATAAATAAATGACTATTAAATAATAATAACATTAAAGCTGTTTTTGGCTTCCATACATTTCATTAGTTAACTTTATTATTCCGTGGGGCTGCAGGTTATATTAAGAAATCCCTATTCATGATTAGTTTTATAATTAGCACATTGGCTGTACAGTATTGCCCCACTGTTTCATCAGAATTTAAGCATTTACATGGGCAACCCTGTCCATGCTTTCTGTCTGGGAAGTTCACACTATAGCATGCATCGAGCCATCACAGTTGTCAAAGACAGGCACTTGAACCTCTGCTTTGCTCATCCAAATAAACTAAGTAGCAAAACGATGAACGCATTTGAAAAAAAAGGTTTTATATTTCCCCCTAGTCCCCCACTGCAGTGCTTGAACCATGCTGTTTTCAACCAACTCATGGAGGTAACATTAGTTTAATTAGCTTGTTAGCTCCAGCTGATCAAATCTGTCGTTGATATACCGAGCAGAAATGAGAAAGCTGTTTTTGTCCACCTCCTTCTGAAATCAAGGACTCAGTGTTTCCGAAATTATGAAAGAATCTGAAGTGGTAAAGCACAACAAGCACAAGTGTAACTGAAACTGTGTTACAGTAGGAAAGAAAGAGTTGGTTCGGGCTTCAAGAATCAAGAATCACAATATGAAAGCAAGAAAAAAAACAATTATGCTTCATAAAATACTTCATCAAAATATGATAGCTACTAAATAATTGAGAGCACACAGATATGAGTGCAGTTTACTGACTTCACCAGGATTTCAGAAGTCAAAGTTTCAATATTTGGAAAAAAAACATTTAGACCTCACTGCCATTTGTAGATGTAGATGTGTATGTGCAAAGTTAGTTTTTTAGCTTTAGCCAATAGAAACTGCCTCTCAAAGGTGCAAAGGTTTCGTTCTCTACCAATAATAACATTATTAGAGCTCTCCGTTTCATATATATA
>JBAJHX010000043.1:17172685-17191730 GCA_037176925.1 Amniataba percoides | reverse complement strand
TCTATCTATCTATCTATCTATCTATCTATCTATCTATCTATCTATCTATCTATCTATCTATCTATCTATCTATATATGTATGTACATATATATATGTGTATATATATATATAGATATATAGATCACCTGATCGTGTGCCTTTGATCTCGCTGTAGCCACACTGGATCACTTTGATAAATCCTTGTGGCTCTGTCAAACTTCAAATCTGTTGTAATGTTCTTAACTTTGTACTCAGTTGATTCTGTTGCCAAGCGTATCTTCATTTCACATTAAAACAACATTTTCTAGGACAAGTAGAAATGACATACTTTTTTTTTATTTTATTATCCTCTTATTTTGCTGCAGTAATATTTAATCCATCAAAGACTATGGACATGTTATGACTGACAAAGCCTTTGTCCATGACAGATCAACACACTGCAGCGACAGATCATTACAAACTGTGGAGCATAAAAGCAGTATGAGCTGCTTTATGCAGCAACTTTTGTGAATGTATTTGCCCCCAAATGCTTAAATAGTACACAATGAAGATTAGTATTATGCCTGTTATACCCTACTACTATGTATTGAGGAATATTTATACGTAAACATACAGTATGCGACACAGTCTGCCCTGTTTCTCCATGTTCACTGGAGTACAGCTAAGGTGTTACACATGATGCTAACAAAGTTACCTTTCTGCACACTTACCTACAAAAAATACATACAGCATGTGTTGCAATAAGAGTTTATTCAAAAGAATTGTTTTAAACCTGTATGGTCCTCTGACTGCTTGTCTTTCTTGCTTTAGTTGGGTGTTTCAGTGATGTTCTCACTGAGAAATTAAATTCATTGCATACTCAGACTTCATAACATTTTTTTCACACCAACAGAAATGATAGACCCAACTTTTAACAAACTGAAATTATCCCTTGCACAGCCACACAGGTGTTAATTATCAAAACTCTGCTCAGGCTGAAGGTGGGTGCAGCTGCTTCAGCTGCGGCTTCCCCGTGAACTATTAAGAAGGTATAATAAGGTATAGCTTTCCTTCCCTGACAGGCACAACGAGGCTAACAAATGAGTCATGAAAATGTCACTCAAGCAGGGTCTGTACACACCACCAGGGGTGCACAGGGTCTTTAAATGGCACATAATCCATACAGATATAATGTCACATTTTAAAGTTCTACAATACACTAAAATATCATACAAATACAAACAGATGTATTGATATGTCATATTAATATATGTATATATTGATAAATGTCATGTCAAACACATAAACACATGTAAACATAATGGTTTACAACCATCTAAAAAAAGATTCAGTTAGAACTGAAGAAGCCTCATGGATGTGAGGTGAAACATCTTCATAAAACTCAAGCAAGTCCAGTTAATGACTTTCTTCTGAGTCCTAGAAAATACACAGACAGGTGTAATCTATATCTTGCAGTATAACAATAAAACATATAGGGATAAAACATTAGATGGCCTGTTGATGTAAAATCAAAGGAGTGAGAGAGAAGCTATTGTTGTCACCTGCAGAGGCAGAGAAAGGAACAGAATAAAAGAGATATGTGTGATACTGACAATATCAGCTATATACTATTTTTGACTCAGTATCTCAGTATTAACATTTAGCACATGATGATAATTCTGTTCAGTATTCAGTCTAAATGTGAGTGGTGTTAGCCTCAGAGAAAAACTCAAGGAAGTAAATGCACTCACAGTTCGCTTTTACCCAACAGTTGAAAACTGTGTCACACAACAGTGACGGTGCCTTTAAGATGAAGAAAAGGCAACATTTAAGCTACAGCATGCCAGAAAGTTACTATCACTATCTAGTATAACATAATAGACAGTAAATCCCCCAGCTCCAGGTTAAAATGCTGTTTATTATTAAAAAAATAGTTTCAGTTCTGTGCTGTTGTTTTAAAAATCCAACTCTAAATCTCTCCTGTAATTGTTAAATCAATTTCGGCCTTCGGCTAAGCGTAACCTTTTCAATATCAATGAAACTTGAAGAACTAATATAACTTTAGAAACTATTTAAAGATGATATAAAGACATTTAGCTCCTGGTTCCACATAAAGGTGTAAGCTGTGAATGAGCCACTGTTAATATCAGCTTTAGCCACCTCAGTTAAAATGATTATGTGCATTTGTGACCTAGAATCATGCTCTCTGCCGCAAACTGAACCTGAGAACCAGTATTGTTCCATAATTAAGTGAAAACAAAACTAAAATTGATGTGCAAAGCTAAAACTGAAATGAAACTGAGATCAGGTCAGTCAAAACTAATTCAGTTACAACAGGAACTCAGACTGTTCTCAGAGAGAAGCAAAACTTGCTCCCTCCCTCACGAGCAGGAAACATCTGTGAGAAATGGCTTGCTTGTTAGATTTTATATAATTATTGGTGTAATCCAGTCACAGTAACTGGTTTGGGATGACACTCAATGTGGCAGGCTGACCACACAAACATGCAGACTGAGACAGAGGCTGGTTTCTTTGGTGATTTTCCTGCCTCAGTGCATGACCTAACCACCCCTGTGACTTGACACTTGCCTGCACAACTGTTTCCCATTTGCTTGTTTCGCTCTTAAAGAGAAAGAAACTCTCTGGAGGACTTTTGTCAAATCACCTCAGTAAACAGAAGACCATTTAAAGCGCTACAGATTCTCCTCAACTTACCACCTGAAAGTGCTCTTATTTTGAAAATCAGAGCGGGCATAAATTGTATCTGTATCTATAATTAGCAAGTGATGTTTAGTCATGGTAAAATTGTTGTTTAAGGTGTCCATAACAGGAGTGATTTGACACCTGCTCTCAAATATGTAACTTTTGCGTTTATATGGCCAACTCACAAAATTCAGACATTTTTGGGCAGTATTCCATGAGGCTATTCCCTACGGTTATTGTGATGTAATCATTACATTAAATAAAAAAAAAAAAGAAAAAAAAACATGTCAGCATTTATGTAACCAGGAACAACCAGCAGTACAGTGTCATCACATTAGCTGTATTGGGTTATTATCAGCATTTCAGTAGTTCTAATGTGATTTCCCAGTTTATTTTTTATAAATTTTATAAAAAGACTTATGGCCAAACCGAACTGAACCGACAAAATCATGAAACAGATTGTCGAAACCGCTCTGTGACAGTCCAGTTTTATTAGCATTAGAGGATGTCATCACGGCTAAAATCACAGCCATGTGTTAATGAGAAATTTCTGCGTGTATCATCTTTTAAAAGGGAGCCATTATCAAAAGCGGTAAAACAAATGTGACAGCCTCGAGAGCGTCCTTTCTCCCTGGACCCTCGTAAAGTCCCTACAGGGATAGTGTGATGAACGATTCAAGGCCAGCTCTGGCCCAGGGATGCTCCACTGAACCATGCTTTGATCTATCATCCGGCCTTCCCATATTAATGATGAGGTCATGGCGTTGAGGGTCACGGCATTGCTGATAAAAGCGCAAAGCCTGCTATTTGTTATGAGCCCAACTTGACTGATCATAACTCTTTTGATGAAAGGGGACATGATTTCACACCCCTGTGCTGTCACACCCAAGACATGCCCGTGTTCCTCATAATATAATGTCGTTTGAGGATCACAGTGAATGAGCCCTATCATAGTCAATATAGAACTAAATGAAGGGGTTGTTATCACTCATAGGACAATGATTATGGGCTTCTGGGAGCAGTTTGTGACTGTGACCCTGCCGATATAACACATGTACTTACTGTATGCTCTATTAAAAGTTTGCAGCATGCTGCTTTTTGTAAGTAGCTCACAGCCCAGAAGGCATCTGACTGAGGGGATGATTTGGAAAGTGTTTATGCTGGTGTCCTAATGAAGTTCTAATTTCAGAAAATAACACAAGTAAGTGCAGACACTGTCTCAACGTTCACTTCATTTTATTATTTCCACGGGTCGTGGTGCAAGTACCTTTTGCTGTCATTGTAGTAACTACAGTATATGAGGAAATGATCACTGTATAATATAGTGACTGATGTAATGATAATAAATATGCCAAGTATCATTTTTTTTTTATTTGAAAGACAAAATAACAAAAACGTCGTGATAAAAGAAGATAAAGAATACTTCTGATCAATTACAACTGTATTGTACTGTATCACAGATTTTGACATGGAGCTTTTATGTTGTATCTTTCACGTTTCATGTGTATCTGTCAACAGTATTGGAGGAAAAAACTAATGCGAATTGCACAGTTACTGCAAGAATCCACAACAGCTGTCAGCCCGACTTCCTAGATTAACATAGGCTATATACTGTGCTGCTACTGAGCATCCATTCACAGCTTTTCTGGACAATTAGAAATGATTATGGTCACCTTTCTATTTGCACTTGCATTTCTTGCCCTGTTCTGACTTTTTTGTTGCAATGTTCTTGTTCTCTGATCTAACCAATTACTTTGGTAAGTTATAAGATATCATAACCAATCCAAAAAGATATCCAGTGAGTGAATCATTGCAAACATTGCTCACTGGGTCGCATGTCCATAAGATGCACGTCTCATTTAAAACCTTGCTGCAAATATTTGTTGTATCCCTCTTCCTTAGTTTCAACCTGTAACTCCTGCTAACATTTGCAGTTTGTCTGTGTATGACTTTTTTTTTTTTTTTTTTCATTTTCCAGGCTTCTCCCTCGGACATGTTAAATAAATGTGCCGCGTTTGTGACTGATGTTGCAGCAGTTTGAGCACAAATGATTTGGCCTCTTTGGAGTTTTTTTTTAGATGTCTCACAGTGCTTTAAAAAGCCACATATCAAAGTACCGTTTGCTTCTAGCTGACAAATACTGATAACTGGAACCACCACCACTGTAAACATGATCAAGTTACTCCAGCGTTAAAGTTCTCAAGATATTCATATATTCATGCATTAACTAATTACAACCTACTATCCCATCCTCACGTAACCGACAGTGAGAACACTGCTGGTGTGGCGCTGAACAATTTCACAATGTTTGTTATGAAGCAAATCTATGTCACATCCAACATATCAGAGGCAGCGGAAAACTGTCTGTTATATTTAATAAAAAGCAAATATTGGCAAAGAGTGTGTGTGTGTTTGTGTGTGCATGTGTGTCAGCTATGACAGGAAGCGGTGTACCTGTAGTGCCCGCAGGTAGAGGCTCCCTGTGGTCGGCTCTCAGACACTTCACAGACTGTCCCTGCCAACATATGGCCTCATCCCCAGGATATCGGCTCTCGCTTGGATTGGTAATGAGATCTGATGAACAAAGTGGACCGTCTACAGCGCTTCAGACGAGTAAATCAAGTAGCAACTCTGCTTTAGGCAAAATAGGTATTAGCTCAGTGCTAAAGTGGACGTGTCCGGCTAACTTTTTGATGTGGAGTGGGTGAGGCTGAATGAAAATGAACTGTGCTGACGTAACATTGGTAATCCTGAGAGTGCAGTACTTGTCTGGAGAGTACATACATAACATTGCAAGATCAGGATCTAAATGACTCCCAAAACCAGTTACAAAGCAGTTTTTCATATTATTTTATACTGTAGGTATTGTATGTCTGTTTTAAAATATACAGAATAATGCTGATTTCAATTATCAGAGAATTTTCCAGTTATTTCTGAAATGACTGTTGACTCACAGAGTGAGGGAGAAAAACAACTGTCTCTATCAGGAGGTTGTGAAATACCTGACCGCTTCCTGCACCCTCCACTTTCCCTCCTCTTCCTGTGTCGACGGCATGGTAAGTCAGGTAATATTTGAATGCCAGCATTACTTAGTTTGCTAATGAAAGGATGAACGCAGCAAGTTCTCTAATGGCTCGCTGTGAATGTCAGCAGGGACGATAAATTAAGCCGTGACACAGCACTCTGACCCAGACGGCCATGCTTTCCAATCAAGTGGAAGTCACCGAATTGTAATTTGTACGCGCTAACTCACCGGTGCTTGGCACATTCGGCTCTCTGCATTATTGCCGCGCCTTGTCATATGGTTGAACTCATTACTAAGTATTCTTGAGAAATGCGCGCCTTCCAGGGAGCTGTTTGACAAGATGGCCCATTATTAGCAGCTTATGTTTCTGGGTGCATGCGAGCCTCACCGAGGGCACGGGGCATGGTCGGTTCAATAACCTGAGACAATGTTGTAAAGCTACCTGCAATATCCTTTCCAGTTTCTAAACTGTAATATGAACTTTTAATGTACCATAAAAATGAGTTCATTTGGACATTAAACTCGGCCATGTTGCCATTCGCTGAAAGCGGTTTCCTCACTGAGTCTTTCTTTCTTACAGTGATCGACATACATATTAAACCCCGTTTATCAGATCCACCATAAACTGCATGCTACCTCTCAGCCTCGGGGATCTATCGGGGTTCATTGAATGGATCTCAAACATCAGAGCAATCACTGCCCGTGCTGAGTGGCATTCCTCTCTGCACTCCCAGTATAGCAGCCATGTTCCGCTTCATTTGAGCCGACATCCGGCCAGAGAATGATCTGAGCGGCCAGAGGAGTCTTCCCAGCCGTTTTGTGGCCGCCTGGACGTCCTAGGCTCCTCTGTATTCATTAGCAGGCTAGTCACAGCGGCGCGATGGAGCGTATCCTCTCAGCGGCCCGCAGGGACTGTCAGCAGAGTGACGGAGACGGATCACAGGTGGACCAGCGAGGAGACCTGCCATAGATTAACTCGTCTGCCAGCAGGGGGACTCTGTGGTACCATTTGTTTTGAGCTCAACAGATAATTTTTCTAATTAACCTTTAAATGCATTGCTCGATGTTGCATTCACAGTGCGAAAAGACCACAGAGTACCTGCTGGACTTTCCTCTTTGTCCCGAAGGTGTTCACAAAATAATAAATATACACAACAGCAGTCTTTGAATTGTATGACTCGGTCACTGTAGGTCAGACCTGTGGATGCTATATGAACGTACTGTATGTGTCCACTGCAGAATGTCATCTTGGTTTCGCTGCAAAATTAAATGTAGTATCGATCCAGCACATATATTGAGGGGCCTAGATATCACACATCCACATTGTCTGTGTTTTAACCAGTAGGGCTACAATCAACCTGAGCGCTCCCATCACGGTACTTTCACACGTTTAATTGTTTTGATCAGCCACATCAAAGCTCTGGGAGGAAAAAAAACAAAGTTCCACTCAACACTTGTCAAGTCATAATATGAAAATGGAAACTGGAATTTGTGGTGATAAAATCGGTGAGCCAAAAATCTAACAGTGGTTACAAAAAAAGATGTTGCCTTTAAAACAGAGCTTAAATTAATTGTTCAGCATTTATTGGAAACACATGTCTGAGCTTTCTGGCTGAGCTGAGCCAATCAGCTGCTAGTGGTAACCTTTTATTTAATAGACAGATGTCAGAGAAACATCAGTTTTCTCATCTAACTCTCCACCAGAAAGTAAGCAGCAAAATATCATTTAAGAAAATATTCACATTAGTATGCCAACATAAAGGCTAGTACTTATCTCAAATTACCCCGAAATATGATTTGTTTGATTCACCAGGCACGCTGTGAAAGTTTGGAGTTTGACTCATCTCTCAGATAACTCACTGCGACTCAGGACATTCAGTGTCAAACTTCATATTTACCATCAAATGTTGCCCCCAGGGCGAGAGACAAATAAATCCAGAATGGCTATCCCAAGAAGATTTCCCCAAGCCTAGAGAGGTTCATGCTTTAGATTAAAAAATGTGTAAATCCATAGCCATCTGGCTTGAGAAAAGGAATTTAAGAGCTGTGCGGATGCCAGCCCGATGCCACATCTTGGAATGGGCTATTGCTTTCCAAATGGCTCTGGGCTGTGTCCCCTTCCATGTATTTGTGAAATATCATTAGCTTGTTTTGTGTCTGCCCTCCCCTCTTCCCCAAAGTTTAAAAAGTAATCTTTTCTCAGAGCACGGCTGTTTTTTGATAAGGAATCTAAACTAGGTCAAGGACTCGGAGTAAAGTCATTGAACAGTAATTAAAGCACCCGCTGATGCTACAGTTCAAACTGTCTCCGCCATGAGCTTTGAGATAGAAATCCATTCAAGGATTTGGAGAGCCATTGTTTCACTTTCCTCATGAGTAAAATCATTTTCTTGCTATTTTTTTTTCTGGGAAGCTGAGTCTGTAATTAAGAGAACTGAGTTATTATCAAGGCACTGGAGGAACTGGAGAAGTGCTGCCTGTTCACCTATAATGTGCAATGTCCACTCTTTCCAACGAGTGTCAGTATGCTGGAGAGAATGTGGCTAAACAATCAGGATGCTAAAATGTCTGTTTGATTTTCCAAAACACTACATTTCCAAATAGAAAAGACTTTTATTTTATCCTTTCACAAGTCCAAATTAAAGGGCATTAAGCCTGTTAAATAGTTTCATTTTGCAGGAGTTATATTTGTCCAGGATATTAAAGCTGCTCTGGAAGTTGATTCTGTGCTAATAAGCATTTTGTGATTTATCAGTGGTGTCAAAAAGAAAAAAAAAGGCACAAGTCATTTGTATGTTACATTTTCTGTGGGTGAAAATTTGTGGAAGGTGATAAAATATTCATTCTAATTTCACAGTCAGTTTTGTGAGCCAATGTGAAAATAATATTTTCTACCAGCTAGTCAGTTTTGTTGGTTCCTCATATGTCATATTAAACATTTCATAAAACATACCAATTCTATATACGAATTAAATTCTAAATAGTCTTCACAGTGTTTCAAAGCCCAGCTGCTGCCAAGAAGTTCTGAAAGTCGGGAAAAGAAAAAATAAACAGAAATATATGCAGATCTGGAGAACAATATGTGAACTAATATTCCCACCAATGGGACCATCATTGCCTTGTGAAATTCATAATCCCTCTCTGTAAGAAGATGATATTTGGCACCCACCTCCATCTACTGTAACATTGTGCCTGTGGTCTTTTTGTTTCTTTAGGAGAGCCTCTGGCTGAGCATTTGAAGTTTTTAATCTGGCGCTCCAGAGACTAAGGTCACCTTTCGCTATCCCCCCTCTCTCTCTCTCTCTCTCTTTTATTTGCTCTTGCTTAGTTCTGGCAACCCCGCTATTTCACACACTATTAAAAGAAATCTGCTAATGCAAGGAGCGAGGTCCTTGGCTTGTGGAATGGAAAATGATGGCATTTCTGCATTCTGTCTCTCTAAAAAGACCCTAGGCGTCTTGTGCAGGGTTTATGACCCTAAGATTAGTCACTTTTTGGAGCTGGATGTACTGCCTCGGGCTATTTCTGCCAGAAACTGATTTTCATATTGATGTGCGACGTTGAGCCCTCTCCAGTCCACATATTGGCTCATGCATCACCTGGACTCTGCAGCTGTCAAGCCTCAGTGATAGCAAGTGAAGCAGACAATTCCTCTGTTAATAAATAAACAAGTGAGACACTGCTAGTACATATTATATTCCTAAGGCTTGAGGCATCTGGCTACGCACCGCACATTTCATTACCATTAACATTGCATGATGTTCAATCTCAATTTTGTCCAGATTTCCTTTCACAAAGCATAATTATGACATTTTTATGGATTACTTGCACGCCATCAACAATGCTAATGAATAACTATAAAGTAGGACCACAAATTTGAGCTGCCACTATTGTATTTTGCTCACCAGGGCACATTTATTTGTATTCACTGGGAGGAAATAGAATAAAAAATATACTCAAAAAATGCCTTTTTGTATAATTTTAAATCTAGTTTAAATCTGTCTCACCTTTATGTTTAGGTCATTTTTGTCTGGACTAACTACAGACACTCGCAACAGTGAGAGTAGGTTAAATAAAACATGCAATATGCTTCATACTACTGGCCTTTTTACCCGTGTCAGGGGAAAAAAAAAAGAGAGCAGTCGGAGAATTACATGGAGCAGAGCTTTGCATGCATTACACAGTAGAAGACTAAGGAGAGATTATCCAAGGCCAGATGTGTCTCTCTCCCAGGAAAAAACATGCCGTCCGCTAAGAAGCAGCCATATCCTGCCGCTGGTAAGCATCAAGCAGCAGGGCGTCGGTGGTCGGCTGTCTGGAGCATCACGCCGGCTGTCTCTGAATATGCAAGATTTCAGGTTTAGGAAGCGGTCGCCTTTTAATGTTGTCGACACGTCATCCATCATACTTAGACAAACATTTACCAAGTTGACTGATTGACGGTAATGCAGCATTAGCCTCTGTTTGCTCAGAGGCAAATGTCATGCCTGTTTATGCATTTCCGAGGTTGGAGGGAAAATGCGGAGTTCAAATGTGCCTGCGAACAAGACCTGTGAAGCTGCTTCCCTGTAAGAAAAAAAGACAAGACTGAATCTCTCTAAAACAAAAACTCATATATCACTCTACTATCATCACACACGCTTTTCTTTTTTTTTTTTTCTGGCTTAATTGTGAGGAGAAAATGTTCTTTGAGGAGCATCCCAAGGCAACGACACAGTGTAGTTCATGAGCTATGACTCCCGAGCAGAGGAACCAGCATGCCTCTCTCGGTACAGATTGCGTTTTATTGAACCAGAGCTTGTCAGCATTTTTGGTGAGCTGGTAAAATATAATTGTGTCATCCTTTATAAAGCAGTGTTGGGGTGACAGCACCCACAGAAGCTTCATTACTCTGCTTTTTATTGGGGTGTGAAGAGGGGGACATTCTCCTGGTGATGAATAACGTCTCTCTCGCATGAAGTCAAGGTAAAACACACTCGCAGTGGTGGCGTGCTCCACTGGATGTACATGGATCATTTAAAATGAAATCAATTCAGCTGAAGAATTAGGGCTGGTTGCCATAATGGTTTTTATCTGACGCCCATCAATACCTGTATTGATCTGCTCGCGGAATCGAACATTGTGAGAACTGAGAGGGAAAAAAATGCTACACACACAAATATCTGAGCAGCGCTGCATCAAACGCGGTAAGGTGTGGAGTGACATCTGTTAATCCATCATGATTTTCTACATACTGTGGCTCCAGATGCAGGGGAAACCCAACAACCAAGTGTTGTGAATGTTTAATAAAACCAAATCCCTTGCACTTTGAATCCCGTCATGTTTTTATGATAACATCAGACACGTGCATATGTTCATAGCCTGGTTGCCTGCTTTTATGTTCTGCAAGCCTGCTTTGTATGCCTGTTAATTGTTGATTCACACTGTAATCGGGTAAGGAAAATAAAGGTGTACAAATAACGTTATAAAATGTAACCATTTGTGGTTCAGAATTGCACAGAAAATCTGACTAAGAAATACAAAAAGAAGACATAAGAAATTCTTTGTATTGATTCTCAGCAGTAGTCACCGTTGCAGGGAAACTCCTCAGACGGCTCCTATCTCTATTAGACGGGAGTTCGGAGTGACTCACAGCTCTTAAATGAGATAGCAAATACCCCCATTCACCTGCACCGTGAATTATCAAGTTAAACAACCATCCTCATTGTGTTTGGGTTCTCGCAAGGGCCGTAAACACCTTTTTTATGGATGGAAAACAGAACCGTCTGACAATTTAGCAGAACATTTCATTAGAATGGGTTTAGTCAGGAACACCGGCGAGGCGAAATAAAACGGAGGGACCCGGGGATCCTGGTCGTAAGTTATTAAGACAGAGGGGTCGCTCCAGGGACCCGCACTTTAAGTAGAGCTCTGAAGTTTCCAACTTCATTTCCTATGCACAATCAAGCTCACACCCATGAGAGGGAGGATATTTAAGATCCAATGAATGGATGTGAGCTAGAAACGGCATTTAATAAAAGCAAAAGACGAGATACAAGTTGATTAATGCTCTGAAGAATAATAAAGGCATAGCAGATCTGCAGGGAAATGTAAGGTCTTATTTTCTTTTTCTCATGACAGGGATTAAGTACAAATATCCCTGCTACTGGTATTAACTTCTGGCAGGATTGCTCAGTGTCATGATCAGTTTTTAGTGCAAGTTCTGTATCTGTTCACTAACATAGCTGCAGGAGAGACAGACATCATCCCCAGTAATAACAGTAATAAAACACAGCAGATATCATCTGTGGGGTTCAACTGAAGGGTTTTTAAAGGCCTCTGCTGATACTCTGAAGTCACTGATAGTCAGCATGGCAATATTCAGTATCTTTAATTTGGACATTTTCCTGCCGGTGTTTACTAAAGAGTTCCATGTTTATCCTCTGCAACAGCGCTGCTAAACCTCTAACACTAACTTATTTATTTTCCATTGACTCCCAGACTAATTAAATTATTGTAGGGTGAGCAGCTCTTTAAAGCAGACTGGCCCGCATCACCAATGCAGTGATTAACTCTGGGATACATTAAAGGTGAACGACTTCACACAGCCCGCTGTTGGACAATTACATAAACATGTTAAATGTGCAAAGACAATTTAATTCCATCCTTTATAAAAATCAATAAATCATGCTCTCATGGAGAAAGCTGAGACACATTACAGTTAACAGAGATATCTGTCCATTAATGAAAGGAGTGCTCTGCTGATAACCAATATATCAATTCAGCCTTATGGTCGTCTGCAAAAACTACAAGAGCAAATGTACTGACAGAGCATGAGGCTTTCTTTTTTTTTTTTTTCTTTTTTCTCTCACATCCCTCAACAAGTAAATGACAAGCACGGCCCCAAACACCGAGCCATGAGAGGGGAACTGGGGCTTTTATTGAGGGTAAACGTCACTGAGTGTAATTAAGGAGGCTCTCGCCCTCAGGAGCTCTCTCAGTTGACAAAGTGAACAAGTGACAGTGAGTGTCGCTGTCACTTTTATCAAAAGAGCAAATATGGGCTTAAAAGAGCATGGCTTAGAGTCAATATCAAGTTGTTTCTATAAATTGTTATCACGACTTGTCAGGCACGTATAAAATTCTTCAGAAGTCGCATATTTTTCACTTGAACTTTTCCGCTCTGCAACAGAAGTTTCACAGTTGCTGTGCACAAACAGAGGCCCTGAATTATAATATATAATTTATGAATCCTCTGAATGTGTTGTGCTATCTGTAATTGATCAAGATATGTACAGAAGGGGTCAATTAGTGGCGTTTTTGGCCTGGTTTATCTCTCACGCTACTGGTTCAGTGTGTGGCGTGCAGAGGAAATATGGTGCCATCGCTTATCTGTGGCAATTCTCCATATTTACACCCACAGGAAGAGTCCTGAAAGTCCCTGTAAGGCCCAGAATCACTAGATTAATGAGACAGACAAAGGTAAACTTGATTAGAGCAAAGTCACCCCATTGCATTCGTTCTGATTTGTGGATAATCGCCTTGGATTGATTTAAGCCCTCGAAGCTTTAGGATCACTTCTTTGCAGCACAATTCAGCCTCAGTGACAGAAAAAGACTGAAGTGTGCTGCTGGAATTTCCACCTTCCACCTTTTTTTATAGTGGTTTCACTGATGTAAGACAGGATTTAAAAAAGGAAAGGAAAAAAAAAACCCAAGCTATCGTCAATCAAATAGCCATATTCTGCCGCTCTCAGACCTGAGGAGGACAGCTGCTATATAACAGCAGCTGCTAAACAGGACTAATTCTCCTGAATGAAATACGCCGCAGAGGCCAGCCATTTACAGGACTGGTGTCAGAGCTATATTTCAAGGCCTGGCCGCAGTCTCTGCCCATTAAAGTGTGTGTGATGTATTTTAGGGCCAGTGTATGTCCTGCTCTGGTCTCAAAGAGGTCTGCACACTGACATGATGGCTGATGGAAGCCGCCTCTGGCCTGATACTGCTCTCCATACAGAGGGGAGCAGAGCAGAGGAGCTGTATTAAAGAGGATAGACATCTGAAGAGTCAATTTGGCCAAGCAGTGAATATCCAGCTTAGTGAAATAACAAAATGCCATCACTGCTTTGTCTTTTAAAATAAACGAGATGTGGACAGTGATATGATACATGCAGAGCCATAGCTAGGATTAGCTTCATACCCTGCACATCTTGACAGTTTGATATTACTGTTTTCTTTTTTTAAAATATGCTGTGGAAATAAAACATCATTAAAAAGTTGTCATTTTTTCATGTTCTTATTTGTGAGGTGACATCAATATTCTGTGCATATATCTATATATCTATACATTAAAAAAAAATATATATATATATATACTTACTATACTTTTTATTCCCTTAATACCAGTAATGATTTTGTGTGGTGCACAAGGCGTTAAGGTGTTAGGTGGTGTTGAGATGTTAGGAGGGTCAAGTGCTTGCAATAAAATAAAATATTTTGTGCCAGGTTTTATAGAAATGTCTTGCAAAACTAGTGTCCTTTTGATATCAAACCTTGCTCTTTATTTAATTTATTTTCAGGAGAAAGAAGGCAGCCTTGGCTCGCTTGAAGTCAAGTGTCTCATCTGCGCTAAGCCTCGCAGTGAAAGGCAACAAGTAGACAAGCTGCAGAGACATTTATCGTCTGCCGCCCTCATTTTAAACCAGCAAGCTGTTTAGTTGCACCAATACACTGCACATGCAACACATGCGGACCAAAGTGTCTTTATTGTGTGAATCAAGCCGCTGCTGAGGTATACTCAGGTCAAAACAAAATAATAATAATATTCATTGAACACATGGCCTGTTTCCTCATTATAATAAAGAGGAGTGAAGGTACACTGATGAGCACTTCAGAGCCAGACTGGAGGTTCAGCTCTGATAGCTGACCAGATGGACTGTAGAAGGTTGCTTTCTTTCCGAGGACGCCTTTCACCTGGACGCTTCTCACAACCACGTCAGCCATTTTTCGGCACAGCTGCAACGTCTGACCTCTACACAGTGGCAAAGAAGCATTTACGGATTTTTTTTTTTTTTCCATGCTGAGACCACCATTTTCACAGCCTCGCCTGCACAGTGCAAAGGTACACAGCGAAATGTCAATGTATAGAATCAGACACGCGGCTCGTCATTTTACTTTCAGCCGACGAGCCCTGAATAAAAATAACACGCAGCTAACAGCATCCAGCTGTTCGTCACTTCTAAGTGTAACAAACCGCCTCAAAAACCAGGTGGACATTTCATCACATTTATCTAGCCGAGAACTTCTTCCACGATGAGACGCCGACTGGCATGCGAAGTAAATAGTTCTTGAAGAGCATTAGCGGCAAACAGTGCCTTGAGGTTGATTATCTCAGTGACTAATGCTCTGTCACTCTGTGGTATGAGAGGGCCCAGCGAGGACCCCCGGTAATGGAGCCTGAGCAGGTGCTGAAAGCCCACTGACATCAGGGGGGAGTGCGCTGACAAGAATTTCTGATGAATTTCAATTACTGATCTATTAAAGCTAATGAGGTAAATGAGCAGCCAGAATACATTTGCTGGATAGCTTGAGACGAGACCTCAGCGGTTTGACATGAATTTGTGCGTGTGCAGCCGACACCACGTGTGTGATGTGTCTGCGTTAGCCCGCGGAGCGCAGGAGTCAAAAAACAAGTGGCCCTTAATGAATTATTTTCCACAAATTAAGGGCTCTGCTTTTTTGGTTATGTTTAATAAAAGTTGGTTGCTCTCGCTCTCAGTTGTGCAGCCGTATCTACATGTAAAGTCTGTGTGCCATCTACTGGAGTCACTGCGACAGAGCACCGCCACAGGATTCTCAGACGTGTACCACCATCTGCTGGTTTTATGGTGAACAGCAGCAGGAGAGACTCGACTTTCAAAGGCCGCTCTGTTCTATGGAACCATTGAATTAGAGTAAAATATAACATAAGCTGCGTGAAATGACAGATTTTTGCTGTATCTACACCCTGCAATTTCAGTCTAACTTAAAACAAAAAACACAGCTTTAAAGTCTAGAAAACCTGCATAATACCTTTTATTTTCTAAATTAGCATTGTTTCTTTTAAATGATTATTTTCTTTATCAGCATTAACTATCTTTCTATAAAATGAATATATCTGTCAAAGTGCATTTTGATGAAGTGTGGCTTGATTTAATTTATATTTCTATATCTACTACAGTGGAAACAGCCCACACTGATCATGATAATTGATTGTGATTGATCACTTATATCAATGATAAAATCATTCCTATACAAATGCTTTTCAAATAATTCACTTTATGGCAATCAAGTAGTCTGCTTACAGTGCTTACACTGAAAAAAAAAAAAAAAACGCAAACTAACATGCACATTGAAATCAGCCGGGAGAAAGAAAGTCATTTTTCAAACTTCCAAAAAATGTGCTAACAAGATGCATCAGTGAAACGTGGTGCTCCTCAGGCTGCCTTGTTTACCCTCCTCAGATGATGAGAAACAGTCAGCTGCTAGACAGAAAATGAATGTGCACTGGAA
This sequence comes from Amniataba percoides, assembly GCA_037176925.1. Taxonomy (NCBI): domain Eukaryota; kingdom Metazoa; phylum Chordata; class Actinopteri; order Centrarchiformes; family Terapontidae; genus Amniataba; species Amniataba percoides. Next base: position 17,175,514 of record JBAJHX010000043.1, on the reverse strand, counting down.
AGCACCTGTGGTTCAAGCCTCCAAGTTGATTGATTCATTACAGTCAAGTAAGTACTGAAACTGTTTCATATCTTGATATTCATGTTATGAATAAGAAATACACAAAAGTCAATTAGATGGTAATCTGCATGAGAAAAAGACAAAAAATCTGTTAGAATTATTAGCCACTTACAGTGATCAATTTACCCTGGACAGATGTGACCATCATAAAGGGTTTCCACTCTATTTAAAAATGGGGTCAAAGGTTTAGTGTGTGTCTTTGTCTTGTTGCAATTTATTGAGGGGAATTTTACATCACATTTTTGTTAAGAATTGATAACATTTTATCATAAAACCATTGCTTTGAATTAGCAGCAAATGTGCATAAAAACATGATATTCTGTTTTTCATGGCCTACACGCGATTTAAAAAAATACTAAATGATTGTTTTGAGTTTGATGGAAATTATTCATTTACTTATTATATTTCTTTATGGTGTGTAAGGCTCTGACAGGCCACTGGTTAAAGATCAAAGCAACGCCAGCCCAGACAGGCTTCAGACGTCCTCCAGCCTTCCCAGTGGGCCACTGTTAAAGGACTTTATCTATGTCAGCCTCATATGTTATTATAGATAACAGAGAGCAAATGCACTGTTGAGTTAACTGTTGTAGAAACTGTTAAGCGAGGACGTTCTTGTCGCCTGTTTTGTCACTTGGTGGTTACATTGGTTAATATGAGATAAAGAGAGACAGCCTTGTAAAGTTTAATAATTAAGCTGCGTGGAAACAACCATCCTTCATTTAGCCGTGCTGCATTTCTGAAGACACACACACACACACACACACACACACACACACACACACACACACACCCCTGCATTGTTGCAGACAGATGGATAAGACTAAGACTGTAAATAATAGTGGTGGTGGCTGGATGTTTTAAGTATCCAGATATAGAGCAACAGAACTCTTCATTTGGGGTCGTGTTTCTAGTCACATGATCATACGTTCAGTCCGATAAGGACTGTTAGCCCTTTTTACCCTCTGCTAACTTCTGAATAAAACCTCTGGCTCTTTAGCAGCTAAATGAACCACTATTATGTCCTAAATGTCTGTCAGCCTTACAGATGAGCAGTCACAGTGTATCACAAAAAATAAATGAAAGAATATATAATATAGACACATAGAAAAATAAATAGTATAGAGTATAAAAATAAATGGGTAAAACCAAATCAAAGACAAATCTAAATACACATCTCACATTCTGCCACCAGCCTACAATTTTATCTCCACATCAAGTCATCTGAACACTTCATAATGGGCCTGAAGACACTCCAGGTGGTACATGACGCTTACCTGTCAGTAATGTTACACTGACCTTACAATAATTTCATCCTGGCTCCAAAAGTGGACAAAGAGAACATGAATTGAGTCAGTCGGTGATGATGATGATGTCATGAAGACTGACACACACCAACATGAGTGGAGTGCTGACACTTATTTATTCCAAGTAAAGCACTAACCAAACGTGCTGTGTTTAGTGCAGCAGGAATGAATCGGTCACGGTTACGCTGCAGAGGTTACAGAATGAGTCGATACTCCGTATAAAGTCTGTGTCGGGATAGTTGGGTAATAATCCTGTCTGGGTTCATAACCTCAAGTGACCCACACACACAAATAGTCATGAGATCAATAGTTAACATAAAAATATAGATTATATTCACTTAAATATAAAGACTCACTGCATAGCGTAACTTGTCTATATAATCAGATGGGCTTTGAACACAGCTGCTCTTGTGAAGTTCTATAAGGCATGAACAGTGTGTGACATTGAAATTAATAAAAGAATAGTGACTGAAAAGTTTTTTTTATTGATCATTTTGGGACACAAACAGTGTAAATGAGGTGAATTTATGCTAAAGAGGCTGAACTTCATCTTAGTAACAGGCAATTATACCCTTCTTCTGATCAAACGGCAGTAAAGTGAAGTGTGTGTGAGCATGTTTCTGTAGCACACACTCAAGCAGACACGAGTATGGCTCTCAGAGTGCTGTCGAAGAATACCCTGCCATCTTTCTCAGTGCTGCACTTGTTTCTGAGAAGGTCCAACATGCCCGCTCTGATCTCCGGGGTGAAGGACTCGTGGAAGTGATCTCTCGCCGTCATGAAATTCAGCAGACGCTCTCCGGTCTTGCTGCTCGGATCGAAGCACTCGGTGATGTCGAAGGAGTTGGGAATGACGTGCTCTTCGTATTTCAGACCCAGGCTCTTCAGCGAGGCGATGACCTCGCTCGAGGAGCGGTACTCCTGGATGGCGTCGACACAGAGCTCCTTCTTGTAAGTCTTCCACAGGGTGTCCCAGCCACCGTTAGCTGGAGAATATTCAGGTTTTTAAAAAATGCACTGATTGCAGTTTAGACACAGGTTACAAAAAGCAGGGTGCTGTATGCAAACTACTTACCTGCTTCGATGATGATCATAAGCCTGCCATTGTTCTTCAGAAGGCTCCGGTGGAACTTTAAAGTATTGGTGAGGTTATCCACATAATAGATCATCTGTCAAGGAGAGAAATGTGGGGAACCTTTAATGTGATCTTTTGTTTTTAAGTATTTTTGGATCGCTGTGGTTCTGTCAGGGACGCTGATGTCAGAGGATACAGGACATGTATTTATAGTGCTAATTGTCAGACACTTTGGCAGAAAAGATCCAGATGAGGGGTTTAAACAGCAGCTGAGGACTAAATAAATCAAATTGCTTACACCAAGTGAGACGCTGATGTTCTACCACAGCTTTACAGTCAGGATAACACAGAGTTTAAGTACCTGAATCATGTGTATGAAGTCAAATTTCT
>JBAJHX010000043.1:17148356-17159936 GCA_037176925.1 Amniataba percoides | reverse complement strand
TGTCTGTTTGTCTCCAGCTGCAGCCTGTCTGTCTGTCTGTCTCCAGCTGCAGCCTGTCTGTTTGTCTCCAGCTGCAGCCTGTCTGTCTGTCTGTCTCCAGCTGCAGCCTGTCTGTTTGTCTCCAGCTGCAGTCTGTCTGTCTGTCTGTCTGCAGATTGCTACAGATCGGGCCGCGTGTTTGCAGAAATGTCTCCGCGAGGAGGAAACAGAAACAGACCCACGCGCACCCCCCCGTCTCCCCCCTCTCTCTCACACACACACACACCCACACCCACCCACCCACACACACACACACACACACACACTCACGCCTCTGCTCGGTGTCCGGTCGGTCTCTCTCGTCTCAGCTGCGGCGCTTCCTCACGGTCACTCACCGTGTTGCGTTCAGGGTACGCACAGATTGACTGTAAACGCGACGTTTTTTTGTTTTTTTTTACTTACGTGTCGCGTGGGAGTGAGCGCAGGCTGGGAGTTAAAAGAAAGAAAAGAAAACCCTCCCACAACGCAGTCACGGCCTCCCTTTATGGATGCAGCTACCCAATGACACAACACTTGTTGAGCCAAAGCGAAATCCCTAAAGGCCTGCGGGGGTGTGGAGTCCCTGCACACTCACGACAATGACATAAAGTGCAGCTAGAGAGCACTAGAGGGCAGATTAAGACTGTTTCAATGTGTGCATGGACAATTCAGGCCATTTTCACGTGTTAACCAGTGAAATGCGGTTTGTATTTGGATTGAAGCTGTGCCTAAATATCATAGAAATGTCTTTAAAAGTCTGAACTCAGGCAGCTGCATCATATGTGGTTGGAAAATCAAAGCAAACGCTATTTATATCGATGGAAATAATGTGTCTTTGCATGTACAGTGCTGCCATTGATCTCCATTTATATGGTGCTGTATGGATGTTGTCTTGCTTGACTGAAGGAATGCATTTTACTTCTGTCACATGCATTTCCTACACTGCGGCTCCACATTACTACACAGAGTATTGACAAGAACAACAATATTTATTGGGATTTATTTCAAGTCCCAGCAAGCTGTTTTTCTCTCTGCAGGGAGACCAACGCCTGCAAAGATCTTTTAAAAAAATCTTTGAAACTCATGCTTGCGTTGATAAGATCAGCAGAAATGTGAGGTATGATCTTGAAATATGCTCTAAAAGGCTTAAGAGAGACAGACGATAAGAAATATGTTTTTTTTTCTCCACACTTTCACAGCAGAGGATCGTCAGCTTGGTATTAAAAAAAAAACAAGACTGTGGTTTCATTTCAAGGACAGAGGACGGTGGAAATGCCATCTCTCTTGGCTTGTCCGTGGCTCCCAGATTTCCCACTTCTTGTAATGTCAGACAGACAGGAAATAGGCCAAGAACCTAAATTAGATTGTAATTAGGCCACAGAGCCCATCTGATAAGGCTTTAATCCAGGGAGCGAATGCTGAGAGTTTTTTTTTTTATCAGATATGACTTGGTAGCCAGTGCCCCACAATGTAGTAGTTTGAAGTAATTTGAAAGACTATAACAATTATACCTGAAGACTCGGGAGCTCATCTTTGGTCACATCCCTTCAGTGTTTCCTGGGGACTGGGGCCATAACAGCTCTATTCAACTAAAAGTATGTCAAAGATTTTTATCCCTAATTCAATTTTTGCAGTTCACAAGTTACAAATCACCATTTGAGCATTTTAAACAGCTTTTCACGGGACTGTGAATTTGTCTTCTTAATTTTCACTTGTGTAATTCACTTGATGTCATCTTGCCAATGTGACAAAAATAAACAGGAGACAGTACGACAGCTTTTCTGCGTCTTGAAGAGAATGATCTTTTTATTGCAGCATCCCCTTTTTCTGGCTCTTTCGCAACATTACACCTTCAGCTTGGATAAAACGCTGCCGCCAGAACATGAAATAAAGGCAGCAAACTTAACCAGATCACATCGATTTGCCTTCCACTCATTGACTCCAAGTTCGTGCCAGGCCCAACTTCAAAGTCCCTTCATTAATTACACAGCGTTTGCACCATCTTATCTATCTGACCTGATTGTTCACCATGTGCCACCGCCGTGCTCTCACATCACTAGGTGCCGGTCTTCGTATAATCAGGACAAAATCAAGAGGACGAAAAGTCAGTGGGCGGAAAAGCATTTTTCCACCGAGCTTCAGATCTTTGCAATGAATTCCCTCTTGCAACTGATGAAGCAGAAACCAAGTCTGACTAACTGTCTAAATCAGTACCAGATACTCATTAGGATATCAAAGTAAACACCCCCCCCCCGACACACACACACACACACACACACACACACGTTGCTGTGTATATATGGCACAGCAACCAGACGGTGTTGCTTGTTTTGTATGATTACATAATGATGCGCACAAAGGTCATATTTAACAAGAGTTTATAACTGTGTGCAGCTTGGTGAGTCTGCATGGAACTAAATCATTATTGTCTGTGTGCTAATGTGCTCACGGTGGCAACACACCAATGCTAATGTTTCGGAGGTATTACTGTTCACCACGTTCACCATCTCAGTTTAGTGTCTAATTTGCCAGTTAAGACTAAAGAGTGAGTGCAGCCGCGGCAGATGGGAGAGTCACCAAGTCTGCAGGCACTTGGTCATAAAGCAAAGTTAGGATGATTGGATTTGTTTTATCTGATGATGGTGTTATATGAAAGGTAAAGGGATGATCAAATTCATCTTCAGGTACATGAATGTGTGTGCTGAATCCAGCTTTCCCCACAAAAGTCAACCTTAAGAAAAAGGCAGATTCATCTCCATTGAGATTCTGATGACTGGGGGTGTCTGGACCAAATGTAGATGAAGAAATGTTTCACAAAAAAAAAAAGAAAGAAATCTTAAAAAAAAAAAAAAGTCTGGTGATGACCATTCGTTCATCCTCTGGGGATCATGGGTGTTTGTACAAAATTTTGATCAAGCAATCTACGAGTTGTTGACATATTTCAGGTAGGTGCAAACCAAATCTGTCATTTCTAATGGCACAAACTGGGTACTTTGTTCTATTAGTACTAATATTGTAGTATTTTGTAGTATATGCTGTACAAGACCAGCACTTAATTAGAGAGGAAACAACTCAATCGGGCGATACTCTACTTTTAAAAACTCTCAACAAACCATAACCCTCACCCCGAAACCACAAACATTTTCTTCTGCAGTAATTCAAAGACCACAGCTGCTGTTTGATACTGCAGACATGTCATCATTCATCGAAGAGGCTTCATCAGTTCTATTGATTCAGATAGAGTGCTGGGAGAGTCTGAGGCATTTAAACCTCTTTGGCCATAACACCGTGATGTTACCAGCATAAAGGAGTGGAGGTTCATGTTGTCAGTGTTGTCAATGCGCATCCGTGATTCTCGCCTCAGTTCCAGCTGGTGACTTCTGTCGTGTGGCCTCCCATTCTTGTCTCCTCATTGCTGAAAAATTGATGTTCAATGAAAGCTTAATACCATAAATATGGTGCTAAAAATGTTTCAGTGAATAAAGTAGCACCGGCAATGTGATGAAAACTTTGAGAATTTCATCTCTCAGCTGGCATGTAGACAAGCGCATAATAAATCAGTAATAAGAGATAATAAACGTTCATTATTTTAAAAAGGTTATGCATTGTTCTTGCTAAATATTCATTAAGGCCTCAGTCTGCTCTGCCAAACTACAGCATTGTATTAAAGTGATCCAGCTTGCGGTAATGGGGGGATCCTGATTAAAACGAGACCAGCCATTGTCAGACTGTTCACATATCTTCACTGAATCCCCCAAATATGTCTCGAGAGCTACGAAAATGAGATGAATTGGACATGACAAGATCAGCCGACGTCTTTGCCACCGATCAGATGGCCCTGACACAAGCATTTGAATTCAGCCTCCTCTTAAACAAAAGTGACAGTCTTAAATAAATGAATTAGATGAGACAAAAGATTTAAACACTGTTTCCCTCACAACCTGCGAGCATCCTGGGACTATCAGACGGGGAATCTGACTGGAGGGCGAGATGAATCTTATCAGCTGCTTATATATTCTGGGCTCTGCCTCGGAGCCCGTATCAGTAATTATAATTTATCAGGACTTGAGAGTCAAGGAGCCTGTGAAGATCACAGCAGGACTTCAGCATCCCTCCCCGAAAGATTGCGCTCGGTTTGAACTCTGAAATATGCAACACAGAGGGAAGAAAGCGGCGTTTTATTTTCACATGGTTCCACAATTTATTTGCATTTTTGTCCAGCTCTCCATGTTTTACACACAATAGTAACACAAATAGCATGGTACTGCAAACAATGAGTGAACATACTTTTGGATTTTCTTGGACATAACCCAATAGAATGACCCCATCAGGGAAAACGTTGGCTGTTCGTTGTCTTATAATAGAGATGTACCCAGATAACGTGTAAATTAGTTGATCATGTTATCTAGAGGCCATCGATGCCTCGCAACTGGATTTTACATCGACTTCACATTTACCATATGTCCCTTTTGTTGGCCAAATATTAGAAACACCACCTAAAAGAAACTACTCTAAAATGTTTGGCAACTTGTAAAACAGGATCTTCGCAAAGGCCACTCGGAGCACTTTCTGCCAAAATGAATCAAGCATGCCTACATACAGTCAGCTGTTGAAATACAATTGTTACAACATGTAACAAGCATATTTGCACAACCATTAAGATTATAGAGTTACTGGTAAAATACATTCAAGAGGTGGTCAGATAACACGAGACCAAATCTTCAGTTTGTGGAGGCAGAAATAGAAACAGCGTAAACTCTGGCCAGTGCCAAAACCACGAAGCGTCAGCAACTCGATTGTGCATGTCGCATGAATAACACACTGAAGGAACACACTGATGTGTAAATTATACTGAATGGAAGTGTTTATGGTCCACTGAGATGCTTTGGGATGATGCTACGGCACTAAAAATCTTGAATGCTTTGTACTGTAAGTTGAGAAAAGGAAAGACTGTTGTGCACGAGCTAGAGAAACAGAAGTAAGACACAGCCCACTTAATCAATATGTCCTCACAAATATTTGGTATTTGCTGTCTTATGGTGCAAAAATAATAAGAAACAAACAAAAATACTGTTAAAACACTGGTTTCCTTCTTTGCTGTCCTTGTGTCTGGTTGTAATGGAATGAAATAAGTGGTGTAAAAAGAAAACAAGTATGTAACAGCATATTTGCTCTGGCAATATTTCTTTTCTTGTATCTGGTTTGTGATCACTGATTTTTTTGTTTTGCACTTGATGAAAATGTCTGTATGAGGTATGATCTTTATCAAGCTGGTATTTGACGGTTGCATTAAAGGTTGGCAAATGTGTAGGGTTTTTTTCTTCCATTCATCCTTGACTGCATTTGTCACTAATTTAGTCTTCAGTGGCCTCGAGTCTCGTGAGAATCGGGGGGAGGAGAAATTACTGCATCGTTGTAAAATCAAGGCAAGCCCGCTTTTGGTTTCCACATATACACAACATATGGCATCATCAACAAAACACAATCTGACGGCAACAACTTGCATTACAATTAAAACACTAGAAAAGTCATTTGAAAGGAAAAAAAAAACAAAACAAAAGTGAATCGGCACTAACGTAGTGCATAGAGCATCTTGTTTATTCTCAGAAATTCAAAAAAAGGCTGTTTGTTTACCCAAAAGGCGTGTGACATTTCCTTTTACAAAGATCCAGCACTGATGAGACAAAGTCAAATGTCAAATGTTCTGTCGTTCCGCCTCTGAATGTCATGAATGACTGCCGACTCAAGATGTTCTGTCTTCCTCACGGCACAAACATGAGACAAATAGCCAGGTGGTCCCTCGGATCCTCCACGCACACAAAAAAAACTCAAAAACCAACACCTGTGGATCCACTCTGTCTTTGCCTTTTAGGTCCTCATGATTTGTGGGCTGCAAACAGTGCCTCAACCGTGTGTTCACATTGCAAGCAGTTAAAAAAAGAAACTAGAGGTCCATTTATTTTCCTACGTCGGTAGACGTTTTGTCTCAGTTCCACCGCGTTCGACTTTGGAAAGCTGGCCGCAGCCAAAACTCTGCGCTGTGTTGCCCTTCAGCAGCAAATCACGTCCGAGCGGCACTACAGCAGATAGTCGCCAGCTCAAACTGGCCAACAATCAGCGGTGTGCAGACGGACGTGCTTGCAAACAATCTGAACGCAGTCGGGAGTCCGTCCGAGGCTGGGCGCGTCCTCGTGAGGTAAAGCAGCCTGGTTACATATCCATGTCACCATCGTAGGCCAGGGTCAAGGGCTTCTGCGGAGGGGCAGACGTCTTAGTGGTTTTGGATGGATTACTGAAAGAGAAAAAAAGAAACAGACAAGAAAGAAAAGCTGACAGTGTATCTGACTTAGCGGCACAGGGCAGCCCAACTTTTCAGCCTTTACAAAGAATTCCATTATCTGATAGCAGCAGCACACGGCGAACAAAATATTGTGAGGAGTATAACTCATACTCGACAAGGTTCCTCTCAAGGAAAGCAGATGGTATGGAATCTGCTTCTCGCCGTTTAGCCTGTTCTCGTCTGCAGTGCCTGCGACCTACAATGGAGCTTTTGTTCTTCATATTGTGCATAGCGAGGAATCTTTCAAGAAAGTAATATGGTACATACCAGAGCAGGAATGATAATGCAATAATGAAGAGAATTAAGATGAATCCGACGGCAGTCACGGCGTAAACCCACAGCTTTACTCTTCCATCTGTGCAATCAAAAAGCAGTTTTAATACAAAGTTTTAAATATATGTACATCTTTATTCTCTGGTGAGGTCTTTAGAACTTTCTCACATTAAAGCAGCACTTTATTCTCCTCCCAAACATGCTGCAGAGGAGCAAATAGAATTTCTTGACATTTTTATAGTCCATTGAGTTTTCTCTTTTAAAGCACATAATGATGGGCCCGAGTAAAAACATTGACCTAGAATGGATTTCAGCCCTGGCCCAGTGATCTTAGAGCTACAAAGGCAGGTTCAAAGACAGGAATGATCTCGGGCGAGCTGCTCGAGCTGTAAAGATGATTTCCATTTCAGTACCTGGGCCAAGAGGTCGTAAGGTCCACTCGTTGAAGAGGTCCTGGGCCTGAGACGGCCCGGGTTTTAATTTTCCAGAGCTGGTTTTCACATCAGCTTTCTTGTTGTTGTCCACCCCCGGGGTTCTGGTGCAGTAGTCCAAGAAGCCATGCGTGGTCATCACTTCGGTGTAACCCTTCTCACACCCACACACTCCGCTCTGCATGGGGGGGGTCAGAGGGACATCATTTACTGCCAACACGAGTCGATTGCAATCGTTACTTTCTCATTGATACAAAACACTGCTGACAAAACAGTCTGCCATGTATGGGCACTGCTTTGCTTTACTCTAGTCTTTCAAAAGACTTTCTGCTATCAACGCAGGTTGATTTATCCCCACACTGACATTAAACCGTGCTCCTCGGGGGGTAGATTACACCGACACTTCCCAGATTCAGTGACTGATAAGAATGAGCCCCAGCCAGGCTAAAAACAGACACACTGGAACCAAATACATTACACCGGATCACAGCCTCAGCTTTTTACACATTATGGGCTCCACCTTTGATCAGTCTTTAAAGGTGTTTCACATGTATTAAGCATCTTAACTGCTATCAAATAAAAAGCACTTTTCAGAGGGAACAGAATAAAATAAAACTTTATTGTTCACCAGGGTGGAAAATGTGGCAGCAAGATTCCACTGAGATCAAAAAAGAAAGAAAAATAGAAAACCATTACAGCACATAGTATTGTCTATAATATTCCAGTGGGATTACAGTAGTAATAGAAAAGCATAAAACATAAAAACATAACAAAAAATACTGTAAAGCAAGATTTGTGGCTCAGTCTTTGAATTTAAAATGATGATTGCACTTGGAATGAAAGACTCCTTAAAAACATTTGTGGTTGCCAAAGGCACGCTGGGGCACCTTCCAGAGCTGAGAGTCTCAGACTGAGAAAACAGAGGATGTGAACGGTCTATCAGAACGCTTAAGGCTTTATCTCTTGTCCTGACAGTATACAGCTTTTGAAATGATGCTTTTTCCCAGTTATTCTGCCAGCGATGCCAGCTATTCTCAGCCAGCTTAGTCTTAAGTCAAAGCCCACAGCATGAAATCAGGTGAAATGTGCTCATCATGCAGTTACATGCAGGATACTCTAAGGGGCAGTAAAACGTCAAGCTTAGACTACACTTTTTCCTTTCTATGGGTGTTTATGTGCAGTTTCACACCCCCTCCTTCCTTCCCTCCCCCAACCTTTCAGCTCATCCAGGTGTAGTCCTTCACTGACACGGAGCCCACATTCATTGGTATTAATGTGATTATCTTTTAATGGCCTGTTCTTGACAATTAAAAATGTCATCTGTCAAAATCAATTTAGCACACAGAATGTTCCAGCAGCAGGAAACAGAGAAGACACAGTGAGAATTATAGATATCACAGCTGTCTGATCAAAGTACAAACGATCTTACCGGGGTGCAGTGTGAGAAGGGTTTAGTGCACGGAGGATGGCAGTGTCTGACCGTGGTCGGCCTTTTCTGCAGGAAACACCCCCCTGGAGGAAGACAACAGGTTCTTATTTCTGTTCCTTTAGCCATTGATCACTAAATTAATGTACTGTCACACCTGATTAATGGGCTCAGTTGCCTATCAGGGTCCCAGATCAATCTGTGAACATTTTAATTCCAACATGGAAAATTGCACGTCAAAATATCAAAGAGTAATGCCTTGGGCTCTTGCCTTCTCTGCAGAGGGAGGTTATTCCTTCTGGGCTCATATTTGCCAGAAACACTTCCTTACAGCGATAAGATCACATTCACCCACTATTTACAGCACATCAAGCTCGCCTAAAGCTTTCGTTCCCGCAGCACTATTACCTTTGTTCTGTTTCTCTACGCCTGCTTTACTTCCCACAAATACAAATGCATGATTATATTTATATGGATTGAAAGCCTCCCAGCTCAGAGTCTGGCTTATTGATTACTTATGTTAAGAGGGAGAGGAGAAATCAATGGAGGCTGCATCGAAAATGGGCAGATCAAATAAGGTGTTAAATTCAACTGGAACACTATACTAAAATTATTCTTTGTGTATGTGTGTGAGTGTGTGTGCGCATGTTGCTCTGCGTGTGTGAGCACATCTGCATATACATTTAAGTGTGTGAGAGACTGCAGGCTGTCATGGATTATTTTGAAATGATGCCATTTGTTGTAGTTGCAGGGGGTAAAATAACTGACCACAGCTAATGTATGATACAATCCACATAAAGTGCCATGCTACAGTAAAATGAGATTAACAGTTGCCAAAGAAACACCCCATTGTTTTGTTTTCGTAGCCACTCTTCTAACTTGTTTCCAAACGTTTCAATTATCTCCTGAACCAACAAGGAAATCCATTCTAAATTTATTTCCCAACCACCTGCTACAACCACCTCTGCCAAAATTACCGGTGTGACAGTTTTCTCAGACGAATGAATAAGGATTCACTTACTGTCATGGCAACGCTTACAAATTCCTTTTTTGAGCGTTCAAACAATCTGATATTGTAGCACATATCCATGTGAGCCAGACTGAATTGAAAAATGAGACTCCATGCAGCTTTTTGCTGCTCACACCGATTCAGTTCAGTGCGGGGGAATAAAAACAGAACTGGGACACTTTCAGCTGCAGTCTGCGTTCAGCCAGATATACATAGATATTCATATTTATACAAAGCTGTGCGTCTGTGTGTGTTCCCACGGGCGCCTCTCCACGACCCCTCCAGGGCGGCCGGAGAACGCCGTGACGACTCACCTGTGACATTGACGCCATCTGAGCGCTGACACCACACAGCTCTCTCATTGTTGCTCCATCCCCCTGTCTTCCACTGGTAACTGTGGCATTTTCCTCCTGCAGCAACGGCAGAGAGGCAGAAACGATGCTCATTAGCAGTTTGTGCGAGCCCTGCCGTCAGAATCCCACTGACATTAACCACCACGTCGTCTTCTGCTGCCCCGATACTTTATATTATAAGGTAAGATCCATTACGTTTGTAGTAGTGTGTTATGAGACAAAGGCATCCTTGGAGGAAAATAGGTGGTAGAAAGTGACTGAGAATGTATGAAAGTTTTTTTTTTTATTTTCTAAAATGAAGGCCCTCACTTTCCTGGGGGGAGCTAAAGGGGGAGATGGATTAAAAGAGAGGACCAGTCAAAGACGCCTGATTTTATGTGTTATGGAAAATCTAGACATACAAGAAGTGTTGAATTTTATGGCGCAATCCCTCACAGAAGCACTACAGGAAATGACTTCAGAGTCCAGTAGTAGTAGAGGTTACACATTTAGCTACACAGATGTGAGGTATTCAAATGAATGCCAAGTACCTGAATGACTATTTTACAGGAAACCTTTAAAAGCAGCTAATTAATGAGCATGAGAGAGCTGGAAAGGGCTGAAATACTTGGTGGCTGATTAGGTGTGTGCTGCAACAAAAAAAAAAAGAAGATTCTTTTATGAGACGGTAGTAAAATGATGAAATAAAAACAATAAAGTCAGTACACAGAAAAGGCCAATGAGTCAAGCCAAAGAGACGCACACAGATGTACAACTGTGGTATTAATACGAAAACAAATGGTTAAACAGTCATAACCTTTCTATCTTCAAATACAGAACCTTTAATAACAGTGCTTTCATCACATTTTACACCCTGTCAATGATACCTTTTCCACAGCAAATCTGCCATTTACAGCAGGGCTGGCAATTTAGACAGCACTGTGAATATCACCTTTTAGCCTTTTACCTCCGTACATACAGGTTTATTTTTAGTGAAACTCAAAAGAGTTCTCCGATCCATAATGGATGTTATATGAGCTGTAGCTGTGTGTGAGGTGATAATTAGCGATCTGTCATAAATATCTAACAGTTCCAGCATACACTGACAAACACTGGAGTGTGGTTTCAAGGTCAGTCAGGTGAAATAACAGGCTCCCACGAGAAGGACTGAGGTTTACTGAACATTTATTTAAAGACAATCTCCAGGTCCATCCAGAGGCTTTGATTCTTAAACAGCCAGTGTTTGAAATCCCATTGGCAGCAGTGTGACAGCAGATTTGCTTTATTTAAGGCATGTGAAAGAACTGTATGGGGCAGTGTGGTGGGAGGTAGAGGGAGTGTGTGGTAGGCAGGCAGAGTCTCGGTCAGAAGACAGATGGATGGATGGAGAGAGGACACAGAGAGCAGGGTTCAATGCAACGCCAGAGGCCTTTATTTGTTTGTTGCCTCCAGATAGTAGCTTGCGTTGATGTATGTATATAGGTATGTGTGTGCTGTATAAAGGACATAAAGAGAACAAAGGATATAACATTAGTTAAATGCCAAATAAATCAGAATTATAAACACTTAAACAGTCCTGATAAATCATCATCATCATCATCTTAACTCAATTAACAAGTCAATTAACTATTGACTGGAATGGGCTACCAAACAGAGAGCCAGTGCTCAATATCCGAAAATACAGGAGTAATACATTCAATTCAAGCCAATTCAATTCAATCAAACAATTCACCACATGGCATGGCCAAACA
>JBAJHX010000043.1:17128121-17148256 GCA_037176925.1 Amniataba percoides | reverse complement strand
GTGAACGCACTACCTCACCTCTGCCACACGAGGGAGCCATGCGTGGGAAATGGTTTGTTGGTCAAGGAGTCTTTTCAGCATGTGATGACTTTAATTGGTGCTTGATGTTCACCAGATGTTCTGCTTGCTTCTTAGCTCCTTGTTGATTTATAGAGTGAATAAAGGTTAGCTGAACACCGGTTAGACACTACAAAGGACCAAAGAGCTGAGGAGACACGCTGTGTTTGGTGATAATTCAGGTTTACCAAGATCGACCCTTTTCACACACATGTAGTCATGTGATCACTGTTAAAGGTGGAGAATTGATCAACAGGTGCTTTAAGTAAGGCTTTTCAAATCATGCTGCTTTCCTGCCAATAAGATAATGAGAATGTTTTCTGCTTTGAGTATAAGTAGTTTCCTCTGTACCTTTACATGGCTGGGTTTCAAAGACTTGATGTGGGCAGCTGCCCTGGTTCTCCATGACCTGAATGATCACAGCTCTGGAGCGAGCTTGGCGGCCGGTGGTCTCAAAACTTCGCCCCTCCAGGCAGGTCAGCTGGCAAGAGCTCCAAGAAGACCACACAGTCAAATGGCAGTCTCCTGAGGGCAAAAACAGACAGAAGCACTGATTTTCTTTTCGGAACTTCAAGGGTGAAGCTCGCCAACGCCGTTTCAGTGATCATTTTATTGGCTCCCCTGCTAGCTCCTGGAACATTTAAAAGCCATCGAAAACAACTTCAGCACACATCTGCGGCTGATAATGTACCAAATGCACAAACAAATTACTCAGGCAGCCCAGTGGGTATTCAGAAGTAATAGACCAACCAGAGTTATAAATTATACAATACAAGCTATAACTCTGAGCCCAACTGTAAAGGCAACACCCAATACACGAAACACATCTCTGAGAGGCAAAGCTAATTTGGTTTGTGAAATGCTTTTACTAGATAAAGGCTAGTTGATATATTCTGTGAGTCTACAAATAACATGACAACAACACTTGCTTTCTTGAAGGTCAAGCATTAATATCCTATGTATTGCCTAACAGGGTCAGCTTGTAGTGATAATATCACCCACTGCCACAGCTCCTCAGCCAGAACAACCCTCTGATTCTCTGCCCATTAGTGCCTGTCTGTGGATTGACGCATCTCATTATCTTTCATCTTTATACGGATCCACTCTATCAGCTCTTCCCCCATGCTGCTACGGCAGTGGAAACACGCTGTGGCAAAAGCAGCAGCATGCAGGAAAAAAGCAACACGCATACACACACACTCTCACATCACATACATGTTGACAACGCCTCCCCTGGCCCCTGCGGCTGCCACCTTCCCACCAACAAACACATGAACTCAAATACACACACATCTGTTTCGGCCATCAAACACTTCTGATCCTGAGCCAGGGCTCACAGCAAAGGCGGCTCGAGTGATGAATCAAGGCGAAGATCAGAGCAGAGCGAGAGACAGATGAGCAGAAAGCAAGCAGTGCAACATGGTGTCTTTTCATAGGAAAAGCTAGCGAGAGCGTCGCCACGCCACGCCAAAGGACATCAGAGCTGTCTTTTTATCAGACGCTAATGATTGTGTTTCGCTTCTGAAAATGACCACAAAAAAAAAAAAAAAAACGGATATATTCTAAGCTGTGTGTGGCCCGCTTGCACAGGAAGCAAGTGTGCCTAAGGACAATAAAGCTTCATTATAGATTTTCAGTGTGGAGAGCCTGACAGTGACAAGTGAATCAGGTCAAAGCTGTCAACTGGCCAGCAGCTCCCTTACTAACAGCAAATGCTACATTCATATTGTGGCCTAAAAATGGATATAAAAAAAAAGAAAAGAAACCACCAGTGGGCACCATGGGATGTCAGTTAGCTGGATTCTTGTTGCTGTGGTGATTTTATACTGCTAACATGGACCACTTCAGAGTGCACGGTATAATTAAAGACTATGGTAATGCTTGGAAAGTTCTAGCAGGTAGCCTGTATAACAATAACTTTTAATCATATTTTCTAAAACTTTCACTATGTCCTGACAATTGAATTTGAAGCATATAAATCTATGAAAAAAAAGAGTCCTTTGTATCCACCTTATGGAACATGGCTGCTCCCGCACAAACGAGCGAATGACCAAGCAATGAGAAGACAGCAGTTTAGACGAATGACAAGTAAACACAGGAAAAGCAGTGATGAAAAGCTAGTTAAAAACACAGAAGCTGTCTGGGCGATGTTGCAGGATGCAGCTTTAACGGTAGTACATGAGACAGACCACCTGTTGATCATAAAACCATTTGCAAGATCCAAAACTCCAACAACCAATCAGTGGCAGGAGAAGTGTCTGCCACGGTGTCAATCACAGCTCCTGCACACACTACAGGCAGCTCTCCTCCCAGAGCATGACCTAACTCCGTCAACGCTGGATCTTCAGTGAGCAGATGCAATGGCAGACAAACAACCCACTGAACAACCAGGCAATAAAAAAACTACCCATCCCTACATAAACATAAGAAAACTTTGGAGGAAAAGCAAGTTAAAAAGAACGAGCATATTGGTGGGGAGGAGCTTTGGAGGTGAGATGGCATGCAGAGTTGTACTTTCCAAGCTTAGTCAACTCTTTTCAGTCCTACTGACTGCAGCTTTAAGATAGTAGTCCTTCATTTCCTCTCCAAAATGAGCACTGAGTAGATTGATTTCACTATTTCACTGATTTTCAAAATGTCATTACATTTTGGTTCTGTCAATATACTCTCTCAATACACTGGAGCTGGTAAGGTGGAAGAGCTCCATCGAGCGCGGATTTGGCATGACACTGTAAATTGCCCGCTACATTGCACTCACACTCACACTCACACAGGAACATAAAGTTACAGGATATCAATTTTTCAATCAAGTATTTAAAGTAAAGTTTGGGTATCGAATCCTTCCATGTTCCATGTTCCATGTTTTTTTCATTTTTTTTTTCATTCAAGATACAGCAACAATACAGGCAGCTTTGTCCTAGTGCTGGTGCACTTTTATCATTATCCATCAGAGAAAACTGTGTGCATGTGGTTTGATGTATACCGCAGACTGCCGACAGAAAATACAGTAACATTGTTAAAATTGCAAGATACAAGCTGATCTAGACCTTCTCCCCATGCATGTCGCCTGCAGCGCCTGCGGCTGTACAGTGTGTCAGCTCTCACTGTTAGATATAAGCACATGAAAATGCAGGACCAGTCTTTGTCTAAGATGAAAACGTAGCGATGCATTTGCCAAGCCCGGTCTCTGTTAAGTAGCTCCTACACAATGTGTGTTACTGTTCCATCACAGAAACAAAGAGAAAAGTTTAACAGTCAAAAAGCACGAACATACTATAGATGGCAGAAAAACAATTATAAGTAACTGGTGAAATATTTCAAAATATCTAAGTGACAGTGAAAGCGACAGAAAAGCAGAAGTACGGCTAAACTCGCTGCAATATGTGGAAAATTACTAATTGTCCACATATTGCTTTAATTTGCCATGCAATTTTGATCGATCGGCTGGAACACGTCTCTTGCTGTTTTTAATAAGAGTAAGATTAAATACGAGTAGTAAACACAAATGATAATGTTAACTATAATAAGTAACTTGGACTAACAAGTAAGTAAAAATAGCCTTAGGGCACTTCATAGGCTGTGTCCTCAATCAGGATCCTAGTGGGTAAGACCTCCCCCTCAGCCTCCCAGTGCTGGCCTGCTGTATCTGTTAGCTTCCTCTCAACTACAGTGGTGGCTGACTGGCAGAGGGACAACAGATGCAGCTCATTATTTTCAAGTAGCTCCACATCAGCCGTCAGCCGCGTACCTCTGGGTGTTGCTATCACCTTGTAAGATCACGGCTCTATATTTGTGTGTGCAATAAATTCATAGCACGGGATAACAAATCAAAGCTGTTATGTCTTTAAATGACTTGACTTCCATTCTTGTGTTGCATTGTTATAATTGTTATTTATCTATTTATTTTTTGCATTGGTACATTGGTTCTCCACATGCAAAAAATCCTACAGCTGTTAATTGCGTGGCTGTGATTTCTCTCAGCAGTGTTATTGGTAATTGTCGCAGCGCACAGGGTGATTTTTCTTTGTTTTGCATGTGGGTTGTTTCATAATGTAGTTTAAAAATCAATAGTGTTGTCAAGTAATTGATCATAACATCTGTCTCTCTTTTAGTTACTCTTCTTTTATCCAGGCGTACACTGTGTCTTTTTTCCTTCCTTGTCGTCATTGGACGTGCCCAACCAGATAATGTAGAGCTAAAAGGGTCATTAGTTAATCTATAACTTTGATTGATTTTGCAATAATTATTTAGCAGCTGAAAATGTCAAGCAATTGGGAGAGGGGACAGTTTATTGGCAGACAGCAGCAAATTAGTTGGCATCCAAGGTTATTGATTAGAAAGCAAGTGACACAGGCCAAATAATTATTGGTATTATGACTCCAAAATGACAACACTAATAAATAATTCACCCAATCATGAAGTATGAGTTTTGTAGTTTTGGTCTATTGAAGCTGATTACAAAATTGATATATATATATATATACTTCATAGAATTACATCAATAATATACCGCGTGTAAGAAAAACAAAGATGTTAATCCAGTCTGTTGTGCAGCCTCACCTGGGCAGGGAACAAAGCAGTGCTGCTCCATCTCCTGCTGGATGTGCTGCCTCAGTTTGTCTCCACAGAAATCCTCGTCCACAAGCTGAGGAGGAGACTCGGGCCAGTCGCCCCAGTGGACCACGCATGACAGGTTCCTTCTTCGCAGCCCCTCGCCACAGTCAGCACCCTGCACATAGTCCACGTCTGGTCTTTAAGATTTACCAACACCTTTATCGTTTTTATCGTTTTGGTGTGTAAAAATATTGCACTCATGTTTTGTTCAGTCAATCCTGTTGACTAGAATATCCTTTTCTATCTATGGGTATTAACTCTCGTAAGCACAACATAATTTGCAGACGAGGTTAGGAGCTGCCCTGTGGACTCCTTGCCCACCAAAATGCATTTTGTGCATCTTTTTTTAGATTGAGCAAGTGTTTTGAATGCAATTCATTCCTCACACCAGCAACAGACAGCAAAGATCATTTTAAAGCTTGTCTTCTTTTGCCCTGCATTTCTTTGTGTGTCACCTGTAGGTCAGTACACTAGCGCGAAACCATTGGCAGAAAATTGAATGGTGTCACCCACATGCTTGTGTGCAAACAAAGCAGTGTGGTCGAAAACTCCAGAGGATATCTTCGCAAAGTCTGAAGTAGCAATCCAGGTGATGTTTTCAAATATTTGAAAAAGAGATGCAGGGGTACTGATAATTAAGAAAACTAGACCATCATCATGCACATTGGTACTTGGAAAGTGCATGATAACATCACCTCGAGACAGAAAAGTAGTATCCCTCAGGTCTGCAGTAGCATTCACACTGCACTCGTACCTCCACAGTGCACGGTGACCAATCACTCAGCAGCCACGTATAACAAGGCCTGATGGGACACGGCTTGTTCTGGGTGAGCTGGCTGGGACAGGGCCGACCCTCCTCATGCGCCTCCTGCAGGATTCTCCGGGTGCGCACCGACTGACCTGCACAACATGAAGGCCGACACACCATTAGCAAGAACACTGAATCAGAGGAGACCAATGTGCATTTGCAAGCTGCATTTAAAGAGCTTAAATGTTCACGCTGAATACATTTGCTGCCTTTGTGTGTGTATGTGTGTGTGTGAATCTCAGAAATACTGATATTTTTCAGGGCCACAGTTAATATTACTCTACAGAATAAAAACTCTGTGAACAAAACACTGTGGCATTCATACACGAAGGACTGAACATGCCCGTAAGGACAAAAGATATAAATGCATCATTGCACAAACATAAAACCCCATAAAATTACAGTTAATAAAATTAATGGATGGAAAAATTATGATCTTTTATTTAGGAGTGAAAAGAGGCTGCACCTTCCCTAAAGCCCAGTGAAATGTTTTCCTCATGACAAAGAGGAATTAGCGCAACAGCACCATACATCTGTGTCACCGTGCCACTTAATGCTGAGATCTAACAGTTTCCCTCACAAGTGCTTTGTTCAAGTGAGTCATCAATAATATGTGAGTGGGAAAGTTTGGGGAAATAGCAACAGGAAAAGTAAAAAACATCGGCCATGGAGCGGGTTTGCTATTCAGTAACGTCTCAGTGTCAGAGTCCCGTGAGGCTCGGTGAGGGACGGCCTCCATCCGCCATCCAGTCAACACAGAAGCTGTGTGTGTTTGTATTACGCCGGGGGAAACGCTGAGCTCCACGGGCCCCCGGGCAGACGCAGCAGAAAAAAAAAAAAAAGGACGTTCATCGCTGCCATCTCAAAAATCAAACCCAAAAACATTAACGCTCCTGTGGCATCCTGACAAAACAAGAACCTTGCGTTGTCTGACACAGATACGACGCGAATCCCCAAACAAGGCTGACAGATGCGTTTCACGACGTGCGTGGCGGAGCCGAGAGAAGTGCCGGAGACAGACTCTCAGTGACAGCAAGAGAGCAGAGAGACAGAGTGTTGGGTTTAAATCCCCAGCTGAAAGCTTGTGTTACTGTGAGCTTATTGGAGTGAGGGGTTAACCGTGAGCGGACAGACAGCCAATGACAAATTAAAATTAATGAACTTAAGAAGGGACTGTTGAGTCTCTCCAATTAACAGAATAACAAGCTTTCTGTCTGGGAGATTGGCTTTGGGAGGCCTGAGAAACACTGTATGCATCCAGGTTAAATCATTAACTTGTGTATATTGCATGAGGTTATAGCGTAGCCTGTGCCGAGCGTTCCACAGGTTGGTGATTACTAATTACATTTCTGAAATCATGCAGAGGACGGGTATATATTTTATTTAAGGACACTGAATCATTTATTACTTCCATAAAGGTGAGCTGTATAAAAATTTTTGTTTGAATGAGCCTGCTGTTCTTAATATATAACCTCATAAAGCAAAGTTGCCCGTGTTAATTAAAAAATATTCTTGATACAGAATGATAATGAAGCAGGAATATTAACATATACATTATTGAAAGAGAAAAAAAAAGAACCCTGCACAATGTTTCCCTGTATAATAAGGCTTTGGATTACACATACTGGTAAATATTTTAATGCATTTAAATGTATTCATGCACAATTCAACATCTTGGTGAATGCCTGAGAAGACGGAATAATGAGGCGGCGCACATGTGGTCGAGCGCATGTCTCTTCACCGGGTTGGTGTTCTTGTTGGTTTGCGTGAGGTTTGTTTTGCTCACGTTTACCTTGGCTACCACAGGTGTGCGAGCACTCCGCCCACGGCGACCAATCAGAGAGGGTGCAGCTGACAGGACAGTCAACCACGCAGCTCTCCAGCAGCCTCCACTTGTTGATCAGACCAAACTGTAGGAAAAAAAAAAAAACAAGAGTGGAGCTGTGAGGATGGCTAGCTAATTATTTTCACTAACAAGAAACAGGGAGCACCCATATTATCATATTTTAAATAGGCTGCAGTTCATTTCAGGACAGTGGAGATGCAGCAATTTAACAATTTTACCATTAACCTCGCTTTCAACTGTTATTGAGCTATAATTGTGCTTTCTTTGAATTTTTATGAGAGGGAATCAGTAATACGCCTCCTATTTAACACAGAAGTGACAACATCAGAGCCCTCATCCCATTAAAAACTCCCTTCACCCAGCTGTGATTCTGGTTAAAGCGAAAGTTCAGCAGGTTTAAGATCAAGACTAATGTCCAGTTTGCGACCCGCCAGTGAGAAATGGGGCAGTTCTCGTTGTTATTGAATTTACAGTAACTTTTGCTATCTTCAAGACCACCATCTATCTTTGCATGATTACGCCAAGGCAACACAGTTAAGCTGCGTTTGGCCTGGTGGCAAACTGCTTAGTCAAACATGGAGGTGCTGGGAGATTAGATAGAACATTTTCACTTAAAGAAGTTGGGCAACTGGGCTTTCAATAATACATAAGCTAGTGGGAACAGAGGAGGAACTGGAGTACTGCAGCATCAATCAATACTTCATACTTAAAAAAGCTCTCTGAGGTACAATACTCCAGTGTTCTCTGTCAGAGGGATCTCTGTCATTTGGCAACACGTCCTGTTTGCTCACTCTCATCTGCAGATTTCAAAGGCTATGGAATATGAAAAGAGTAAACTCTAAGTCCATTCAATTCAATTCAAAGTCAGATGAAATAAAACCTTTCTACATCTTTTTTACAGCTCCACATGTTGTGGAAAGAACTCATATCTTCCTGTCCACAATGAAAAACATTACTGTATTAACCCTTTAAAACCTGAACTATGAAATCATTCAGAAAAGTCTTGAAAAAGCTTGATTATTTAAAAAAAAAGTCAATCAAAACATTTTGCATAAATAATTTTTAATTTATGATTTTTACAAAAATATCACACTGATGATGTCGAGGTCTCAGAAATGCATGTGTCAAATATGATAAACTTGGAATTTAAGGGTTAAGTCTATGACTGTGGAAACATCATTTCCCCTCAAACTATAATAGTACAGTCAAACCACAGCATGCCATTATGAAAGGAAGCTCTGGCTCTGGCTAGGCGATGATCACCTGTTCGCACTTCTGCAACTCCACAATCTTGCCATCGCTGCGAGCACAGTCCAGGAGACGGAGCCGCGAGCCCTGACCACAGATGGCATTTTCACTCAGCTGGCATGTACTCCAGTCTGCAACAGACACACACACACACACACACACACACACACAGCAACATGTCTGTACGTTAGTCTCGCTGTCAGTCCAGCTCGCATGCCCGTGCCAGCAGGATCACTGTCAGTTCCAACCGGCAACATTGTGCTGAACTCTGCTGAATTTTTTATTTTAGGAATCTGTGCTTTTGCTTCCTACGGGCAAACTTGGCCGAGCACACAGGCTTTGCTTCACATCATTCAGTTCAATACTTACACATTGGGATTAAAAAAAAACAAGTCTGAGCTGCCCTGTCTGAGCTCATTGGCTCAGACCTGCCGTGCAGACGAGCCTACCTGAGACGGTGTACTGGTAGGTGAAGCAGGTGCTGTTGAGGACGCAGGGCTCTGACTGGACCAGCTCTGGACAGGCCGAGCTGTCTGAGGCTGGGAGCCGGAGGACGTGTCTGCTCCTGTTCCTTGCTGATCCTTGGTCACATTGCTGCACGACAAAGACAGCATCAACAATAAATAAATAAATAAATAAAAATACATGTCATCGTCAAGGGCACAGGTTTCAGACACAAGGGGGAAGCCATTTGGAGTCAAGGGGTCCTTCAGCCGACCAAAGAAATTGAAAGTGGTCTCTAGGATTCATATTTATGACCCGCTGACACATTATGATTGAATTGTCATCATGCTCTCATTAATCGTACAGGCAACTAAGAGAAGTAAGAGTCTGAGGTGCTGTGCTAATAATTTGCATAATAAGTAATGTTGTTACTTTCTTGAACAATACATTTGTGTCACAAACATTTGTATATTCTTGCACAGCTGTTTATAATGATTCCTTTGTGCAAAAGCATGTATACATACCCATTAAAATCCTAAAGGAATTTACTGAAAACTAACAAAGTTATTATGAACTGAAAGCGATATGTTTTCCCACATTATGTTTAGCTACAGATGACTTTTTGTCATTTGACTCACTGTGAAGTAAGTAACATAAAAAATAAGCCTTGGTTTTGTGTTTCAAAATTGATTTTTTGTTGAGTATTTCACTTATTTTTAAAAAAAGAGCTAATCCAATCCTTTGTGTCTCAGCGGCCGTGGCTGACAGGGGATGTAGCTGAATTTGGTACAAAGCAGATCTTCTTTCTTTGACATTATGCTTCTTTGGTTGCTCACAAACACATTTCATAAAAGTAAAATCAAGTGAGTCGGTTCAAGGTGACATCTTTTCTCTTGGGCACTATCAAACCTCAGAGTGCAGAGCACTCAGTAACCTGACTTCCAACACATTCAGTCTCTGAACAGAATCTACCTGATATAATGTTTGTGTAGGTGCAGTAAAAATTACAAGCTGAAATTGTTGCTCATTCCAGTCATTTTCTTATTTTAAGAAGATATTTCAATGACAGAAAAGTGCAGTGACTGTCAATTAATGACTGTCATGACCCTGCTGAACCCTGTATGGCTCATTTTTTAAAAGAGGCTGTAAAAAAGTATTTAGGAATTGTGTACAAGAACATTTTTTCCTGCAAGCCTTGTTCCATTTTTACCAGCTTAACCTCATCATTCCAACCCACGTTATCCAAGAATCTTAAAAAATTAGTCCTTGACTTCGGCTTGCACAGTGGTAATTGGTATAACTGTCCAAAAACCCAGAAGTTTTGTCTTCACTCAAGCCTTAACTGGCATCTTATCAACAGGACTTGGAAATGATAAACTATACTAGTAAACTTACTATCAAAACATTTTCAGTCAGTATTGTTTTGTTGTTTTGTATTGTTGTCATCCACAGACACCAAGTAATTTTTGCATTTAAAAATACAAAAATGTTTTTATTTTCATTTAACATGACATTACCTAATAATTGTGATGTATTATTAAATAATTTTAAGTTAATATAGAATAATTCTGTGTGATGCGGTGGTTACAGTGGTTTCTTTTCAGTGCATTTTTTTTTTTACAGGAAACGTAATGCAGATTCACTGACACAGATCTGTATAAATAACCTTTTATACCCACCCAACAGCGGCCTTGGAAAGAACTAGGACACTTGTTTGAATGGAATTTAACATTATTTGACACCTCCACAGCAAGCGCTGCCTTCAGCGTGCTCTGTGCTATGCTATGTATTTTAAGACTGACTATCTGAATATTCCTGCAAAGTACACAAACTGGGAGATGCCTGAATTTACTGCAGTACTGACTTTAACGTGTTGCAGTTGATGGCAGATGAAGACGAGTGTGATAATAATTGAGATGGCAATTATGACAACTGCAAGTGTACAAAAATATACCAAGGGACCAGTGGTAGCTCGACGCTCAAATCACTGGAGTCAAACTACATGGGAAATGGAAATGTGTGAACAGAGGAGCAAAGGATGTGTGAAAATGTGTTATGTGCAGGGGCTGTCGGTCTCCCAGGGAAGAAGAAAGACTCTACTGATAAAGGTGTTTCCATTGAGCCGCATTTGTCCCCCTGCTCCTGATGCACCTCAATCACTGTCACCTCCTAATGAGGGAGCTCTGTGTGAGGCTCATAAATCAGCCGCAGCAGTCATTGGTGGATGTTTTCACACCAACTGTCACACAGCCACGCAAGTGCATTTGTGTGCTACGTACTACATAAAATCTTGCAATCCGCACACTTAGTTGCGGTCACTGACTGATTAGCACCATGTTTTCACCGTTTCACATCACCTTCAACAGACCAATACGACGTAAATAAGTGTGCTAATTTTTAAACCGGGTTGCCACATGCGCTTGAACAATGATGAATGTGTGGCAACTGACAATGGTCTGCCTGACTGTTTCACCATCCTCTCCATATAAACTAATCTTCACCTGGAACAGCAAAACCTGACCCAGATGTGACAATTACCTTTTTCTCCCCCCACCGGTTGCTACGGTACAGAATGGCCTCTGATTTGAAGGTGCTGAGTCTCATCCTGACCATTTCACATTCAGCTATAATCCACCTCAAGCTGTGCTGGATGTGTCAGTTTATGAGTGGACGTGCTCTTGAATATGAATAATGTATTTGGCAAAGCGCAAATGTGTGTTTCTCCTTACAGAATTTGCTTGGTATTATTTTTTATTTGGAGGCTTATAATGGAAAAAAAATCAGGTATGAAAAAAATCACTGCTGTATTTCATCATTATCGAACCCTGCAATTTAAGCATAGGTTTCTTTTATCATATTACATTTCAATTTGGTATCTGTGACACAATCTTGAAGCCACTTAACTAGATGTTCACAAATTGGATGATGAACCTAAGAGATAGTCAGCGAACTGTGTTCTGCATGTGTGCAAGTTCCCTTCATTGTTGGTGGAGCGTATCCTGAGAGCATGACCTCAACACAAAACTTTCACACAGTTTGTACAGCGCCATAAAGTTATTCTTGATACTGTGTGATGTGTATCTGTTTCAAAGGGTCCTGGAGCTAAATACAATCCCCTGTAATTGCATTTTTATTGACAAAGATGTCTTTAACCAAGCCGAAGCACAGCAAAGGGGAAGTAACATCATTGGCCATTGTGAGAGAATGCCGGTTGCCATCGCAGTGTTATTAACCAGGACGCCTTCCTTCATCACTGTGCCGCCCTCGGACCACACAGCATCGCTGATCTCATCACAATACAGCAAACTACACAACAACCTCATTGCAGTACAGGAACGGCCCAGGGCTATACAACTATCTCCTATTACAGTGGACCAGCAGATTTTACACTATGCATCTATGTTTTCACTAACAGCATCCATTTCCAGAAAAGTTCCATTCTCCCGCCTGATGTCGAGACAGGACAGGGAGATATGCATGTCTGGTTTTAAAAGGCGCATTGTACGAATGGGTCAGTGACTGGGCTTACTGTGTGAAAATACGGTGGATTCATAGTTATTTATGAACTGATTTGGCTATGAAATAGAAGAATGGTGAAAATCTTTGACTTTCTTAATAACAATGGTATTTCATAGTTGATATTTGTGTTTAGCAGTGACTAAATGCCAGCTGAAAGATATGTGCAAACTTCTGACCTATCAATGAACAGACCTTTCATTCATGATGGAAATGCTTGCAACATGCAGTTCACTATATTCATGCACGCCACAGCAAGTAGAAGTAATTTCAGATGGATGTTTGTAATTGTTTAGAGGAGGGGTCTGCAACCTTTAACATTGAAAGAGCCATCAAGCTCCAGAGGTGGAAATTAAATAGTCATTATTTATTCCCTTTTTTTAAAGCCACAGGGAGCCACGAGAGAGGGATAAAAGAGCCGCATGCGGCTCCGGAGCCGCGGGTTGCTGACCCCTGGTTTAGAGTTGTACATAAAGGACTATCTTGATAGTAAAATATAAACATCTAGTTTCTTCTTCATTTTTATTTTTTCATTTCTATTGACATGAATATTTAAAATGTCTCATCTGAAGACCATATTTACGACAGTGTGAGTTTCTCTGCTCCCTAGTGTCCAAAAATCAATTGGTGAAGCCTAAGAATTTCAGCCTAATCCATTCTGGGGTCTTGTTTAAAAGCTCTGCCTACTTGAGAAGTTGTTTGGATGGACAAACAGATATGAATACAAATCTCACCAGCTCCACACACCACTCCAACATGTGTTAAATGTTTTATGGTTGATTTCATTGTAGAAACAAATCATCCATAACAGCTTTATATGGCTGTTACAGTTTAATTGGCTGTCAAGTTAACAGTTTTTTGCATTATTGTTATTACCAAATGCATTAGACGACCACATTTTACCGATGTTAAGAGTGCTGCCAAAGCTTGCAGATTGAAAGATTGAATGAGACAAAATGTCTGCGGAAAAAACTCCAGCTAATTAAGTAATCTTTCTATTTCTTTTTCCCATCCTGTTCTTTCTCTGATTCCAATGTTCCAGTCCACTGAACTGTTATGTTTGACAGAAAACCTATAACACAGCTACATGGCCGTGTGACCAGTAGCCTGTGGGTAAAAACACTGGGGAACATATGCTACATAGCTCTAGCCTGAGGGCTAACCTGTATTGGAAAATGGAGGCCCATTAGCGGACTCAATTTAATTTGCAGTAACATTTTAGTGCAAAATATGATTTCAAACCACACAAGGTTACAGACCAGCTGGGAGGATGCACACAGAGCTCTTTAAATCTGAACTTTTATTACTAATTATTACTAACATTTCCCTGATGTGTAATTAGAATGTAAATGTTGATTTTAACTTTTATAGATACGATGCCTTACAAACCATGATTTTTCTAAGCAAAATGTAACACAAGAAAAGTATATTGAGGAGAAGTATTTTAACAATAACATAGCTGTTGATCCTTTGAATTGATAGTTCATTGATAGTAGATTTATTAATCAATGGATTCTAGATCTAAGTCTTCATGTAAGTTTCAAATAATCAAACTGACATTTTGGAGTTGGTTCATGTTTTTACCAGTATTCTATAAATGCTAAACGATCCATGAGGAACACATGATCTGAAATTAGTGTCAGATCATCAGATCAATTAAAAAGCTAATTTTTACATACATTTCTTTAAAATGACAAATAAAAATGTGTCAGTATGTCACTACGTGTCAAAATGAAACAGAAATGCTCTTTTTGATCAATGTAATACTCATAGAAAAGCAGACCTGTTATTATTATTATTGTTATCCCATATCTCTCACTGCTGATGGCTTATCTGATCATTCCACCCTACAGGAGCTTAATTTGAAATGTCGGCCTGTAAGCTGACGATTATAGACAAAAAAAACAACAATGGATTCAATTTGGCAGACGACCTGTCATCCAGCGATGAAAACAGTCAGTTGTTGCTTCTTACCAGAGGGCAGTTGTTCCAAGGTCCCCAGGGTGCCACGACACAGTCGTTGGAGCAGGCCAGAAAGCAGACCTGGGCTCTGGGTGGCATTTCCTCCTGATCACACAAGCTGTCCTCCACACTGCTGGCCTCCCCACTCATTGTTCCCTTCTTCACACACCTAGCAGAACAGCAGATACAGCTGTATAACTAGTCTCTGGGGCTCTCCTATCTGGGTGCTTTTTTTTTTGAAGCTCTAAAACACTTTTCGAAGTTTCTGACTTAAAATAGATTAAACTCTTAGTCTCTTTTTTTCCCCCACCACAAATGAGGTGCTGTAGCTTGTTTAATTTTTTATAGGATCTCTCCAGAGTTTGTCACAAATCTCTGTATTTAGCGTTTGGAGAGCTTCCCATTGGTGGTTTTGTGAAGTGTCTATATGTTTACATTAAAGGTGCTAAGTAAGCTGGTGACTTTCACACAGTTTTTTTGTTTGATTTTGTGGTTACTCTCTCGTTCCTCTAAAATGAAGGCCATTCCCCAAAACATAAGAGAATCCCTTTATTTAATTTTAAAAAGGGAAAAACTTGGAAGCAGGCAGGTTTGTACAACATTTAAAACTGTATGCAAATGTCTTAAATTGAGAAAATAAGGCAACATTTTCACTGCACATGCAGATTCTGCTCATTTCCAGCAGCTGGGTGGTTCATTGGGACCAGTTTTAGATCTGTAGTTGTAACCTTGCACTTAAATTTGTGCTCATAGCAAACAAGACCAATTCAGTTGCTTCTGACACAGTGACATAGTTGCCCAATTTGGTATTTCACATTTCTGGCGGTGCATGCAAAAGGTCAACACTTCAATGCTTTCCTCTGTGGATGTTTAAGTACCACTAAAAAGGCACAGTGCAAAATCTAACAACACTCATTAGGAAGCACTAGTTTGTTGTGACTGTTTGTTTCCCCCCTGGCATTGCAAGAGTCAGGACCGGCGGCGAGTGCCAGCTACAGGATGGTTGCCAGTCTATCCCCACCCCCCTTCTCCCCCAAGTGCATGTTGCTGCGCCAGGCAAACAGTCTGCCAAGCCTAACCCGCTGACTGACCTGATCTTGCGGCTTTGGACTCCCTCCCCACAGGCTGGCAGGTCGTCCACTGTGTTGATGGTACAAATGGACCAGGGCTCGATCCTCCACTCGTACTGGCTGCATTCACTGTGGCACCGCACGGCCTCGTACACCTATACGCGTACACGTGCAAACACACACGAACACACACGCACATATACACACAAGGGAAGGAACGCACATGAGGGATTATAGAGAGGAAGCAGCAGAGTGTGTTACCTGAAAAAATGGACACGCATACAAATCAGCTCACACATACAGGACGCACATACGCACACATGTACACAGGATATGCATAGAGTTGGTGCAAACTCTTTATAGTGCATGTAGAAGATATTAGGGACATGTTCACTTTTCATAGTATACTAATGAGGTTCCTTTGGGTTAAAATCAAAACTACATTAAGAGAAAAAGAATCTCTCTCTGTGCTTTCAGGTATAATTTCTTGCCTTAATCTAGAGGCGATAAAGGCCGACATGCTGTTCTGTATTGCAACACTCTGCCAGAGACCACATTGTGCTAGTATTTTCTTCTTTTTGCATTTATATTGAACATCCAGCACTTGAGCAGTTAAGGATGCACATATTGCTTCCCTGGGATGTTTTGTAGTTTAAACTACTTCCAATTAAGGGAAGAATTATTTAGTGTCAATTATTTAATGCCAAAGTTGCCTGAGTTTAATATCAGGCTGATGCCCCTTATATTTTCCACATGTCTGGCTAAAAAGCACAGAAACAGATTGAGAGTAAGAGAAATTAGAAGAAAATGTTCATCATATGAACTTAAGTGCCCTTTTCGCCACAGAGGGCTCTGACTGAGCCCATGTGCACTGAACATGCTATCACTGCAGAAAAGACAAGAGAGTATTATTATTATTATTATTGTTATTGTTATTTATTTATCTATCTCTTTATTTATAAATCTATGCATGATATGGAAAGAAGGTCAGGGGGTGTGTAAAATGGCAATGACCATGACAATCGGCCTTTCGGCTGAGGATGTAATTGGCTGGATGCTCAGTCTATTCACTTCTCCCCACTCAGCCATGGACTCTGGCACGTCTGTATAACCAAGGGAACAACCTGCGCAATGCTCCTGTAAACACATGTTTACTCTCAATCTATGTAACAGTCTGCCACAGTAAAAGGTATACTCTGGAGGACAATTTGTGGGAAAAGCTATGACAAGCTGTAATGGCTGTCTGTAAGTTTGTGTGTGTGTGTGTGTTTGTGTGTGTACAGACTAGAGAGAGGGAATGAGTGTTGAGTATTCCCTCCCCTATGGGCCACACAGATGCCTATTACACACCCTCATCATCTCCCATCTGTCCCTGCAGATGCCCCTGCTGGGTAAACTGGCAACTGCTCTGCTCCCACTTTCTCCACTACTACTGTAGAAGAACAATGCCAGCAACGGCTCATTTTTAGCGCCAGAAAAGCGGCTCTCACGTTCCACAATATATACTCTGCTTACTGAGCACGGCACCATTTGTTCAATAAGAAACCACATAAACATAGCACTTACCACAATGGTTCATGCACATAAGGTGTCAGATAGATATTTAATCATTTATTGCAGGTTAAAGCTGTGTGCTATGAAACACAGATGGAGCAAA
Organism: Amniataba percoides; assembly: GCA_037176925.1. Classification (NCBI taxonomy): domain Eukaryota; kingdom Metazoa; phylum Chordata; class Actinopteri; order Centrarchiformes; family Terapontidae; genus Amniataba; species Amniataba percoides. Next base: position 17,131,034 of record JBAJHX010000043.1, on the reverse strand, counting down.
AAAATACAGGATTTGCTCCAGAGTACATCTTAGGTCACACATATTTAGAGGTAAAGAGGGACAGGCTATCAGCTACAATCAGCGGGTAAAGGCTGGAATCTCTCATTCCTTATATAAATATGGGTGATCTCCATCTTCTGAGATATTCAAATCGAGTTTTTAGATAAGCAATAGAAAAATGATTTTATCCGGCTCAGTTTCTTTGAGCGCACCATAACGAGCTTTACCGACAACACAATGACGTCCTGCTGCTCTTTAAAAATGTCAGTCTCAGTCCCTCGGTTAAAAAGCAGGTGGAATATCATCCAAATGCACTTTACATAAATTATCCCCAGCCGTGTCGCCCTCTCTCCAATCAAAGTGTTGTTCCTTCTCTCGACCGAGAGACCAAAAGGGTCACAGGAGTGTATGTGACTTGGACAGATCTGGCATGCATTTTGTCTTCATTAGCTAAAGCAGAGTACATGTACAGAATGAACAGCACTGACCTGAGCCTGCGTGGATGTCCATATTAGCAGTGCATGACAAGCCAGAAGTTGGGCAGGGGAGAGAAGAACAGTGATATGATCATTAGTTTAGATTTTGCCTGCAGTGACAGAAATGTATAGTTTTGCTTAAATTGGATTTTAAAAAATACGGCATTCTGTTCTGTGTTTCATTAATGAGGGTAAAGGATGATTAAGCACTTCATCATCTACAGTGAATCTAGCGATGCTGGATATTTTGCCAAACTGAATGATTCATAGTGCTGAGAGAGTTTTCAAGTGCTGGAGTCGGTTGCAACAGCTGTGCAGTGGCCAGACCTGCAGCTGAAGGCAACTCCGAGAAATTAATTTGTCTGGAGATGGTGAGAGGGAAGTCGGCGTGAATGAGCATATGCTCCGAGACGCTGTGTGCTCTGTATCTAAACAAGGTTACTAAAAGTAACGGTTATGTTGTTGACAAGAAACCGCTCAGGCTGTCCTGATTTATTTTTCACAGTAAAAAAGGAAATTCAAATAAAATCTCCTGACCCAAAACAGCACTAACATTTGCAGTAAACAATGATACCGCCGAACTGGATATTTACTGGACTCGCAGAATGCTTGTTTTAACCAAATATTGCAAGCATCACGTAGTGACAAATGCTCACAAAAAGTGTATACATCCATGTACATACTGTAAATCCTCCCAAAATAGTCCCTTTTTTCATTTTCATTCATTCATGGCAGTGCATCTGAAAGGGACATGCTTCAGATGAGGTAACCTCATCTTTATATCTGTTTAAGAGGCAGTATTTAATGATCACTATTATCTGAAGTCCCAGGTTTATGGAAGAAATGTCTGTGCACTGATTGCATTTCATATTTGAAATAGCCACGTCCCTGGCGTGGAGAGTAAATTGCATTATTGTTGAATCTCTATTGCCTCAAAAGATAATGGTTATGGCTTCCTTCCAAAAAAACATACACACCTGCAAAAACTGCAAAGAGGGCCCCATGCACACAGACACATACACAAATAAATGTCTATACAATACATGTCCACGTGCGTACATACACATAGATACAATAGGACACGTGAAGTGCCAGCCGTCCTGCAGGGATGGAATTTTACTGTAAGGCAGAGAAAATCTATAAATCTTTCTAACTGTCAATGTCTGACTTCAACTTCAAATAGACTGCACTATAACTGTCAGCGGGCCCATGGATGAGTTCGAAAACAATGGCTCCTCAGAGAGACACAGTGAGATCTATTCCCATGTGATGATGACCTCTCAAATATACTCATGAGATGATAAGTAAAAAGTGCCAGCATATACAGTAATACAGCCTGAGGATGCCTGCCTGTGTGAGTAAGACACCTATTTGTCCTTTTTTGTAAAAAAAAACAACTGAACACACAGCATTTACTGCTGAAAACTGAAGCTGAAATATAAGCTACTGCACAATGATTCTGAGTAAAAGAGACAAGATGAAATTCAGCCACAAGGCCTAAAACAATTAGCAGGAAAATGTGCGTGGGCTGTCCAAACAGCACACTCTACCCACAAACCAGCAAATGGAAAACCACCCATTAATTTGAAAAACCTAAATTGCAACAAGATAAGCAAAACCCAACCTTTGCGACTCTGAACAACAACAGACTCTGCACCAAAGCAGTATCAAGTCTCTGAGTATGTCATCGACTCCTAAACGCCACTGACATGCTGATCCCTTCACACGTCGTGGTGATTTTAAGGCTGGAGGGGGAGTTCTCCGGAGGGGAGCAGGACTCCACTATGAGGGAAGAACTGGATCCGAGCACTGTGTGCAAAGTGAAACATCTCTGTCTCTACTGATATTGTTCTGCATCATGGTATTATAGTGCTGTGGGGTTGTATTAAAATGTGCATTAGCTACATATTGTGTTTCAATTGCATAACAGACATTGAACCTGCAACGTTCAATAAGCCGTACCTTCTTCCATGATTGCAGTATCACACGCACACCTACATGTGGCCTCGAGAGACAGGACCATAACTGCTCTAAAATTGATTTCAATCTTTGGGCACTTAGTTGTTTTACATATCATACTCTGTCTATATCTCTCTCTCTCTCCTTCTGTCTTCCTATTAGGTCTCATTCTACCAAGGACATCAATGAATGATTTATGTCTCACCTCCTCCTCAGAAAACATCTTTGTGCTGGCTTCACTGCAGGCAACCGTATGTCTTTCCATAATTACACAAATGATTTGGCCATCAAGCTCTATTTCCAGCTCTGAAACAATATCCTTTCTCTCATTTATTTTGTAATCTATTACCAGGACACAGCTCAACGAGAGAGGAATGCATTAGTGGAGACATTTCCGAGGCACACTCTAAAAACTTAAACTATACTCTACTCATTTTAATTGGTGAAACATTTTTACACTTAAAAATATTGAGTAAAT
>JBAJHX010000043.1:17071192-17105833 GCA_037176925.1 Amniataba percoides | reverse complement strand
TGAGGGGAAGTCAAGGGACCTGGAACGAGAGGAGAGTTAGGATTTCAAAATAAAATGACAAGCCAGAACAGGAAACAACAGACATGACTGACAAAACTTAACACAACTGACGAGACATAACATCCCCCTACAGATACTTTTACAGCAAGAAGGAGCTAGAATGAGCCCGACTGATTTAAGCATTAAGTCACATGCATATTCCAGGTAGAATAATTCCATTTGTGATGTTTGTTTGAACAGTCTCAGCAAACATAGCTACAGAACACAAAAGAAGTCCTAGGTAGCTACAAAGAATATCCCTGTGCATCTTTCATGTTAGGATGTAGTGAAATCCTAATTCAACCTTCAAGTGCAACACCTTTATCGGGCCTCCTCAGATAACTATGATTTATTGAATACAACACAGGGCATTCATAATAACAGATTAACGCGAGAGCTAAATATTTCTGACAGAATGATGTATACACTATCGAATCAGAGGATCGGTATCTGATCAAAGGAGAAAAAAAGAAGCATCGCAAGCCTGTACTGGCGCTGCAGTCTGGGCCCGTGTGTGTTGAGAATAATGACTTAGCACACACACATCAGGACCAGATGGGTTACTTCTGTTACTAAACACCTGATGAAGCATTCAGTTAACTGGAGGCAGTCTTTCACTCCAATGAGGCTGCTTTTGATAACTTTGGAAGAAAAACAAAAATAACCCTGAAAACTCTCTCTTTCACGCTCTCTCTCCCTCTACATATATACATATATGTATATATATATATATATATACACACACACACACACACACACACACACACACACACACACATCGCTTTTAATTGATCTAAATGAAATAATTAAGTCAGGCCATGTTCAGAAAAGACAGCTGAACTCAAGTGATGAAGTGCGCATGTTGAAACAAATCGAGAACAGGAGGCAGGATAATGAGAGGTACATCAGAATCACTCCATAATAAAACACAAGCTTGTCTTAAAAAAACAGGACATTTGTTCTCTTGTTCTTCCCTTTTCTCATTTACTGTGTTCTGCATTCTCCAACCCTCCGAAAAACAAGTGAACAAGTAATCCTCGCAAGAATGTCTCATAAACCATGGCTAATCTGTAGCAAGACACTCCATTGTAATGCTGTCAGAGATGGAAATGCATATATTTTGTTATCTCCAACTTGCATGTTGAGCCTAATGGTGCATTCATTAGACCAAGCTGCACAATTTATTAAATTCCAAGACACACTAAGCGCAAGTGCATTATTTTGTTTTTGTCAAAATGAGACCAACATCTGAGACAATATGGATGACAGATGGTTATACAGATTATTATGCTACAAAACAAAAAGTGTACGGCTCGACATCCAGGAATAATGAACGTATACAGCTATGCAGTCATGTTTAAAGAAGCTTAATAATAACCAAATAGTCATGTTCACACAAATGTCTTAAGAAAATACATATATTAAAGAAAAGACATTTAAGCAGTATCACAGGAAACCTCATTAGTGCAGATATATGCAGCGATGCTTTCCAAACTCTAATCGTGTATTCTACAGAGCGAACCTGTGCTGTAAGAAAGAAATTTACAGTAGTTAGCACTCTTGTGATGCGGTCGTCACAAGAGCACGACACATTAAATTTCTCGCATTTAACATATTACAGCAGCAAATCAAGAAGAAAAGGGAAACGCGAATAGTAAAAGTAATACTGTGAATCAAGTGGAACACTTAATTCAAACACTCCCCCGATGAAGATGTTCAAATTACAATAATCAGCAGACCTACATGCAGGGATAGGAATATTTTTTATAATTCCCAGCACTGATATTTCCGTCTGCGTGGCACTTGGCATGGATGTTCGTGGGAACATTCGATGAACATTGGAACAGTGGCTAAGAGGGAAACATCATCAATGAGGAATGTCGGTAAATAATAATGCAGTGTGAGATAATTGCACAAGTTACGTGTGACAAAGAGAAACAAAGCACAAATGAGCAGTTGTGTGGCTGCTTTGCTGAATGAGAGAAGAGATGTGGAGAGGTGGAGGAAGGGACTTCTGTAGCGTTTAGGTGCCACTGATTAAACAGCGACTGTTTGATTGGGCAGTAGTTTGCTTAAAGAAAAGCAGACAGACCCACCACACATCCGCAAATCCATCGCTCTCTCATGGAATCAATGAGAGCAATATTAGCAGTGAAGCAAATTTCTCCCCCAACCCCTGCCCCCACCTCCCCTCTGTGCCTCCATGTCTTTGAGGATTTACTGATATACAAACATGCCTTTAATCCATTTTATTGATTTCTATTATACTTTTAAATTCTGCCCTCTGACAAAAACGGTTGGGTTTCTACTTGTCTGCTGAGAGTGTGTGGGATGGTCATTTACATACAAGGCCTCGACAAAGACAAAGCCAGGGAGATGATAGTTATTATTGAAGTGCGTTTATGTAACGTTCACACAACACTCAAAAAAAAATGGAAAGAATATAATGGAAAATATTTTATTTTACAATGCATCTGTTTAGGTTAAAGTGTAACATCATGATGAATCTTTAAAGGTGAATCTCACTTTTAACACTTTTAACAAACCTGTTTTTAAAAAAACAACTGATCATTAACAGTATCGGTCCAATTAGCACCACTGTGGGAATAATTATATGTCCTTGTTGACATTTTGTTCTATCCATTTACCTTTAATGGTTTCTTTTACCCAACCGACTCCACTAGTGACAAGCCCATTCTGCCATTCTGTGTCTTTTATTAGCAGAGCCCAGCACTCCAAGTACTGACATTCAGCCTTTTGAAATGCTACCTATCCATTTTTAATATAATTATTTCAGCTGCTGTTTGCCCAGGCCCATTTGTGTGGCCTTTCACATCATCTCCTCTCACAAATGTTAACAATCTTTGCCATCGTATCGCCGCCACTGACAGGAATCATCTTTAATTATACAGTTACTTAGAAAGGTGAACATTTTTGAGGCCCAGTTGAAAGGACGAGCTTCGAAGAGGCTTGTCACACGCCAGGTTTTTTTAAATATTTTCCATGGTATTGTTGTTGGCTCTTAGGTAAAACCATATCCTTAAAAAGAAATGATATCTAATCAACTTTCCTTTCAGTTTATGGCTTTTACCAATCCCACACAGAACATGCTTTCTAGCATTACCTCGAACAGTAGGTTTTTCATCCACCAGCAAATATAATCTTTATGTAAATTCTGTCATACAGCTTGTACATACTGTTCCTCTATACGGTGCCTTGTGAAGAGTGAGTGTGGATTGGATTCATCATGGCCATTAAGTCACATTTTTCCTGCAGCAAAAGATCATCAGCATGACTCATTTGTTATTGAATAATTTCCCCAAACAGTTCCAGCTCTACTCAGGGAGGCACATAACACATCCAGCTGGTTATGAGCCACAAGTTGGCTGAATATAGACACAGTGTGCTGCAGTTAGTATGAAACCCATTAGCTCAATGCTCACTCCAAGTTATCAGCTACAACTTCATACGGGCTTCTCAGACTTGCTGATTGTATTCAGCGAAAGATTTCCTTTTGGCAACTTTCATTTTCTCAGGTCGGAGCAAAGTCTCTTATCTGTGACCCCCGCGGCGGGTCAGGTCAACGAATGCAGCACAAGCCTCACATCATTTTGCACTTGGTCAGACATTAGTATTCGTTCAACATGCGGCTTGCTTCCGACATGGGGCCAGAAAACACACTGAGATGCAAGGAAGCTGTTACTCAAGCCAAGGACATATTGGCATTATAGACCACACACGCAGTCACATGCTTGTGTCTGAAACCTGGCCCTGATTCCAACCTTACAGTACATGTCTGAGCCAATATATGCAGCAATCTGACTGGTCCTCTGTGGCATGAAAATCTGTTTGCTCCTCCTGGTTGCTATTTGAACTGTTCTGTAACTGCTGTTTGAATGTTTCATCTTCACTAGCCATCCACAGCTCTCCCAGAGCTGTACAATATTACTTGCCAAATTTACAAAATTCAACCAACACTCCTGAAGCTCTCCGAGGAAAAACAGGTAACCAAAATGATTCTTGCCTCAAGGACATTAAAAGAGGTTTCTACAGCGTTGGATCTCAGTTAGTGTTCATTCAGCCACAGCGTGACTGATGATGCAGACAAACAGCAGTAGGTATTTTATATAGGGAGGGAAGCATGGGGAGGTCACCCCAAACTTTAGTACAATACACATGATACAAAGTTCATGATTAAAAGCATTCACATTTACCACCTCATACATGTGCAAACTCCAGTATCCAAAGCAAAATGTGGAGATTTGTAGAGATATTCGGAAATAAAGTACTGTAACAAACAAACAAAATCAAATGAAACATGTGCACCAAGCAGCACAAGCAGATAAAGCAAATAAGCTAATTAACTAACGTTACAACCAGAGGAAACATGCACCCAACCTGACAGATTGATACGTACAAAAAGACACACAAATTAGTACGTAATACATGTTTTATGAATTATTTACTAAATATTTCAGTATTAAATACATTATTTAATATTTATTCATATGGCTTTATAATATTAAATATAAGAAGTACATGTTTATGGATTTTGTCACCACAAGATGTTTCTGAAGGAAAATGCGAAAGAGAAGGTGAGAGCTGACCTATATTTTGCAGTGGAGCAGGGTGAATGTCATACATGATAATGCTGCACAAGCTGCACGTTCATATTCAGTTTCTCAATGAAAAGACACGTTTGAAGTAAACACCATCTCAACCGCCTTTCCCACAGGATGTGAGTACAGCAACTGCGGTGAGTGTGTGGAAAATAACAAAGTCTTGAATATTACGAGAGATTCTGACAGAATCTACATTTCCGACAGCAAAACAGAAAAGGGAGAAGCTTTCCCTGGAAGGGAAATACAAAAAGAAAAAAGAGGGAAAAAAACATTATGTTTAATTGGACTTCAGTGGATGCTAAAAACATCATTACTGCAGACTTACAAGAGTAATTACAAGAACACAATAAAAGGGCATAAAGCCGCATCTGTACTATATCATCAGTGGTAATATAATCTAAATCAGCCTGTATTAAACTTTGCTGAGAGTAGGTGGATGATAGCATGTAGAGCTCTGGCAGGGCAATACAGCATCTTTAAAGGTCCTTAAACAACATCATTGAGAAATCCATCATATAACTTTCTGTCATTAAATTGATATGCCCTTATTCAATACCTCTATGCCAGTAATATGTCCCTATTCACAATTATTCTGCACTAATTATGCCCCAATTTGACATTTATATGTCCTTTTCACTGAATGGGTTCAGCCATCCACTAAGTAAAAGTAAACCTTGGATAAATTCTTTGTTGGGTAAAGTCTTTATTTAAATTCTGTATTTCCAACGACTGCAAATTCCAGTCTCTTACCTCAGTTTTTGAAATGTCACAGGTATTTAACTTAGTCATTTTCTAATCATATTTAAATTGGATCTGTAAAGGTCAGTGAGGGTTGCTCTTAACCTGGGAACACTGCAGACACTTTTCCCATCCACACCAAAAAGTCATAGAAATTCACTTGAGAAATGTCAGTCATAATTATACTGCCAAATAAAAGTGAGAAACGGTGAGAGCACAAATGCAAGAAAGTTCTCAAGGAGGCACAGAAAAGCCACTGAAAACTTTACTGGAATCGCATCAGTAAATTAGATAGAACAGCCAGTTTCTCGGATTTATTGGGACATTTGCTCTCCTCTAAACGAGTCCGAAATGATCCAATTAACACTCCGGCTTTTTAACGATTTGGGCCAGTGGCAGTTGTTTTCACAGCCCAGAGAAATGCAGTTCTTCACTCAGGACAGTAGACCGGACTCTGCACAGTCCAGAAAACACACAGCACATTCACATACTCACATGATCAGTTGCGAGTAATCACTGCGACACGATACCATAAATACATACAATACCATACCATACAATAAATACAGTAATGATTATACCATGACACAGGTCATTCTACGGGATACTTCACACATCATAATGACACGAAAAGTATATCTTTCCTCATGCTGTGTCCAGCAGTGTGGAGTGTCAGATAGCACAAAGTAAAATAAAAAAAATGTTTTAGAATTAAAATGTCAGCTGTAGACGAAGACTGAAGTTATTTTGAATCTGTTTCTGATAGGAAATTTCTGTGTCAATAAATAAAGCCAGCAAAACTATCTGGTAAGCCAATCAGACTACAAGTACATTTTTCAGTACAGGTGCTGATGTGTGTGTGTGTGTGTGTGTGTGTGTGTGTGTGTATACATATATATATTAAGTGTCAACAGCTATTTCTGCTCCTGTACATCAGAATCATTATATCAGTGAGTTCAGCTAGCTGATATACTGTCAAAATACATCAATATATAACGTGATGCAGTGTGTTATTGTGTTGATTACCCCACAGTAACTTAGAAATTGTTGCAAAGTTGCAAATTAACAAGAAAAAAGAAAAGAAAAGTATTGAAAAAAAGTCTAAATTGATTCCATTTAATGGAACCGATGTTCGCTTAAAACTATTTACAAGTTGCAAGTGACAAAGTTTATTTCCGTGGTTTAGGAATAACTTCTGTGCTCCATTATTCATGGTTTGTGCTCTGTGAATGTTTATTTTGCAGAATATAAATTGCAGAACTCTCTCAATGTCAGACTTTATGACCCCACAATCTCGAGCCCTGAAGCCCATCGCTGCATCAAAAACTCAGAATGGCGCTGCTGAGCGAGGTAAACAGGTTTTTAAATAGTTCTTTAAACTTTATAGCGTGTGTCGGTCCACACATGTCTGCACGTGTGTGTGTGTTTTGTGTGTAACGAGGCTGATTGTTTCTTTCCACCTGCCACCGAGATGCTTGTGGACATCTGACTAGCTGCAATCATTAATAAGAAACCAGTCTCATAACGAGATCATCAAGACAACAGACGTAAAAGTTCATCTTGTTACACTCTCTGGATAACTGCTGCTGTCTTTTATGTTTCCATCACTTGCTTGTTAAAGGAGCAGTTCTGAAGGGGCTATTAGGTCTCATTAAATAAGGGTAGTAAATAGATGGAAGAGCAGAGCTTAAAACGGTGACATAGCAGCAGCTGACAAGTGTAGATATAATATGTGTAATATAAAAAGACGGAAAAGAAGGAAAGAAAAGGAAACTTGCCTCTTGTTTCCAAACCAGTCCCGCAGGCTTCTCCTGGTCCAGATAATCCACGTCGAACAGAATCTGGAACCAGAGTACAGCTGTGCCACTTGTGTGTCCTCCATCTATATTAAAATACGAAGGCAGAAAGACTTTAGCAGACTACAGCTTAATTTACACAGCAGGGGAAATATTTCCACAAGTTTGGTCTTTGTTTGGACTGTAACTGGTGATCCGGACCACATGCTACTCAATATAGTCAATTTGTCATCATTAGTGCTGCAGTAAAATGAAAAAAAATGTAATTGAATATTGCAATTTGTGAAATCCAAATAGCTACCTTTAAGGTTATTTGTTGAGAACACTGCTGGAAACACAACGTGATGTGTTACGTTTTTGTTATTAGGAAGTCAGTGACATGCCACATCCTAGTACGTCAGATGCATTAAGACTAAAATTAGAGGGAGTATAAAAGCATGAATTCACACTAATCATACACAATAGTTATCCTTCAGGCAGCTCTCTCAAAATGATCAGTGCATTTTCATAAGAAGTATAGTTTAGTTTGGACACACCATCTTATTTAATAGTTTTTTGATATTATAGATTAATACTGAAGACATCAAAACTATAAAAGAACACATATAGATTTATTTTTGTATTATTTTAAGATTTTATTTTAGATTTTAGATTTTTCAGAACAACCACCTTTTGATTTTACACTCTCAAACACATTAAGAAGGCAAGAAATTCCTCACATGAATCCTTGGAAAGGCACAGTTGTTAACTGAAAACTATTCCAGGTGACCACCTCATGAAGCAGCAAAGCTGTCAAATCAAAAGGTGGCTACTTTGAAGAAAATATAAAACATATTTTAATTTGTTTAACACTTTTTTTCTATACAATATAATTCCATATGTGTTCTTTCATAGTTAGTTAGTGTAATGTCTTCAGTATTTATCTACAATGGAGAAAAAAATGTGTCCAAACTTTTGACTGGTAGTGTACACACACACGTACATATGCTTTGATTTTCCTGCTGAAAATACAATTAGTCTCACTGAGAAATGCAACTACGTTAAACAGTAGTAACAAATCTCTGTGAGCGACATGGGAACGTGTTGACAGCTGTGGCATCTAATTTTTTATTGCCATTAGACAAGCACATGCATACATATCTATGTATTTCACAACAATAAATGCACCTTGAACCCACTTACATTTTCTTCTAACCAGTTCCTATTGCACAGCTGATGAAATAACATAATTTTTCTTTAGGTAAGAAAAGAAAACGGTTGGTTATAAATGGTGTTTTTACCTATACACTGGACACACAGGGAGTGATTCACACTCTCTCTCTTCAAACAGTGTGTCGGGGCACTCTTGACCTCCATTAGCCGACCTCTGAATGATGGTCCTGTATCGAGACTGTGTGGCGGCAGTCGCATTCTCTGTTGGACATGAAACACAATCTTTACAAAAGGGCCTGAGTTCAGTGGCAGATTATTTGCACAGTTAAGAATTTAAGTGAATGTTTTTCCAGGAGGAAGAGTAAGCAAAATGATACTGAGACAAATGGCTGACATACAGCGTCTGGAACGCCAAATAAATGGCGACACAATATCACTGGTGCGGTCTCATATCTCAAGGAGAGAATGGCTGCAAAACAAATGATCTCAAGTTGATCTGATCCTGATTAGCTTGCCCTTGTGGCTGTGATGTCCTCCACTTCACTGCAGTCTGTTGTCGGACACACCACATTGTAATGGCTTCATTTGGCTCACGCTCCAAGGCTCATTACACAACACTAATTACTGAACACTGAAAATGGCGCAATTAAGAAAGTGATTACATCATCAGCGGACCCAATGGACTACAGCATATTTACAGAGACGAGATGCCAGCTCAAATTTTTTAAAAACAATTACATACATTTTGATTTCCAAGATACAGTACACATATTGAAAGCCATTAAATATCCATTTTCCTCTTGATGTGTCAGCTTAATGTTATGGACAGTTAACACAGTCATTTACACTTATATATAATCATTGAATACACTAGAGACATCAAGGGAGAGCACATTTGTAAGTCTCTGTTGGCAATGTTACATTATAACATATACTAAGTGCCTGTTATGACACTTCCTCACACTATGTCCTGATATTGTACCTATATTACACACTTCAATTACGTATTGTATTGTGTGTACACAGTTTACAGCTGCAACTAGCTATTATTTTCATTGTGGATGAATGTGTCAGTTATCTTCTTAATTTATGAATCTTAGAGATCATTCAAACTGGCAAAATATTTGAAAAGGTGGAGACAGTAAATTAATTTAATCAATGCATAAAAAAATATTTTCTATTCACTGACTAATTCATTAACAGGTTCATTTTAGCTCTAATACTGTGTATCATACAGGTGTGCAGTTAAAGGGCAATGTGTTAACTGTTTGCAGTGTAGGCTTTTTTTTTTTTTTTTTTTTTTTTTGCACAAAAACATGTTTTCCAACTATGTAATGTGTGTCTTGATTCAGCCAACTACAATTCATTACTAATATAGTTATTTACTAATTACATATTCATTCATAAGGAGAGCTACCTGGCATACAGGTTGACGGGCAGGCTGTCCATTCACTGAAGGGTGTCACAATGCAGTCTCTCTTGCAAGGAAGCAAACATGGTCGGACGGTTTCTGGACGAGCAGAATCTGAACACCTAAACATACAGACGAAAGCAGTCTTAAATTCATCCCCCAGGCACTGAATGATAAACGTCCTGAGCCTCGCTGGTAACAGGACAGTGCAGTGAAACAACTGCCCTGTCCTTGACATCACACCTCTCCCCACAGAAAACATGATTGATTACATGTCCCCCCCCCCCGCCTGCACCCAGGCAAAAGGTGGACAAATATAAAAATTTACAGTTTTCTCACACATTCAGTTGCTTCCCAGAGCACAAACATTGCTTTATGAAAAGAAAAATCCTTTTGCTATTGAAGCACACAAAGTGTCTATCTTTCACATTTCATAATACACTGACAGCTTTAAAGTCCAATTATCTTGAAGCTTCACTAATAAAAAATGTTTTATATTAACAATAGATCAAGTACACAATGTGTAATATGAAAGGGGCGGCTTGTACTGACAAATCCCCAAAGAATTACCACCCAGCTCTGCAGTTCCTCTCAGATCTGCAGAGCCTTTTAGTCCGTTTGTGATCACTGTTTTGGATTTCCATCTGAGCAAAGCATGTAAAAAGATGAAGAGAGAGATGTTTTTTTCTCAGCAGCTGGTGGAGACCAAAACTGGGGACTCAAGTTGATTAGAAATTGCTCCATATAGTAAAATGTGAGTGGAATTTGTAGTATCAGAATAAATACCTCAATATTTATCATTTAATGTTCAAGATAGCCCCAAAACAAACACAAGAACCAACAAAAAACTAAATAGCACAAAACTTAATGATTAACACAAAATCCAACAGTGAGTTTAAGCATACAAGAAAGAGTCATCTGTGCCAAGCACTCTGTTATAAATTGATGGATAGGAAACACACCCAAATAATAATTTGCCTATCATACAGTAAGAGGGTTTAAGAAGCATTTTGATAGACAATATCAACACAGACCAGCATCTGCAAAATAAGATGCGAAAAAAACCTCCTACTGACTAAATGTAAAGAAAACCACAAAAGTTTGATAATCTAACATCTTTCTGGAAGAAAATAGTAATTTCGTTCCAAGGATCACTGCATAATTGTATGCGTAGTTTTACTGAGTAATGCTTGTAAAGTTTGTAGAATATAAAATTCAGATTACAAAGCTTTTGCAATTTGTGCTGAAACATTTTGATGTATATTTAATAATATTGTCTACATATAATTCAACAGGATAATAAGAAAGAAACAGTAGATTATTAATAAAATACAGCATAATATTTATTTCATGAAGATACAAATTACCCCACAACAATGCATGCTGGGAAAGACCAAAAGCATTGGGCTTATCTAAAAGAAAACAGTGTCCACCAGTTCAAAAGCTTCAGTAAGATCAATAAATGAGGCTCGTGTGAAATTACCATCACCAGATGCAGAGAAAACATAATCAGTTAACAAGAAAGTTGCAGCTGAGGGAAAATTTGATTGAAAGCCAAACTAAAATTTAAATAGGACGTTACTGTATGTAAGCTACCTTGATAATTGTTTATACATATTTACTTCAGTACACTTTGGCACTGAAACAAATAACTGAAATATATTTTTAAATTATTTTTTATTTCCTTGGCAGAAAATGTTTAGTTAAAGTAGAAAGAACTGTGTCAAAAACTGAATTAGAAGTCATGTTGATAGAAAAGAGGGAAAATATTGACTTAACTCACTTGCAGCACGGAAAGAATCGTATGTGCAGCAACAGCAGATGGATAAAATATCTATCTGATGTCTGAGATGTTTAGTGGTGATGATACTGAGATTTAGCCTTTCTGATCTTGTGAATATTTCTCAGTCGTCTACATATTTCCCAAACTGCGTATTTGTCAGTTGTAACTTTGTTCATGTTGCCTGAGAACAGATATGATCCAATGTAAATGTCCCATAACTTTTGAAAGTTTGCAGGGGTCATGTTTATTGACCATCTTGTTAACTCAAGAGAGGATAAAATCCCAAGATAAAATGCTAAGCATTTTGAACATCTTAACTGGAATCCATCCCCATTAATGCATCTGCTGAATTCATGCATAAGTAATTTATTTGCTAACATATGTTAACTTTATATGGTGATAATGTGTCAGTGTCCTGTTTTCAGATTGTTTCACTGCTACTAGTCCATATAACGTTTAAATATTTGTGTTTGTGGAAAAATACAAAACACATGGTTGATTACAACTACCAAATTTGTTACCACGACTTTGTCGCTAAAAGTCGAGAAAACAAATTTAAGATCAGTTTAAAAAACCTGGTGAGTGCATTTATCTCCCCATATACATGTAGAGAGCAGATGCAGTAGTCTTTTGTTGCCTCCAAGGAGACAGAGTGTTCTAGGAGGAAAAATCAATCAAAGTCCACAGCATGGCTGCTAATTAAACCTGAGAAAAGTGAGGATATGCAAACTGTTTACCAATGAATCATTCCTGCCACGCCAAGGACAACATTTTAAAGAGCACTTCACCGACTCTTACCAATTCCTTTGTCTGAAAATAGAACATAATCACGTATTTCCTCTGTATGTAGGTTGCCACATTATCCTGTGTAGCAAATCTGTAACAGACCCTTTGGCTGTGCTGGATTTCACATGTCATGCAACCTTGAAGTAGTGTGGATTAATGCTGCTATGTAATTTCAAATAAGTCATATGCTTTGATGTCTTCATCAACAAGCAGCCAACCCCACCCCTAACACACACACATACACACACACACACTCACACACACAAATATATAGACATCCCAATTTCTTTTCAGAGTGAGTGACTTCCTTGCCCGACAAACAGATCCAGGTCTCACTAGAGACCCAGCATGGTGCCACATCTTACTGACTGCAGAAAGCCAGCACGCACAGGAATGAGATCAAAGTATGCCAAAGCATAAGGAGGCAAGATACATAAAACCCATCCTTCCCCAGCTTTATCCCTCCTCTCCTCTCTCCCTCTTTGCAGTGATGCGTGCCAGAGGGCATGGCAACGCAACTGAGCAGCTGGGGGAATATTGTGTGGTGCGCCCAGAATGAGGGAATCAGACTTGCAGTCAAAGCCATGGTGTTCAGCTGTGGCATGGTTGGGAACATTAAATGTCTCTCGCACAGTGTTCATTAACTCTTCAAATTTCAGACAGATCAAGTTAGTTAAAAACTTAATATTTAATACTAAATAACCTTGTGTGAGTGTTTTTTTTTGAGTGTGCTCTCTCCACTCCAAATCTAGTTAATAATAATAGCATGTCTCCAGAACATAATGAAAAACTAAATATTACATATGACTGTAATTTCTTTCTGGCTTTTCAGGTGTAATGAGGGTCATAACTTACAATTATCATTATGCTGTAGTATTAATACTTTTCAGAAAAAGCTTGATTGTTTGCTAGTCTCATATAATGAAAATTCTTATAACACTCTTATTATCACTGCTTTAGTTTGTTATTGAATATTTTCTCTTTAATACGAGACAAGGGGGAGCAGATATTAAACTTTAAATCAATCTGATGTTTTCCTGAGGGCTCTGTACTGATACCTAGAAAGACCCACTAACCTTTCATTGAGCCACTGTTCACCACGGAGATTATTACTAAGCATGAAGTGCTTAGATGTTTGCTTACTGAAGTGACCCTTCTCAGGTAGCACAACATCAAATATATTCAGAGAGCGTTGGCTCCTCAGATGGGAACGATTTTTTCGTATTTCAAAGCCATTTTCAGATAAACAGGGGTTAAATCAAAGGAAATCAGAGAATCTGAACTCTCCAATCTGGTTATATTCTGTTATTTGTCCGTCTAGGAAACATGCTCCCACAGCCTATTTGTCTTCTGTGTAGTAATCTTGTCATATGAGGTTTGAGACGTTATGCCCGATCCACGCTGTTCTGTATGGTCAAACAATGATCACTGCACATGTTGGAAAGATACCAGGAAGTAACTTGTTACTGACAGTCAGTATCAACTATGATGAATAGCAACATGCAGAGCTATGTGTTAGGTGCTGTTCCATTAAATGAACACTCTGCAGCTGTGTATGAATGGCAAAGAGGTGATTGAATTCACAGCACACTGTACAGGCGAGATCTGTTGGTGGAGCAGAAATGACAGCTTTCATTAAAGCCTCTGTGGTGGGAGATAGGACGTTCATAAGAAAAAAGCCTCTCCATAATCCACTTTATGGCCCTGTCAATAATATATCGAGCTAAAGAAGGGCAAACTTTGTGAATTATTTATAAATCCATCTTCCTGGTGTGGGCTTTAACATCATTACAGTGACAGCACAAAAGCCCTTAGCAGTGTTTGATATTGTATTGCTGAAAGAGGAGTAGATAATGGTGGAGCATAAGCAAAATGAATCTCAGGTTCACAAAAAAAAATCCTAAACACAGACAGAAAGCACAAAAGAAGAGCTCAATGTACAAAACTCTGGGGATATGATTTCACAGTGCATCAAGTCCTCTGGGTCATTTGTCAAGTAAATGCAATACACTATATATCTTATTGTAAGACGCTCCTGGATTCGTAAAACTTTCCTCTAAGAGAAACATGATCACCTCTCAACTCCTCCCCCACATTTTACAAAGCTCTTTTACACCTCACCCTTAATTTAACATTCGTTTCTCTTGGGAGCCATTTTCTGGTATCTAAAACTAAGCAAAGCAGCTGTGTCAGATAAGGGATGAAGGAGGAAAATATTCTGTCGCAAAGTGCTATTCTTATACCAGCATAATGACTCCAGAATAGACGTTGTACTTGGCATATTTGACACATGTAATTCTGGTTATTAACTATACTAAGGCTATAAGAATAGGTGAAAAACAGATTGTGGATGTGCTGCAGGAACTCATACATGGAGGCTGCTGAAACACCTGCCCAATGTATATTACTCTTGGTTTTCAAGTGAAAGGATGACAGGAAGCTTTATATGTCGAAGCCAACACAAAACGTCAAGTTATAAAGTCATGCAACCAGCATGTGAGCACATCTGGCTCAACCAGAGATGGAAGGGAAGCAACTAATTTATTCACTATATTGCCCCAAAACACATTTCACTTTTGATTTAGAAAATAATTGGAAGTCTTAACATCAACATGTACATGTACATATTACAGAACTGGAGTATACATATTGTGTTACCACTTTGTGTACCTTTTATTTATGACAGCTCCAGCATTCATCTTCATGCAGGTGACTTTGCGGATCTGAACACCCACTGCACAGGTGGGAGTCCCATTCCAGAAGCCGGTTCCATTGAGATCCATGGAGGCATCTTCAATACAAGGGCCCCAGGCCGAGGCCTCCCAGTAGACCACCGTGCAAGGGTTTTCGTTGCAGACTCTCCACTCCTCCAGGGCTGGAGCTGCAGGACATTCCTTCCC
This sequence comes from Amniataba percoides, assembly GCA_037176925.1. Taxonomy (NCBI): domain Eukaryota; kingdom Metazoa; phylum Chordata; class Actinopteri; order Centrarchiformes; family Terapontidae; genus Amniataba; species Amniataba percoides. The sequence continues at coordinate 17,090,606 of JBAJHX010000043.1, read as the reverse complement.
TCCTGGCCACCAACACACAGGAAGAAAGTGCAGTGTCAGAGACATGAAGACAACCATATGCCACTTGACTCTCTGAAAAAAGCTGAGCTGAGGGTTTTGCTGTGTTTATATGCAAACCAAAACTTTTGCTAGTCTAACAAGGCAACATTATTATGCAGTCTACATGTGATTTGCACAAAAGCTAAAATACATTTCTGTAACAAGCTGTAGTTAGGCGCTGGGAGTCAAATGCTAATATTGTCATTGACCGCTAGCTGCTTAGTGACAAAACAAATGTTTGTGCGGGTTAGCTGAGCAGACACTTTACAAGTTACAGCTTGTAGAAGTTTGAATTACAAACGAAAAGTCACAGTAAGGTCACTATAACAGAATTCATGGGCCAATTCAAACAGTGCCCACAGGCACACCACCACAATCTCTTCCAGTCCCTGCTCCCTGTTTCCTGGTTGTCACATATTTAGTCATTATTTGGACACATACTGTACAGTTTTATATTCAGACTGGATGACAGAGGAACCTGTGAAAATGTCTATGTATTTACCAAGATGGTGCATGTAGCTGCGCATTAGGCTACCACAACACAATAATATACCACAGGGCAACATTACTATTACTTTTTAAATGACTTTCCTCCCGTTTATTTGGAGACCGGGAGCACTGCCAGTTCAATGAGTCATTCAAGGCAAAAGCTCACATGGAGAGTGCATATAAGTGCCAAATGTGAAAATAAATGAGCATGTCACTACTATGAAAACAAGTAATTGTAAATAATAGCCTTTTCCTACTGTGTCATCTTTCAATTTTTTGCAATAAAAGACTGATTGTGCTTGCTAATTGGTCTGTGTATTTCTAATCCTACTGTGTCATGTTTACATTTATAAAGCTTTTTTTCCATTTAGAACATTTCAATAACCTCACACACAAAATCAAACACCAGTAAACATACTGATGTCTACACATATATCACATAAACATACTTATTCAGGGGAATGCAGAGTTTTAACAACATATTTAATGTGTACTGGCATCAGTCAGTGCATAGTCTGCACAGTCTAAAGAGAGGCACAGTTCACTTGAGGTGGGATCACAGGCATCATCTGGAAAGCAGAAAGTGCCCTAAAGTGAACCGTGACTCACAGATGAGTTTGTCACCGAACCACGTCCGAATACACACCTGCACTCATGTTTTGCATTCTGCACCTCTTTGACACTGTAACACATAAACATGCAGGCATATGAGCACAAATACAGGACTCACAAACACACACACACACACACACACACACACACACACAGAGCACCTCTGCCAAGCCAGCAGATAGCCAGAAACATGGTAATAAACAACACAGTGTGGAACCTAGCTTAAGCTGTGAGATTCTTTCATCAGCTGTTATTGCAGATATGCGTTTGGTTACAGGGATTAATGGGTAGTTTCTGGCTGCCAAGGCTCTGCTGTCTGACTTGAAAACACAACACTTGGAGTGCACAGAAAAATACTGGCCACAGAAAGAGCCCTTGATAATGGATGGTCAACTCAAACCTAAAATGTTCTCTTTTTTTTCCAGATGAAACATGTCTAAATAAGTTTCTGAAAGCCACAGAACAGCCAAAGTAAAGCGACAGTGTTTGTGAAAGCACTCTGATAAAGAAGTTGGCTTAGTCTTTATTTATTTGTTGAGTTGAGCTTTGAGTGAGTCCATGGGTTTATCAGATTTGATTCCCCCTGAAATTATTGTAATAATATATGTTGCAATTTTTCAAGTTCTCCATTAAAAAAAAAACATCTGAGTGCATTTTTTTCAATACTTTCTGTGGCAGAGCACTTTATTAATATAAATGTACTGTAATTTAAAAGACCATTTCACCAATTTAGCACCACTTGTGCTTCTTTTAAATTCTGGCCCCTAAATTACCCATAATGCAACCAAGCAATGGCAGTTGAGATGGAGATACGGCTTTGTTGGCAGCAGCTAATGTGGCCTTGAGCCATTAAGGAGCAGGATACAGCTCTTATAAACTCACTTCTTATAAGTCCACAAAATTTTTACTTGTCCTCAGCTCCAGCCAATGTTGCCTCAAGTGTCCTCACTGAAAACAGTATACTGGATTTCATGCACTTCCCTCTGGAGCCTTTAAATGACTTCACACCTGATTTGTTCTTTTCATCAAAAATCAGAGTTGTTAAACAGTTAATATTACTTTGCTGTAAATATTTAATATGTACCTGTAAACCTGAGAATTACAAAACTGCACTTACAGCATAATTTATCTAACTAGCTTCTTGTTTTCTTCCTTTCTGTATCAAGGTTTGGACCATGATTGCTTAGTATTTAGTTGGTATGCCGCAGAATTACTGACAGCTGCAATGTAAAGTGTTTCCATCAATGCCACCTACAACAAAGTCACATTTCACTGCGGGAGAATCTGAGGGAAACAGTTAGTTTGAAACTGACATCTGGGAGGTTCTGCACAAAGCATAGCAACAATAAGCACAGCAAAGAAACCCGAAAACATTCAAAGGAGTGAGAGGGGAGGCGGCATCACCTTTTCCTGGGATGGCTAACACGGTGCGGGTGCGGCTCTGTCGGCCCTCTGCCGTCTTGGTGGCGCAGCTGTGTGAGCAGGGTGACCACGGAGACCAGGGACCAACCACGCAGTCTGCAGGACAGGCCACATCGCAGGCCACTTCTGTGGGTGGAGGGCTGTCTACACAATGAACAGCAGGCACCTTTTCTCCTGGAGAAGGCAAGTTAAGATAGGGAAATTTAAAAAAAAAAAAGAAAAAATAAACTTCAAGAGGTCAGGCATCTCAATGCATCTGCATTAATCACATTAAAACTTAGAGGACAGACCTCACCCACATAAAAATGCACAAGTGAACGCACTAAAGACACAAAGTCAGTTTGTGGACCATCACACTGAAAGGAAGTGCGAATGCAGTTCACACGGAGTAGAAATATATGGTCAGCTACTTTGACATGCTCTGCTTATGTCAGGTGTCTGGTGTTTGAGTTGTTAGCCACTTTCTGTGAGGCCTGCATTCTCTTTCAAGGCCAAAGAGGGATGGACGGCGCTGATGAGGTGCGCAGCAGTGTCATGAAAATTGACCATAATGGGATCTCACTGCTGACTCATGTTAATGTCCGAGTAAACATAATCAGACAAAATCTAATTTGACTGGTTGTTATAATTTGCAGAATGAGGACGCTTTTGAATGATTTTTTTGATGATTTTTCTTTAAAATAAAATAAAAAAAACATTAATCTTTTCTACACAGTTTGTCAAATGCAAAACGTTTTTTGATCCTTTGGGAGAAACAAATTTCCTCCCCAATAAAGGATTCACGCTAAACTTCAGTAGGCATCCTTCTTAAGTATGAGGAGAAAAAAAATCTGTCAAATACAAATAGAATTTCATTTTATCTAAAGAAAATTATAAGACCATGCCATTGGTATTCTGAGCTAGTTTTAAAAGCTATCCTTCTGCCTTCATCTTGCAGTCATGTTATGAAATATTTATCACAGCTCCCAGTTAACTCTTCTTTCAGGAGTGAAACAGCTACAGAAAAGACAGAGCTTTTCTCTCTCCACTGTACTTTCATGATAATGATTCTTTTATTGTGTGATTAAACACTGAAATTACAGAAAAATATTCTCACATGAATGTTAATGACTGTATAATACCCCTGGCAGAACACCACCTCATGGGTTTTTTTTTTTTTTGGACCCTGCCAAGAAGTCAAGATTCCTCCAAGGTCTTGCTGTCCGAGAGAGAGAGAGAGAGATCAATTTCAGAAACAGGGATGCCACCCTGATGTCAAAACAATGCCAGCAGCAGGCAAAGCATTATACGCTCACACACAGCGGTATCATTAACTTTGTTGAACTCTGCCACTACATCATGGAATATGGTTTAACAATAACAACCCCAGGGCAGATTTGTCGTCAATTTGTCTTTTTTCTCCCCTCTCTACAAGCGAATACCCTTGATGCAGAGGAGGAGAGCAAACGTACGTATCGCCTCATCTGATAGATGTGAAAGACTCCCCTGGGGACTTTGAAAACCTTTCGCCCATAAAGTTAAAGCGTCAGAGATCTCCAGCCATCAAAGTAACTGGTGTGTATACAGAGACGTTAGTCTGCTCCAAGTAATAGCAGAGTCCTACAGGGATGTAAAATGCATAGACAAGTGGACGCTGAACAGAGGGCTCTCCAGGTGAAGTTAACAAACAAAAACTTATACTTAAGCATTTGGTGTAAGAGATTCTTTTTCTCCGCCAGCGTGTCTCTAATATGGGACATGTGAAGGGAATTCATGCTTAAGTTAATATTGTAAAGTGCAGCAAAATTACATTTAAAACTTTGGGGAAAAAGAAAATTACTTCTGGGCGACCAGGAATAACCGTTCTAACGATATGACTCCAAACACAGCACAGAGCGAAGACCTGGAGGCTGCAGCACTTCAATAGAAATTATACTGATACTTTACATAATTGTTTTGAACCAGCAGCAAGGTTTTAAACTGTGGGAAATATATTGTCTTAGTTTGGTATGGCTCCCACCCAGGTAATTATTGTAGGCTTTAGACAAAGTGAGGACAAAATGAAGCAGGGTACGCACCATAGATTATGTGAATCAACCTCTCTGACCCACATTCAGAGGGACGGACACTGAGTACTGTGTCTTTACCATCTATATAGTTTCTGTGTAAATGTTGTAGAGATAAGAGAGCAATTTTGCACTCAGAGTGTGACAATAGGAAATGTGATACAGCAAGACAGTGGTTAAAACTTTAGATGGGAACTGTAGAGTAGAAACTTTCATATAAAGTTTATTGCTTGTGTTACTTTTACTGCTTTTCCTGGTGCAGTGAAATCAAAACTATAGTTTTCGGGTACATGACATACCAATATAATCTTTAGTAAAAACTGTTTTTAGGTTTCGCTTTGCACAAAATTTGCCAAAGAATATTTATAGCACTTTTTAAACAATGACTCTGCACACTAAAAAAGTGGAGGTTGTAAAGGTAGCATTTCCTTTTGTTTACTTCATAACACATTCCAATTGTCAAATCCATCCCATTCAGTATTACTGTATTGTGGCCCTCAGGTGTAAAGCATAAAACCTTAGAACTAACCAGCAATCATGGTATCGATTCATTACATAACCACTGAGCAGGAATTTAAATCATGGGGAGAAATAAGCTTTCATAAACCAAATCAACCAAATCACTGGTCATTTTGAGTTATAATGTAGGAAAGAGTTCTCTTTAAGCCTTTTGGGAACACTTGCTCAGTCATCATCTGCTACATGCTGTCATAAGGCTTTTGTGGCTTCAGCCAAATTCACTGCTGGAAGAAGCACAGAATCCACCCAAAATCTCATAAGCCCAGTTTTCTCTAAAGGGTATCATGTAGTCTGCAGGCTGAAGCTTCATTGAATTCATGGGCAGGGGTTACAGTAAAATGACGGCAGCCTGCGATACCAGCTGACTGCTTAAAAAAACAATCAGCCACTGACTTCTTTTTTGCGGCACAATATAGTGTGCATCAAGGCTGACAGGGCACAGACCCTTTGTTCAGTTAACCCTAGTCAACCCTACCAAGCAAAAATATAGGAGGCAACTCTGACACATTTGCAAATAGAACACATTCATTTCACACTGAATAAATGTATAGGATCTTGCAATGTCATGCACAACATGGCAGGTTTCTTTGTGCCCCAGGCATGCTTAAGAATTGTTTAAATGTATCATTGCCATTGGTGGTTGCCATCCCTTTTCAAAGAGTAAGTCAGTAATTATTCAACAATATGTTCTGCTTGAAAATCACAAAGGACTAATGAATATGTTAGCAAACAAAAATAACAAAAGACTCACAAAGCTTTGCCTGGAAACGTTGCCCAAAGAAAAAATGGTATGATAACATGAATCCAAAGTCACAACTTGTGCAAATGTGTGTGTGAGTGTGAATGTGTGAGAGTGCGTGTGGGGGGGGCACTCTGCAAATAGATGGCTGCCCTAGGGGTCCTTTTGCATTATTAATACAGGGATCTGTAGTTTGGGCTCTTACTCAGATATAATACCACTGCCTCCTGCATGCAATTTCAACATGATTTCTATTCTGCTCGCCCACCTACCAATTAATCTTCTTCATTGTTATTATTCAGGTGGACAAAGAAAAAAAACCTAGAAGTCATTGCCTTTGCTTAAAAGTTAATAATCGCATCCACTCTGCGCAGGCAGCTTTTAAGACAAAGCTGGCAGGTAAAAGCAACAACGCGAATAGGACACAATCACAGTGAATATTAAAGTGGACTCTGATGCAGTAGCCTGGGTCACTAATCAATCTTTTTTTTTGCAGTATTAGCCTGTCAATCATGTAACTTTTGAATTTCATCATGAGTGACGATCACATGACGGCTTTGAATTCATCATCACCTGAATGTTGCTGACCAGTTGAACAAAGGAAGCTGATAGGCTGATGGTTGATTAAAGGTTTTCATACGTTTATCTGTATACGTGATCTGTCATTTAATTTCCTCTTTATTATTAATTTAGAGAATTATTATTACATTATCACGTCTTCGGTTTTGTCCACTGCTTTGCATTCTGGGCCACAGAACATCGTTTCTGAATGGCACAGATCTGACAGTTGATCCGATCAGTAAATAAAAGGAAATGCTATCTTTACACCACTTTTTTCAGTGTTTTTTCACTGTGTAGTGTCATTGTTGAGACAGAGAGATATAAACACTATATACGTGTGTGTAGTATGTACTGTATTGTCGTCATTATTGCGATCGTTATGGTTATTGTTGTGTGTATTGGTTCATAAATGTCAGTAGGTTTAGGCAGGTTGGCCAGCATGCCTGAGTCAGCGTATCCTGTGGCTGGTAAGTAACTCAGGAAATGGGACTGACTGCTCTGGTGTGAACGGTTGCTGTGCACTGAATGGGAGCTGTAGGAGCTGTCAAAACAACTTTACTGAGCCAGGGGCATAAAGCCAGTGGGTTAGGCTAACACCGCACTTTTTTTTTATTTTGTCATAGTTTACAGCCCAATAAAGAAACTGCAGAATACAATAAGTGCCTATTAGCCTCCCTGTGGGGGATGCAGTGTTATTTTTAACTCGGTTTGCATCAACTGTGGACGCACCTCTAAACTGCGTGCATGACTACTCTTAATTCACGGTGCTAACGTCAATATGAGGATGATAATTGTGTTTTTCAAAGTTGCTGATAACATGGTTTGAAGTTTAAAAGCTTTGGTCTTTGCATGAATGCCACACGATGAGAGAGGAGGGTTCATCTTAAATGAATATAACAACCTGGTGCCACAATATGATCTGCTTTGTGATGGTTATTACTCATTCAGGTGTATTATTTCAGCACTATCTCACAGAATAAGCGCAAATATCACATTGCTGTAAAACAGTAAGTGAAGAAATGGAATATGTACAATTACAGTGCAACAGAAAACCAGCGGTGAAAAGTTAAACAACTTTCAAATAAACTTTTAATGGGTTTTCTTATTTTATTAAGAAGAACGCATTTCCCGGCAGCACCAAACACATCATACAGTCAGACAGTCTCATTAATGGAGGGCCAAGACTTCTCGAGGTTAAGCTTTGTGCTAAAACAAGTGCTACATCACATGACAGTCATGCCAGATTTGTCAGCCACTCTTACATTTTAAAGCATTAAAATCCACTCTACATCTCCATCATAAAAAAGACTCTAACCGTGTTACTTTGATTACATGGAGACTTGGCTGAAAGATTTGGTAATACAGCTTTATCTACGCGACCTTAAGTGCACCAGCAGATGGCAGGGGGGGAGGGGCGGGATAAATGTAAGGGAAGTCTAAAAGTGTGTCCCGTGTGTAATGAACCAGTCTGATGCATTCTCGTCAGACAATTTTCCTTTCTTGCTTTCTTTCCTTCATTTTTCCAGCCGTAGATCTCTCCAGATCGCCCTCCTACTGTAGCTGAGCCCCAACATGTCCTCAAACACCCCTCTGCGAGCCTGTTCCATTTCATCCAAACCTGAGTGGGTTCAGAAATTTCCTCATGTATTTCCCAAGCAAAACAAGCCGGCATTTAGGTGACAGACGATGTTTGCTGATGGCTCGAGCGGCCACAGATGATAATTCAAATCTCCATCGGATAAACTCCGCTGGGAAAGTGCTGCCTCTTACTCCGCTCGGGCCTCGGCTTTTCCAACTTCAACAACTTTGTGAGAGAGCAGTTTTATGCTGAGAGATTGGAAACCAAACGCTTACTCGATCATGGAGCAAAGTGCAGAAAACCCTCCATAACTCTTGGGCGTACCACTGAAGTTCACAGTGTTAAATGGCACCTGCAAGTTCAAGCACCTCCCTGCTTTATTCCAGCTGAGTGTATTTAAGGGAGCTTCAACTCAAGTAAATAGAGACGAAAAGTCTGTAGACTGACCAAAATAAAATAAACCACATACAGTAAGGTTTTTAATTTAATTTGAAATCCTCCAAAGATTCAGCCACTCTCACACTGAGGTTAATTATTCCTGAGAGGGAGATCAAAAGATGCCGTATGTACCGCTGACTGGATCAAGGGTTGATATAGGTTTTATTTGAGTGAGGAGGTTTCTACTTAAAATGAGGACAGCGCGTAAGTAGACCAGGGCAATGGGCACTGACTGACTGACTTACTGAACATGCTGCTTCCAATTAAAAATGTCTTTCCTCAAACAAGAGACAGGGTAAGTCAAGATGAGTGGGACTGCAGAGAGGCTCTGTTTTCCTCGGCTCGACCTCCTTTGATCAAATTAAAAAAAAAAGCATTTTTTACAGAGTGACGGGTAAGGCGGCTCATTTAATTGTGTGATTAGAAGGCAAGCTGCTGTGTGTGTGTGTGTGTGAAAGATGTGCACATCCACAAATATTGCAGATGCTTACTGTGCACGACAACGGATCAGATCACTGTAAACAATCCTGTGTCACTCCTACCTCCTGCTTCTTTCCCTTCCTACTCGCTGCTGCTCTCGCCCTGTCAGATATTTTCTGCACTTTTCAGAAAAAGCAGAAAATGATTGAAACCAAGCCAGCAGTGTCCGTGTATGCAGGCTATATCCTCCCCACAGTCAGTCTAAACATTTCTGCCACAGCAGCTCCAGACTCACATTGCTTTCTCCACAGAAATGTAAAACATTGTAAAATGCAGGAAACGCTTGCTTTGATGACACTGTAAAAAATCTGAGATGAGTGGCGCTCACTCCTAGTTTCGGAATATAAATGATATATTATTTACCTTATAAACATTGTGTTGAGTTCAGTCTTTCAGTCCTAACACATGGTGGAAATCAGTGAAAGGATGAGTGAAGTTTGTTGTTTGTTTAACTGAAGTTTGTCTAACTTTGTTTTCATTTTAAGGTTAAGAGTCCCTGATGCACCAAGCTGTCTGGCTGTTAGTGCTCCTCTGAATTTTCTTAAAACCCGGTGTAATAATTTCTGAAATTTAGTGTGACAAATGCAGTGTGCCAAATGCTTCATTAGCTTGGAATTAAAATCTTGGTTGGGAAACTGAGAAATAAAAATTATGGAGAAGAAAATATTTTCAGACCTCTTTAGCATACCTGTTTGATTTTTTTCTCATTAGCTGTGACCTTGTGAAGCATTGTTCAACTTAAGATTGCTCTTTTCTTTGTTTTTTCATTTCATCTCTCATCTCACCATTTACAGATCAAAGTGCCAACAAAAAAAATGCATACAGTACAGCAGGCTTCATTCACTAACGTTCCTAACAAGGAGGACACACGCAGATGACAAAGAGAACAGGTGAATGTCACATGTGCCTCCTGGATAAAGCAGTTTATTTTGAGCCAGTAATCACTTGAGGAGCTCGATGTGAAGAGGGCAAAAAAGAGTTGGGCAGCTGAGAAAAAGTCATGGAAGTGCTGACTGATTCATTCACACACTTTTTTTTGGTTATAGTTTTGAGATCAAACTGCGTGTGTCTTTTTTTTCCTTTAATAGTTGTCCGCCCTTCTTCAGATAAATTCACTAAATGAGCAGTAGCATCTTTTGTTTGTTACTTTATATCCACTGCTGATGCCATTAAATATGACAGCTGGTTTGCTGTTCAGCAGTAAATCCTCTTCAGGAATGCTCAAGGTTTTTCTTTAAGTTTGAAGTCTCCACCATCTTTAATTCTTTGTTTAGGAACTCTTGACTTCTCTCTCACCTTTTTTTTTCTCAATTTCAGCACTTTCATGCCATTTCTGCAGACTGATGAGGCGCTGGCCTACACTGATTAGGAACAACTAGCACATGCTCTCAATTCATGAATGAACAGTGGGATTTACCATTATCAGAAAACATTTATAATTTTATGGTTTAGGAATATGTCATGTCATAGACTTTTCATTGGACTTTTCTTAAGTCATATTTTAAGAAGAAAAACTTGGTGAATGATGCCCCTTCAGTCCAGAGTCTTCTGTGACTGGCAAAAGCTTGAATTTTATTTTTCCCGTGAGAGATGTACATCTTCCCGCCCCCTTCCAACTTTTCAGTGCTGCACAGACACTGTCCATCATCTCTGCCTGTGTAATAGCTGAGAAGGAGAGCTCCAGTGTCTGAATGCGCAGACAGACCGGCAATTAGTGGCTGCTTTCTCCAAGGTCTACTAAATGTATATGTTGAGCACAATGGTAAAGTAAAAGCGTATTTCATATAAATAAAAACTCGACCGTTTTCAAAGAGGGTCAGTGAGATGTTTGCATAAAACATAATAATCACAGCCACAGAACTCTTTCTGCCATTAATTATCTATTTTTCCATCTGTTCACCATTCAATTTATTAAAGAAAACCAGAGCAGTGGTGTGGGATTTTTTTAACTATGCTTGGTGTGGGTTTTATAAGGTGTAATGAGCATGTAGATGGTCCATTTCATTTCATTAGAATAAACTGAAATTTTTAGCAGTGTCCAGTCGTTGATAGAAAGATTGCCAGCCTGCCACACATTTTTTTCATTTATAGAAACTGCATCCTGTCTCCATCAGCATCAGCTCAACACCACTCAAAATTTCCTTAAGAAAATTATCCTCCCTTGCCTTTAATGGATTTTCATACATGCACTATTAGCTATGAGACTGTGAATCATATTGTCAATGTGATGCTTAGTGGTGCTTACTATCACTGCTGCTACCTGCCAGCCTAAAATACCATTATGTTAAAAAAAATAGAGCATGTTACAGGATTTTGCATCACTTAACAACTTGGCGGAGACGCTGTTGTGAGTGTGTGTGAAAACAACGCATGTTTAAATGGTAAGTCCAATAAGCCAATTAAAGAAGGAACAGTGAGCAACTTGTCAAACATTCACTAACAATAAATCCGCCACAGATAATTTCATAAGCCTTTTTCCTCAAACCCCGCCAAAGCTTACATTCTTAGTTGTCCTGTCAAAACTCATTAGATTCTCCTGCTGGCTAATATGTTTGGACCCTCCACTGCCTTCCTGATAAACATACACATGATCCATTGTGACAGAATAATAAAACACAGGCAAAAAAGGGTGCAATTAGGTTTATAATGAGCAATTAATTCCTGGTGAGAAGCTCTGATTCTGACTTTTAATCAGGCCAATGTTTTCTGTGCCCATAAACTCAGTGATGGACCCTCATGAATAACGCATGCTTCGTTAACACTGATGTTCCTATCACCCAACGTGACGATATGGCTGAGCACAATGGATCACATTATACCTGATAGCTCATGCATTGCAATGCTACTGATATCATTACGTGTCGGGACACAGCACTGATGGCTCTACTATGAATTTTACAGCTACTTGTGGATGTGGACTAATTATGTGTATGAATAAGTGCAGCAGCCTATAGTGAGTTATTTAAAAAAAAAGACAAAATATAAGCCCATGCTAGTTTCAACAATAGCTAATAATTATAGCCGCCACTAAAAGCAGAACATGTGAAGATCAATCAGCTTGTTTTTTTCTCTTTTTGCAGTAATGATCACAAAATGGACTACAGCTGAGACTTGCAGAGCAAATCCTGGCCATTTCATGAAATTCATGAACTACTAAAGGAACAGTTTGACATTTTGGGAAACGCCCTCATTTGCTGTCTTGCCAAAAGCTATATGGGAAGACTGATACCAATTCAGATTCTGTCAGTGAAGTATGAACCTGCAGCCAGTTTAGCTTAGCATAAAGAGTGTAAAAAAAGAGGGGAAGCTGCAGCCTGGCTCCCCCAAAAGTAACAGATGGTGCAGGCACCTAAAAAGGATGCCATCAATCTCCTCATTAACTCTCAGTGAGAAAGCCAGTCAGCATATATCCCAAAATGTCAAAAACATTCCTTTGAATAGGCTTTAGACCCTGGAAGAAGGCCAGCTTGAACTCTCAGGAAAAACTGACGAACCCCTGTGGTGCGTGCATGGGTTCACATTTCCATGCAAACTGTTCCTTTAAGTTGCAAATCGAGGGCAGTACCTTCGGCGCTGACACAGGTCACGTTCTGGGCCGCGCTTCCAGCACCGCAGGAGCTTTTAGTTGGGATGCATCTTTCTTCCTGTTGGACCTGCCACAGGTAGCAGGCGGGATCCTCACAGGGGATGGACTCCATCAGATGAGGGCAGGTCTCCGGAGGGCTGCTGGACTCCCACAGCACCTCTCTCTTCCTCTGTCTGAAACCTGACAGGGAACAGGAGGGAGGGAGCAAGGGAAAAAAAGTTGTCACTGAGGCAACTGATATTAAGTATGCAGAGCCCCTCTCAGACAGTCAATAGAATGCAATATTAAGATGTGGACTTTACCGGACATTACCTCTGTGATCAATTATTTACACTTTCATCAACTATGCTGTAGTCAGCGGATGCTACTCCCAATAAATGCTATCATGTCTCTTATATCCAAGCAAATTAATGGTGAATAATGAAAGCAGGAGTTTGAAGGAAGATAGGGCTGAGGTCTGTTTATTTTACCTTTTTTGCCAGTGCCAGATCATAATAATATCATAATGCTTTAAAAATAGTAACTTTAGATAAATGTGTGGTTGCAGTTGAACAGTGTCTTTGTAGTTCATTTGCTAAGTTAATCTTTTTTTTTTTTTTTTTTTTTTTTGCACTGGAAAAGATTTATTGTAATGGAGGGACAAGTGCTACATCTATTCATTAGACTCAATTTCAGGACCCGGAGCTGTCCACAGTGTTATCTATTTAATAGCTTGGTGCTGAGCAAGACCCAGAATCTACTTTCTCTCTCCTGCAAAGTATTAAGCATGAGATAGTAAATTAAGGTAATTTTCATCGGATGAAAATGGGATTTGACCTTGTATCAATAGGAGATTTATGAAACTACTAGGGTTTGCTATACAAAAAAAAGAAACTTTTAGTTTTTTACTTAAAATACAAATGATTTTATTTTCCATTCAAATATCCATGTTCTCACACAAAAGATATGTCTTCCTGCTGAATGAGATGCTGTTCACTGCAGTTTACAATAAAAAAAACTTAAATATGCAAACAATTCCAATCTAAGTAACTAAGCTAGGAAACTAAAATATGGTTTAAATATAGATAAAAATAGGTATCCCATGCATATTTTAATTATTTATTTTTATTTCTTTTTAATTAAATGTTCATGCTGTGTTTGCTATTCAAAAAAGAAAGTAAAACAAAAGTAAAAAAATGACACATTTTCTATTCCTTTTTTAAAGTAAAGGTTAGCAATAATGAGCCCAGATATCGCGGTATTCCAGAGACTAATTGGTTATGTAAATAATTTTAAAAAACGAAGAAAGAAGACAGAAAAATCTCCTCCTGGATCCTATTTTGTAAGTGAGATGGGAGACACAGGGAGGTGAAGAAGATAATGAGCAAAATGGCACGGCAAAGGAGAAGGTGCTCAAAAACGTGGTAATGTGTGAGTGATTGGGGCCAGGTTACAGTAGTTGGGAAGACTTTTGCAGTGACACCTGTCTCTCCAATTACTGAGTCTCACTGTGTTTTCACTGCTGCTGCTGTTTCTGTTACACTTACTAAATTGGGGACTGCCGGCTGAGGTGTACAGGCTCCTGCTGAACATATCTGTAGTAGTAAAGCTGCAATTTCTATAATACCAGCTTATTTCTCCTTAAAATCAATCATGAATTGTCATTTTTCTTCACTTTAGACAGTGAATAATCAGTGCATATATAGTCTGAATGTAGACCTGCATGGTGTTAATTCATGGTTGTGGAAAAATCACACATTGTTGCACAAAAAGCTGAAATGTTTGTAAAACTCATCAGGAAAATACAGTTTAATCTCGCTTTAAGAGTTCAAATAATAACTATTTGCTGTAATCCTGTTATTGGTTAGTTCTCAGTCAGTACCTCAGTATTGTGAGAATCACTGTATTTTGATTTGTAGATGCACTGAATTTAATATCGTCAGCCACACTTTCACTTCTTCTTTAGGTCTAAAAAGGCGTTAAAGGCACATAGTGTCACACAGTGTGAACATTTTTCTCCTGCAGTATGGATGGATGGATACATTCAGAGCAGCCCACAGCAGTAGCTAAGAATAGGACTTACTGTACACATCAGATTTCTCCTACGATGTAATTTAGATACAATATGACTCAAATCAAGGCCCGAGGCTGAGCAGTTAATCTAATCTGATGGTCAAGTGTGAACCAAAAAAAAGTCCTTTTGCTCAGATGTTCAAAATAAATCATGACTGAATAATGTTGAGCAAGCTTTGTGCTTAAAGCCGGAAAGCAGTGATTGCAACGAGCGCAGCCTGAGGAATGAGCAGTTAAGATCTGCAGTTTGGAGTAAAAATGATCAAATCTGGCCTCTTGTGTGCTCACCACTGTGATATACCTGTGTAGCTTCCATACTCCAGCTAACCTTTTTTGTTTTCGAGGGTTTTTTGGAGGTGACAAGCAACACAGCGTGAAAGTGAACCTAAAAAAGACGTGTGAACTGGGAAGGTACAGATTTGCGCAAGATGTTTAGGACACATTCTGTGCACGTTTGAAAAGCATTAGACCGAATGAAAGCGTCCGCTGAAGCCAAACTTGAAACACTGGTCAAAAGCACTGTTTAGAGCTGCAATCTCTCAATGTGCAAAGAAATACTTGTTGAAAACAACAAGATGCTGTCAGTCGAACAAAAACATCAGCAAAATAAAAAGGCCTCCTGGAGCTATGAAAAATCAATACTGGACACCTCTGGCGGCTCTTAAATCGTTTAAAGGCCTTTGATTACAACATTGCCGTAAACAGATTTAAAAAAAAATAATCTAACAAGCCCTCTTAATTAGGATTTAATTATATGATTCAATCATATCACATCACAGTGGACCAGCTGTGAGCCATTAATGATCAGGACAAACACACATTCGAGAAGGAAATGTGTGAAAATAACATTCAGTCTTGTTGGGTAATGTGACCTCATATGCACTTGCAACAATACCTTTTACCATTGTCACCAAATGTTTTTTATTGCCGAGCTGACTTATCTAATTGGACGTGGGTATACTCTCTTTACATCTGTGTTTGTCCAATAAACCAGTGCCACCCATTTTACATACATTGACATCAAAGTTCAGGCAGACTTTCCTCTGAGGCCGTCGGCAGTGACAGCTCAGGTGCAGCAGCTACTTGTATAACTCTCTATTCACTCTTCCTGCATTTTGTGCCTAAAGTACTTTTCTTTATACCCATACTTTTTTTAGTCAGTTTTCCTCCACTTCACCGGCGTAAAACCTCAGCGTGAGCCTTTAGAAAATATGGAGAAATGTGGAGTAACAACTGCCAAATGTATCTGTGGCATTTTGCATCTTCCCACATCAGGCTACTCGCCAGTTTTTTTTATGTACGTACCTTCAGCTTGATTTAAGTTTATTCATTGCACGTGTTAGTAATATCACGAGTAGACATTTTTTAAGTTGTATCATAGCCACAGTGTTGGGAGGAATGACAATGGTACTGAGATCTAAAAACATTTTTTTTAAATGTGCAATTATCGTATTATCCAATAACATGATCAACATTTTGACACATTCATCATCACTAAGCCAATTACCTGATTGATTATGTAACTGGCCAGTATTCTGATTTATGTTATCCACTTTAAAACATTGATTCTCTGAAAACAGGATAAAAATATTCAGCTCTTCATGAAAAGCTTCTTACTGAGCAGACGCCTCGTGTTGTACAGTCTCTGCTGGCTACGGTTCTTCCAATTCCCCGATGACACGGAAAATAAGTTCTTGTAGATGAAAAACGGTGGGATAGAAATGCTGTCTCTGGGCCCCGGCACCTACCCCCGCAAATAGTCACGACACTTGAGCGGCGGCCACTTTTCTTTTTGAGCCACACTCATTTTACCGCAGCTCCGACACTTGGCTGAAAGGTCTCACATGCTCACCCTCCACAGGTGGAACCATCTAACCCCTGGATGCTCGCTCTGAAAATTACATCCCCCGACCATCTACTGGTGTGAGGCTCCGGTTCAGGAGCCTGATCCGAGCTGTGCTGCCCCAGTGTGCTCACCGAGTACAAAAGAGACTGTGGATCGATTGTAGTATTGCCCAGAGCACTTACTGCTACTCACATCCAAACCACAAAAAACAATTTGGCGTGGGCATGCCCCCATGGATATTAATAATTGAAAGGTTTCTTGGTCATACCAGGTTTATTTCAGGGAAACAAGGGCCATCCAGTGATTTTCAGTGCACTGTTGTTCAGAAATCCCCCCCCCCCCAGCTCCGTGACTTCTTCTAGAGGCATTACAAAAATTCTATCCACTAACCTCCCATGCTCAATTCATTTTCCCACATAGCTGCAAAATGTGATAGGCACGGATAGCGTTGGAAATATCTGAAAAGCGCATAAAGCCACTGCGAGGCAATTTAAATTTGTAATTTTCCAGGGAGCAAAGCTGCGGCGGTGTAAGCATCTTGGCTGGTTGGCTCTTCTACCTGAACGCTGGGATCCCGCGGGCCCTTCGGTTAGAGACGGATCACAGTTTATTTTGATGTTGTGAAACATAAAGGCTAAGTGCACATTCAATAGGAGCAAGAAATTCTCTGCAGCTCAAGGACCACGGGCGAATGACTTGGATCATAACAATGCCTACCACTCAATAACTGTTCATTGCTTTGCAGGCAACAGGGCTCGCTGCGAGTTTCTATTGGTTTCATACTCCATCTGCTGTGGGCTCGCGGAGCTTTATGAATGCCATCAAAAGACAGTATATGCCACGAGAGAGCCCCGCGCAAAACAACATGTGCTGTGTTTTCCACTCCTTGAAATTTATTAATGACACTGTCTGTGAGAGGAGCTGGCTCATCCCGTAGAGATCCAGTGCTGGAGAGTGTGGGCACTGACCTGAACAATCCACACTTCACTCGCTCCCCGGGGGGCTTTCATGCACATTTACTCACGGCAGGGACGAGGTCACGCTGCCCTTTTAGCACAGCACTGACACACTAACAGCTCCGCGAGTGCCTCACACTGACTGAAACACACACACACACTGCATTATACTACACAATGCGTTGCCTCTCCAAAGCAGTCAGATATGACACGCGTTCACCTGTGAAAAAAGACAAGAACATTCAGACAGCGTGAGCATGCTGAATACTTGAGCACACCTCTTTGTGCACACACACACACACATACACACTTACACACACACAGACAGGAAGCATCTTATCTGCTGATACTCCTTTCACCCTCCTGGGGACTCAGAGTTGAACTACAGGTGTGCTCTCTTTCTGTCTTTCGCCCGCTGTGGTTTGTACGCGTGCTGCCTCCTTCCAGAGCACACTTCCTCTCAGCCCGCCGCTTATCAACAAACAATTTACGATTCAAACATACACTGACTCCCTCTCCTGCTCTGACAGCATCGCTCCCTTGCACTGTCACTCTCTCTCTTCGCCTCCGTCAGCCAGAAAAACCTCTCTCGCGCTCTTTGAGTTGAGTTGCCGAAGCATGACACAACCCATTGTTCAGACACTCCAAACATAGTGTAATGCTAAATTGAAAACATTAAACAGGGTTAGTGTAAAGTCCCCTGTTGACCATACTGACAGTGCTTAAGTCTTAAGCAATAGCCATGAACAGCTGATTGTAAATGTACTACATGGCGTATAATACTGAATGGTTAATTGTTTTTTGACGCCATGCTTATGATTTCACTTCTGGTCCATCTGTGCTATCAACAGCCACTTAGCCAGCTATCTGTAGTATCTTTTGGATGGTGCGTGTATGCCCCCCCCCCCATCTGTCCATCTGTCAGACACAATACTGAGGGAACAGGATTCCTCATTTGAGGACGCTTGGAAGGATGATGCATCTTGGAACTATTTGTTGGCATTTAACAGAATACATTATATCTGCTATCATGTTGCTATCATGTTGTTATCCAGTCTGCATGCAAACTAGCTGCTGAAAACCAGCGTTTACAGCGGTCGGTAGTTTACATCTTTATAAACACACCAGCTGGCTGCTGCGTCTCAGTCCTCTGGATGGTGTCTCACACAAAAGACCAGTGACTGAGACACAATGTTTCATCGTATCTTAGTGAGATGCAGTCAGCATGATGGATTACACACACTGAAATGTTCCTCTGGACACTGGACATCAAAGCTCTTCCACCACTAATTGGATTACATGACGACTAAAGATTCCAAGCATCTTTGTCAGCTTTTGCAACTGTGATACGTGATAAAATGGATAATATGTGCAATGAGAGTAAGGCAAGGATACTAGAAGCTACATACATTTTAACTATCGAGGTCCTTGGTACAAACATTCTTTGCAGCAGAACATAAATGTGAGCACACAACAAATCCCCCCTTATAACAACATAACACCACTTTTTTTCTTTTGAGGAAGGTTACGGCACGATGACCGTTAGCTACGATGACATAACGCCGTCGACAAATTCACATGTGGTTCTACAAGGCAGAAGCCTGTTCACCCACATGTCTAATTTTCTCCATCATACCTTTCTTCCCCTGTGGTTCTTTGCAGTTGTCGTGTAGGCAGGGACCCCAGGGTGACCACTGGGAGAGCAGGCAGCGGTGCTGGCAGGGGGTGGAGCAGTGCTGGACTGCCGACGGGGGCTCTTCACCGCCGCACAGCCTGGCATTCACAGGCCTGGACACTGAACACACAACAGGAACAGAGGCAGGGATATACCAGGCTTCAGTCAAAGCTCAGACACACACACAGGTGACCACGGAGTGTGTGCACGATCGCAATAGAGTGATATGCAAAGAAGTGGGATGCGAGCAGAAGTACATGCCGGATGTTGTAAAGAGAGTCAAGATGAAGAGGACGCATCACTGTCATCATATTGCAAAGTATGGATGTAATTTAGCTGCATTTGGGAAGACAGTAGAGTATTTATTGGTAAAAGC
>JBAJHX010000043.1:17004959-17067690 GCA_037176925.1 Amniataba percoides | reverse complement strand
CCCCCCGCCCACTCCCCACAACCACAAAGTGTTGAGTTTACGTTTTGTATTTGTATAGATTAAACAGAAGAGATATGATGTGATAATTAATGGGTTTTGAAGGTGGACATACCCAGATTTTCTGTTTCCTGCTTATTTTGTGCAAAGCGAGCTTCATATATACAGCACAGACAGAGGGTGGTATCAGAACTATCTAATCTAAGAAAATGAGGGCGTTATCAAAAAGTCCCCTGTATAATGAAATAGACACCAGGTAAACAGTTTTTAAGTTAATGCGGCCTCACCGTTTTTGCTGTAAGTGAGGGTATCTTCATTAAACTTCAGTTGGTCTGCTTTAATGTGGCTCTTTGCTGGCTCTCCACGTGAAATAAGTGAAAACATCTTAAATGGAACTAAGGTAAAAGGAAAAAAATAACAACAAAAAACCTTGGAAGTCCTTGAAATGTAAAAACATTACAGCTTCAGAGGTAAAATGAGCTATTTTGCATGCGGAGTAGAGGCCCCCTGCTGCTCGGAGCCTCAGCCACAGTATATTGTAGCTCGATGAAGCACAATCTGAGTACGTCAATGATCCCTTTGTGCACCTGCACTTTTAACACTCTTTGTTTTTGCCTGCCAACAGAATGCTCTTCCACTTAAATAATTTATGCTCATAACTCACGTACATAAACACACACCTCTGAATTTATTTATGGTGTACCTCTTGAGTCATCATGTGCTTCCAGCGAGCCCTGGGTCAACTGTGATGAAAGTGCTTTTTCTTACCCTCCTTCGTGTGATGTGAAGCTGAGTCATCAGGGACTTGAACACAGTAGGTCTTCCTGGTCTGGATCCCCCCTCCGCATAGAATACTGATGTTGGCCTGCCGCCGGTCCTGCTGGCTCAATAAGGGGAGGATACGACACTCGCCCCAGTCAGTGGTCCTCCACACGTACCTGACGGGGAGGGAACAAAGGCGCAGCAGTTAAACGGGGTCGCTGCAGGAGTTGCCGTTTGAAAAACGTCTGAGGAAGTACACAAGAGCATCACGCTTGTGTATCTCCACAGACAAAGCTGTAGTCCATTCAGAAACAAGTGATAAACGGACATGTTCAAAAAGGACAAAGTGTCAGTGCGCGTGCAGCAGCGGGGCCGGTCGTTTCGGAAATGCCACACAAAGCAAAAGACAAATTAGCGGGAGCAGTGTCTGGCACAAGGCTCTCTTGCAGTATTTCAGGAGGATGGAGGCATGGTTATTTTGATTTCCAAACTTCTAAACAAATGTTTGGTTTCAACTATGAAAAATGCAGTGGTGCAGAAAGCAATAATATTAGAGGAGTTTACCAGAACAACAGCCTGTAGTAATCTATCAAATGCTTAATTTCCGTAATGAGTTTTCCCTAATCATGTAAATCCTCTGCTCTCAGGCACTAGATTCAGCAAATAAAACAAAATCTACCAGCAGGGAAAATAATTCTCAATTGACTACTTTGTTTACTGCATGTAATATTAGCCAAAGCCTATCTTAACTCAAAAACTCCTTAGACAATAAGGTTCAGTCAGACACTGTTTGCCATCCATGTCATGTCCATTGGGTCACAAACTCCCAGCAGTGCATGAGGTTATTGTTGCTGTCACAAGATAATTGAGGTAATGCCAAAGAAATATGCACAAAATAATTCAATAGTGAAATCATGAATATTTGTAGCCACAAGGCTTTTTCTCATAATCATTCAGGTGAAAAAGCTCAGAGAAACAAAATTAAAAATCATTATTTTATTTTAAACTTTGACATTTTATGCATAAACATCTGCATCAGGAGATTACGTGTGAATGGAGATTTTGTTTTGAGGACTGTGAGCTCAAAATGAGATGATTACCATCGCTGTTCAGAGATACCTGGGGCAGTATGGAAGTAAATCTCCTATGATGTTGCAAGCCTCTTTTTCCTCAAGGGCAGGACACCGTTTCCCTCCTGCGACAGTGATCTGCGTCATGATCCGTGACCGGAGGCGGTAACCAGGAGACAGGTCGGTGGACCGGCAGGTCTTAGAGCATGGACTCCACGATGACCAATCAGATGTCTGACAGTCTTTGGGCATCACGCACGCCTGAAAGGTCAGGGGGGAGTTGTCCTTGGTACAGAGACTGCAGATTGATGAGGAAAAAGGGTAAAAAGGAAATACTATAATTGTGACACAGAGACTTTCATTTCATCTTTGAAATCCCTTCACAGTTTGAAATGAGAGTTACTATTGAAACAGTGGGAGAGAAGAAAACAGAAGAATGACAGATTTTAGGTGTGGTTGAGATAAAAAGAACAATATGGACACATTTTATAAAGTAAAAGTTACACCAGTTGTAGCTAATACAATCCGCTTGGGGGACCTACGAGTGGATTTCATGATTTCTTGATAAAGAAAGATGATCGTTGCACCTTCCACCCCAGCATGACTATATTTAAAGCTATTATACATCAGAGTAGCACAGGTCTCAGACAGGAAGTCAGTCTCCACAGAAATGAAAGAAAGAGCTGATATGCTCGCTTAAAAATATTAAACAAGTGCATTAGTCATGTAATTACAGCTTCCATTGTTTAATTTGGACAATTTAATTAGTTGGGATATTAAGATGTGAGTACAATCCTCATTTTAGAATTTTACTTTGTAATTAGGCTGTAATTAGAGAAGCAGAATGAGGCAGAACTCAGGTGGGAAATCCATATTCAAAAGCTCCATTCCCAGTTCTTCGTAAATACCATGCTAATCAGGCACTGTACCGTAAATGGTCCCTTCACGCTCAAGCCATAAAGCCGGCGAACCTGCCTTGTTTGGGATAATAACACATGAATATCAAACCTATAACAAGATATCCAGTTTAAAGCCTCGTCATCTGAGCGGCATGGGACAAGCGAAACTATACACAGCCATGATACTTTAATTCAGTTGTATACATAAGACCTAAAATGCTTAAAACCGCCACTTTATTTAGTTTTTCACATTTGTTACGCGCTGCTCGTGACTATATATTCAAAGGCAATGTCAAACAATAAAAATGCATCATTCACTGGATATAACTGATAAGCGATCTTTAACCAATCAACAGTTGATTTAAACAGTCAGTCATAGTGTCACTTTACACTTTAAGTAGACGGTAACTTGGCATTTAGTCAATTTAATATACATGCAATGATTTTCTCTCCTCTTGAGTTGAAAGCAGAAGATTGAATGTTGTTCTCTGCATGTGCAGGTATAAAAATGTGTTTATGCGCGTGTGTCTTTGTGTGTGTTTGCCTTTGTGCAGAAAAATCCATTGTTATCAAATCAAAATACCAGGGTTAACTCAAACAGCGGGGACGGGAGGGGAGCAGCACTTGACATTTACCACAACAGTGCCTCACCACCATGCTAATATGCAGGCGAAACACCAGCTCTCACATAATCTAATTATAATTGAATAAATAACCACCATCAATAAAAACCATTTTGTTTCACTGAATACGCCTCCGCGTGAAGAAAATGACCCACTGGGATCATGAGGGGGATGACCATTGATCATGTCCCTGTCATGTTATGAAACAATACCGAGTGTGGCAGGAGCGTGAAAACAATTATTATTAGGACTATTTCAACTGACACACTCCCACATTCAGGGCAACTTTGTACAACTTACTTCATGTGCTACATGTGTGGAAAACAGACTATTGTCGGACAAATGCAGTCGTATGTATAGGTCTGTTCCCCAGAAGAACTACAGATCTCTTTCCACACCGGCCACTTACTTTCATTATAATCTCAGACTTGCTATACAGTGCTCCCTCGCATTATCATGGTTCACCTTTAGCTGCCTCACTATTTCGTGGATTTTTTCAGTGCAATTTTACATCCTTTTTTTTACAGCTTATAAATGCGCATTGTGTTCTGCGTCCTGATTGGCTAAGGTTGAACCCGCCCATTGTGTTCTGCGTTCTGATTGGCTAGGTCATTGTCAATCAATCTCCTCCGTGCCGTGTCTCCTGTACGGTACAGAATGCGTTCAGCTTGCCATATTTACATCTTATAAATCTACGAAGGTTTGAACTTTGAGAGTGTTTAAACAAGAGAGAAATGCGAGAAAATATTAATGCCTGTCTGAGAAAAGTGTATAAAGTGTGTGGTGAGGAGTTTTACAGCCTTAAAACATGTAATAATTGTAAAAAATCCTACTTCGCGGATTTCACCTATTGCAGGCTATTTTTGGAGTGTAACCCCATGATAAACGAGAGACCACTGTACTCATCTTTTCACCAATCATCAATCTATTCATCTTTTTTCTCTCCTTTTTGTCTTTATTATAAATGGCTTACCTCAGCATTGCGTTCTTGCCGTCACTCCGTGTGCAGCGGACTTGGCGTGTCTGGTATCCCACCTCCAGTTCCCATGACATGGGGTAGCTGTTGTGTGCGTGATGGTGGTGGTGGTGGTGGTGGTGGTGAGATGCTTGTGTGTGCAGTGTGACTGTGTTGTTCTCGTCAGCGCTGGTGCTGAAGTCCACTGTGGTTCTACCACTTAGCAGTGCGTCCTTCTGATGGGGGAGTCTGCACTCGCTCCAGGCTCCTACTTTAAGGCTGTACTGGTACTCACCCTCCCCAGCAGGGCAGTCAGTGGGGCCTGAACAAGTCCTAGTCTCGGTCAGGTTGGGGCAGTTTGCGCCTCCGTACATCGGTGTGGCCAAGACGTGTCGAGTCCGATGCTGCAGGCCAGTGCCGCAGGTTTTGCTGCAACCTGACCAGGAAGTGAAGTCTGACACTACACAGTCCTGGGGGCAGGGGATGAGGCACGCCTGCTCCACAGATGGTTTCTGGGAAAAAAACTCACATATCCTTGAGGTGACTGTGGTGCGGTTAGAGGTGCGAACACAGTGGACCTTGCGCCTCTGGATGCCGTGCTGCGCTGTGATGCAATCGGCCGTCCTCAGCTTCAGCTCGTTGGAGAAGAAAGGGACGAGAACGCAGCCCCCCCAGTCTGACACCTCCCACTCAAAGAGGTCCTGGTGCCAGTCGCAGACCTTAAAGCAGTGTCGCTTGCTCTCTGGCTTGTCCATGTGGTGGCAGTGGACATGATGGGTAGTCCAGCCCTCCGTGTGGACACACCATATTGTCCTCGTCTGGATCCCGCCAGAACCACACTCCTCTCCGATACACTGACCCCACTGACCTACAACCAAGAAAAGACACATGGAGAGGGCATTTTCATTAAAATCTGGAGCTTAAAAATTATGATTTAAATTGCAGCTATCTGGCAGCTTGCAATCAAGCACAACTGAAGGCCATTTACTTAACCTCCATGATTGCTTTATTCATGAACTGAGGAAGAAAAGAACAAGGGAGTATAAAGTAATCAAACCGCTGGAGGGTATTTCTTTCCTCTTCTCAGCCACAAAAGACCAGAATCGCTTGATCCCAGAGAGTTCAATACTTTTAGGCTCTGTAGCTGTACAACCTCAGGTGCTGTTCAGTCAGAGATTATCGTAAAATATTCTATTATACTTTGCTGAACTGCAAAACATTGTAAAGTCTTGAAATCTACTTAAAAATAATGTCTTTTTCCAATTCCAATTATCATGAATAATATAATCTTAATAAAGTTACCTACAATGAAAACATCTTGTTTGAAAAGACACTGTAAATGAAAAGCTTTTATAAAAAAGGAAATAAAAAGACATGTATGGCTTTGTTGTATTCAGACACTTTGCTCACAGCACACTGGGGATATCTTAATGTGTAATTAGCATTGCTGTGAAGTATCATTTGAGAAAACACCCGGAACCTGTCTTAAAGCGAATTTAGCCTTCAAGTGATTTCTGTCTACAAAGGAGGGGAAACTTACAATAACGTAATGTTGACCTTTATCGAGTAATTCTCCGAGCAAAAGCCAAAAAAGAAATGCATTTTTATGTCTGTATTTTGATAGCTTTAGGACCTGCTAACAACATCATAGTTCAAAAAGGTCAACAGGCAAATGCATGCTTAATTACATCTCATATCGCACAATATCTGACAGCTGAGTCAGTCGATGCCTGACAGGACTGTTCGCACCAAGAGAAGCTCAGAAACAGGCTAAATGGTCAGTTAAAAGTCAATTTTGTGAGGTTAATTAATTTGTCAAGTAGCTGCTTTAGAAATGCATGTTCCTCATGCATAAATAGCATTCATGAAATATAACTCTGACCTCTGCTCCGGGTACATTTCAAACACAAACCATGAAACATAGATATTGTGGACACAAATTCTGACATTATGATCAGCCGTTTTGACATTTGAAGCTCAGGGCCACGCTTAGTGCGAAGCATCTGAAACTAAGTGAGCAGCCAGGTTCAGCTGCTGTCACAAAGGTGCAAAATCCCGTTTTTCCACCTTCATGACAATGCTCGGTCCAAAAAAAAAAAAAAAATTTCACACATAGTTAAGTAATGAAAGAGAGTGGCAACTTCATTTTCAGGTGTTCACCACCATGTCTGAGTGATGATGTGGTTGATTTCTGCAGCGTGAGATAGAACCGCACTTGGCAGTCAGTACCTGGTAGCATCAAAGTATTTGTGACTAAAGCACTGTAATTTTCCGCCTCTGACAAATACTGTAGTGGAAAGCAGAAGTACTCTGTGGTCAGAGAGAGAACAAAATTGCTGATACCTTTTTGAAAGTAAAAGTGAAAACTTGCGTGTGGCTTTAAAATGGAATACTCAGATGAATTCAAGCTGACAACTGTCTCTTTCTGTGAACTACAAACTTTTCACAGACTGTGATCATATGATACTCCAGAGAAGGCAACATTTTGTATATAACGTTGACTATTTCTGTTGATGTCATCCATCTGAAAAGAAAAGAAAGCCGATTCTTTTATTTATTCATATAGGGGGAAAACTGAGATTAGAAGAAGTGATAAATAGAGGAGGGTGTCATAGTGATGCAGTGGTTTGCACTGTCGTCTTGCGGCATGGAGATCCTGGGTTCAAATTAACTGTGTGGAGTTTTTAGTGTAGACATTGGCTGGATTATGGATGAAAAGTATCCAGCTTTGGTATGAACTAAATTTCATCGGTGAATCAAGTATTAGATCATTCCCATATGCTGCTCAGTTCACGTTTTGTGTGAAAGATATAACACAAATTGATGTTAGTTGTTAGTGCGCCCAGTAAACGAGGTTGTACTCCCTGGACTGTTAGATAAGAATATGAATTTGGAAATGAAAACTTCAAAGAGAGCTAGTTGTCATGTAAGGGCAACCCACCTCCTGCACAATCTCTTTGCTTTCTCTAATTCTTTAATGAAGTGGTTTTCTCTGAATGACCATGCCAGCAGCACCTGTTGAATAGTAATGCAATTTTTGTCGAGGACTTGAATCTGTGTCAGCTTTCTCGATTACAAAATCTTTCCAAAACTGTACCAGCTTATACCCAGATATAGTGATCCATGATGGATTAATATCTGCAGATTTAGTAGATTGAGGTTATTAAATAGTCGAAGTAAGTGGCGGTTCTGTGAAATACTAAATTTAATTGTGCTCCTTGAAATTCACTCCAAAAACTGATGTGTGCCCTGTTAATTTAGTTTTTGACCTTTTGTCCTCATTTTCAAAAGAGGCAGATACACATCAGTAAAAGACTAGAATGAAATCAGTTTTCTGATATGATGTTGTTATCCCGGGCGGTCACGTTCACTTCTCATCCAGTCATTTTGCCACATGCTACGCAAAGGATAATTTGATTCATTTCTTCTAATTGGAATTAAATTGATGAAATAATAAGATCCTACTGCTTCCTAAATTGCTTTCAAATGACAATCCGTTTTTTTTTTTTTTCAGGTTTTATGCCTCATGCCAGAGAAATCTGTTTTTAACACTTTGTTCCCTGGCCAATCATCACCCCAGCAACGCTGCTGTGAAGCTGTTGCTTTCTGCTTAAGGGGGCAATATTTCAAACTGCTGAATTGTTTCATAGTTCATCGAAGCACATCATTGAGTTTACCCGTCTTGGCAATGTTAATGGGGACTTACAGAGGAAGTAACATCATTATGTTCATACGATCTTTTTGTCTGACTGGCTTTGTTTTTAAAAAAGTGCAATACAGCAAAACGAACACGCCAGTGATGAAGGTCAAAGGATACAAAATAACTTATTAACAATTATTACATTTTATAAGTTATGATAGACTGTTACACTGCAATATATATCCATGTATAAGGATTTGTGCATTGGTTTTTAAGACATGCAAATGAACCTCAAAAGAATAAGAAGAATGTGGTGAACTCTGACACAGTGCAAAACGCATCCAAAGTGTCCCAACAAATGCTTATGTTGTTTGTGGTGCGAACCAATTAGTAGCTTGTCCAAGGCCACTTTAACATACTGACTGGAGGAACCATGCATCAAACAGGCAATTTTCAGCTCATCGGATGACCCATAATATTGCGAGAAAGCCACGTTAAAACATTGGAGTGATTTGTGATCGGCCCATGGTGACACTGTTACTTTTACCACAATGTTGGATAGTTGTTTCTCTGTAATTTCATCAGAGACATGCCCTGCAGCAGCACTGACCACAGCGGACAGGTAACTAATGATCAAGACCTGTGGCTTTGTGGAGGTAGAGCTTCATTAAGAGGTCAGATCATGGGGGCTCTTGATGCCCTCTTAACTGCAACAGCATCTGTAAATTAATGCTGGCTTATCATAGACTAGCCTGAAAATGAGCTGAGTTTTAAAATGATCTGTTGGGGGAGGGTGGTGTGCCATCCCCAGCCCCTTGTAACAGAGAGAGTGCAGGGGCAGAGGGGTTGTTTAGTTGAATATGTTACTCTAGATTCCCTGGCTCATTGATCCTTTATCTGCCTGAGGTTTGAGCACGTTACAATCTATGACTCTGACCATGACCCTGAAATATCAGAGGCTGCTCTGCGTATTGATAAATCCATGCTGCTATCCGCGGGCCTGATGTAGCAGGCAGATTTGTGATTGTGCCTTTTTTTCTCCGTCCCACCTTTCTGTCAATTCCGTCTCGGTTCTAAAATATTCTCAAAACTGCATCCAATAAAGAACACATTTTCTTCTGTGTTGTGTCCTCTAGGGTGGTGTCACCTTCAAGATCAAAGTTACAAGTAGTAAACTTGTAGAAAGAGAGTCTTGTAATATTCCAGTATTAGTATGTTCATTCAGTTTTACTGAAAGTACACCAAATCACCAAGTGTGCTGTGTCTTTTTGGAGGTGTGCATAGCTAAATGTGTTGGTGACTGGTATAGAGACAAGGGTTCATTTAATTACCATTATATAACACAGGGTTGTATGACAAAATGCAAACTATTACTATTGAAACTACTAATTATGGTGGATTGAATGTAGGAAAGAGGTGCTCAGTTGACTGCAAGATGGCAACAGGGTGGGTTTTGTCTTTTAATAGTCTTTTTCTTTATACCAAATGAATTATGTGTCATTATGAATCCACATTTAGCAGCATGTTGTCTTAAACTGAACTAGCATGATTTGGTTTCAGTTAGGAGTTAGTCAGGAGTTAGGATTTTCAGTTAGGACTTCTGTCTTAAGATGATGTAAACTGCCAGGCTATTTGTTTACAACCTCAAAGACACTCTAAGTGCTTTGAACAGGAGAGACGTGTTGTTCCTGTCAGAAGAGAGAACAGGCCACGCAAGATCACTCACACGCTCTGGAGACATCTACTTATATGGAAACATTTTGATTAGACACATTAGACAGTAGATGTCACTCAAATCTAATTTCAGAAAGTCTCACTGCACCCGCACATGCCCACACTTTGCTGAAAGAGACATTCTCAATTCAGCCAAAGTTGAAAGGCCCCCTGCAAAAATAAGGTATGAGCAGCAATTCACAGGCGAGCTTAAGGCCCCTCAGTGTCAACAGCGAGCAGACGAGCTGCTCTTGTGGTCACTGATGTCAGTCTTTGATGATAGCCACTCCTCGACCGGCGCGACCACCTTCGCTCAGTGCTGCCGTTCTCGCACTTTGCCAGCATATGTACGCGTGATTTATGGAGGTGTGATTGGGAGTGATTCGGCTGCCAGGGGAGCCGGCTAACACAAGCACTAGTTCATCTCCAAAGCTCTGAATAATCACTCTCTCGATCTGTCAGCATCAGCATCTGTCAGCCTCTCAGGAGGAACCAGTCACCCAGAGCTCCTTCGCTCCTGTCGCACTTAGTCGCCTTGCTTACACCTCCGGGGGGCCCTGGTACCCCTGGGGCCGCCGCTATATTTACTATTCCGTTTATGTCCTCGTAGAAGAAAAGAAAAAAAAAAAGTGAATTGGAAATAGGCCGAGCAGATTTCACTGCAATACAAGAAAAGACAGAAATTAACTAAGCCGGCGTAGCGTGACTGAACACATCTTCTCTTTCTCAGCTGTGTTGCGTTGAAGCCCTAAGTTGGACAAATGATAGCGGAACTGTACGCCAGAAACACCGTAACACAACAAAAGCAATCTTCACTATGCCCTGAAACCAGACAGACAGAGACAAAGAGCACACAGCAAAGCGGTAAACTGTCTCTTAAACAGCAGCACTCACCACTGTTAAATCTTTTGCCTCTCTGGTTCCTTTAATTACATTTGGTAAAAGCATCACTGATTTGGGTTGGTAAAGTCTAAAGATTTCTCCTTTTCCAAATTTCCAACTTTACGCCTCCATTTTGGAGCCTGTTAATGAGCATTTACACCCAAAGAGACGGACTTAACACAAGCAAGGAACACAAGGATTGCATATTATTGTGATTGTTGGTGTTTTTGTTAAGGAACAGACCAACACGAGGCTTTTTTGAGCATTTATTGATCAGATCCGTGTCTCTGTCTACTGCCAGTTGCCAACTTTGAATTGAATAATACACACATCAGTTACCTCGATACTGCAGAGCTCTTTTCACGTCCAGAACTGAAATTTGAACACAGAACCAGCACTGCACTTTAATTATATGTTTATTGATGTGAGGTTCTATTTGTGATTTACACAGAGAGAGCACATAATGTTGTTTTTTGTCTTTCCGCCAGATTCTTTTTTTTTTTCTTTTTTTTCCCTGCATTTTCCTTACAAACATCTGCTGGGTTTACTCCCCATCCATCTTCAAATCCTCAGCCTAAGTTAAGTTTGACTGTTTGGATACATGTGTCCTTTGTCACAACACTTTTTAATTAAATGATACCTATGCCACTGAGCCTCATTATGCACAGAGCCGTCCCCAATGCCACACTTCCATCAGTTGTAATTTATGAGCAGCGAGGTGCATCCTCAATTACGACATTCATATATGCAGAAATTCATCAGATTATCATCAGGCAGTCAATCCATCTCCAGAAGGCCTGAATCAGCTCATTTTAACCATGTGTTCATGAAGCAGGTTGGAGGAAATTTTGTGAAATGTGAGCAAAAAAAGCGACGGCTAAAAATGAAGCTTGTGTGCCAATAAAGAGGATGAGCAGCTACAGTGAGAAACTTGACCTTCCTGTTTGAATATGAATCATATTTTCCATAAACGCTCAATAATTGAATACATTATAGTATTTGTGTTTTGGCTTGACAATGAGATCCTTATTGCAGCATGCATTATCCCAAGGCAAACCATCAAACGCAGCTTCAATATCCCACACTAATGAATCAGGTACCTTGGAGCTGGAATGCTATACACATGGCCCCAAAGGGCTTTTGTCATAATTTAGCATTCAGCCCTACAGCACCAGTGCCAGGCCTACTTGAATGCCTAATCGCTAACTGAACGGTCAGCAGCATAAACAAGACAAGGCTAACACATGTTGTGCCCACTGAGTGATGTAACCCCAATTTGGGCCAGCTATAAATTAACAGAATAAACACTACACCGCAAATATTCAGCCAAATAATGTCATTTCACAAAGCCAAAGTGTGGCAGTCAGACCTCCTTCCATCACTGAACATCTGATTGGTTCTGTCCAATGTGATGCATGTGATAAACAGATAAAGATAAACAGACAAATAAATAAGCAGACTGGGACTGATCCAGAGTCTGCAGCCTGATTTGACCAGATGTGAGGTTCAAAGAGCCGGACTCACTGTCTGCACTGCATAAACCATAACACAGGATGCGCAAGCTCCTCTTCTCTGGTTCACCTCAAATCAATACCCAGGTAAATCATAGAGAGGATCATTTTAATACCTGCATGAAGACCTCTAATAGAATAATCAATCATCTTTACTCAGTATTAGCATGATACCCTCGGAGTGCTATCGCCATGTGGGGTGAGGAAAGCATTGAAATTGTGCAAATGGTAGATAAAACAATAAGGTGGACTTGCAAGGAATAATGGAGATCATAATGCTCTCATCTGATTCACTTAGCCAGAGCAAGACATACAACACAGCGTGACAGTTTTAGACTACTTTTTGAGCAAATGTAGGACTTGCTGTGTGCCAAAAAAAAAGACCAACTTTAGATTAATTAATTACAGACCAGACAGATAAAAAAACACACTACACCCACACTCTATAACATAAATTTTATGCACAGACACATTTTTGAAATGCTTCCATTTAGATTTTTATGGAAGTGTGAAATGTATAGGCCATAACGTCAAGGCCACAGTTCTGTGCTGAACTTTGTCAATCATAAAAGTATGTCCACCTTCAGTGTAGGTGACAGCTTTGCTCACTGCTAGCTCGAACAGATGCATCTCTATATGTGTCCCCATGTGCGCAGATGAAGAATAAGCTTGCATTTCTTATTTCCTGCTCTGCCTGATGGATTTTTTCCAGGCCACTGCTTGATTCACATTTGTCTTTGTTTCTACTTTGTATATGCTAACCTGCCCATAGCAGTGGGCTGTCAGAGAGTTTCAAATGGGTGCTGTTGAAAACAAAGGCTCCTTTGTGTTAAGTCAAGGCAAAACAAGCAAATGTGGGAGGATAAATAATTCAAAAACAGCTGGTGTGTACATCATTTTCTTGGTTTCCATGCCATCATTGTAAAGACTCTGGACAAAGTCATTTCAGGTAACTTTACTGGCTGGATTCAGTGAGTGAGGCTCTGAGTGGGAGATGGGTGTTATTCTTTGCAGATTTGCCTGTCGTGTCTACAAGTTTTAATAACACTTCACTTTCAGATTTAATTGCTGATATCTGGGAGCATGGCGGCGCCGCCAGACGTCTTGTTTAAACTTGTTTCAAACTTGTCTGATCGCTCCTGTTGCTCTCCCACGACAAACTCTGTTGTAAATCAATTAACTCGGGAGCAAAAATGTTATCACAGTTGACAGATGTAATGTCCGAAACTGTAAAAACGGTAACAGGTTGACAAATGGTATTCAATTATGTGTGATGTTTTGTCAGCACAGCACAGCAGGGCACTACTTTTTCCACACTTAGGTTTGACAATAAATCTCATTCTCCTGACATTTCATTTTTTTCCCCAAATAGTGAATGTGGCATATCCCCCCTGTGTTGCTACAAATATGCTCATGGTCAAATCTAGACAGGACTTCTTCCTCTGAAATCAATGTTTGGCTGTTCTATTAACTGGCCTGGGGAGACCTGGCAGTTCATCTACAAAGCAGATATTGTATTTCCTCTAAGATCTCATTTATACACATAGATCCCACTTTGATTTTAGGCTGGAAAACCCCTCCGGAGAATTTCTCTGAGGATCAATGTGTTTACACTTATAAATGCCACAGTAGTCTGTATCACTTTAAGACGCTGAGACTGCAGCGGGGGCCAGCCCGAGGTGTGCTATACCTCTGCGCTGATCAGAATCTTTTTCCATGTAATTGCTTGTCTCATGTGGTCTCCTCAAGTCCCTGCACCAGCCTCTGTAGAGGTGACAAGTAATTGGATAGGATGTCATTCACTCCTCTGTCTCACTGTCTTCCTCTGACCAGGGATTTCTGTCCTGTAAGCACAGGAGCCGAAGTAATGGCCATATCTACAGGCAGCAACCTGAGGAAAGACCCTGGTGTTTTGATAATGCGGGTGACCGGGGCCATGGCAGGTGAGAGATAAAGTGACAATTGTGTCTCTGGCAAAGCAGCAGAGTCCGTATGATATATCTGCTGATTGTAGAAAAAACATATAAAAGGCTGAAGCTTTCCCCCCCGGTAATCTGTCAATGAATATTTTACCTACTGGACATCAACAAAGAATAAATATGAACTGGTTATCTATCTATTTATTTACCCCACAAGATTGTTTGACACAAAATAATATGAATTACATTCATGAATGGCATTGCAGGTGAGTCTGTGAAAATGATGGAGAATGATGGATAAAAAAAAGAGAAGTGTTTTGGCTGGGGTGGGAGTGACTGCATGAAGAACAGAGAATAAACGGACTGTACACAAGGCTATGAAGGAGTACTCCTCATATGTGTTTGAGGGGAGCCTTGACAAGGTAGCCTTCATGGTTGAACATCTGCTGAAACTTCATTTGAGCATTTGATTACTGATGCACCCCAGAGGTTTCCCTTGAGCTGCTCTCAGATTGAGCCGCGATTCCCAAAAGTGCTGCTCTATTTCTGCTCAAGAGTGAGGTGAAAGCACTTCAAATTGAGGCGGGCGGGTTTCATCTACCAGAACAATGTCAACCATGTCTAGCAAGCGCTCATACCTCGACAACAGAAATGGTTTGTTAAAGTGGCCCACATAAGCATGCTCTTATCTGGTGCCTCTATTACAGAGTTAATTTTAGACAGGCAATCTACTCTACGGTTGTCTTGGATAACAACTAAACTGATTGATTGGTTAAAGCAGTGATCAATATTTTCATATTAACCATTGATTTTGGAATTACCGAGGTGGCCAGAAATGCAGCTACAAATGAATGCTGATGTTTGTGCTGGATGTGTAAATATGCAATTGTTGGATGGCACAGTCACCCTAACAATGTTATAAAGGTGACAAAACATAATGCAAAATGTGAACAGCTTGTTTTGCAGTCCCCACATACCTGAAAAATTAAGGAATTAAGGGCATTATTGTTAAGGGAAAAGAACATTTACTAGTACAACGCTTAGTTGTTAAAGTTAAAGACTTCACATGCCCATTGTGATCAACACACAACTTTATTTTCACTTTGTCACTTAAATCCATTGGAAAGTAGTCTGGAGCGTTTGAAGAGGACTGTCTGACTACCACATGATACTGTATTTGTATTGACAAGCTGCCAAAGATCTAACCTCTTGTCTTATGTAACCATAATTAAAGACATGTTTACCCTGTCAGCACTGTTCTATCACATTTAAATTCAACTTTTTTTTCACTTTTGTAACAGCACATAATTTAAGTAAACTGAAAAAGCCCACAACAATTTCTATAAATAACTCAAAGGCCTGCCTTTCGCTCTTTCTGTCTGCATAGTGGAGCAGTACTTTTACCAGCGTTAACACCATCTAATTGCCCTTTTCTCTGTTTCTGAGAATGTGCTTAGAATAGATAGATGCAAAGAAGAATTATTCTTCCTTTACTAGATAATAACTGGCAACCTTTCAATATAAACTCAGTATATATGGAAAGAAAAGTGCTTTAACATCTGACTCTCAAAAGGAGACATCAGGACCATGAGTATAAATGCTTCAGGACTGATCTTCTCTTCCCAACAAACATCTGCCCGGCTGTCACTGAAAATGAATGGCAGATCATGAATACACTGCTGTTTCTGAAAGCATCTTTGTCCATGGGGTTTTCATGTTCTAGATTCATTTCATGGTGCGGTCTTAAATCAGAGCAATGTGTGTTTTTTTTTTCCTTTAATCAACCACAAAATGCTCCCAGAGCCACATTGAGGACCAATTCAAAGAGGACTCCGAGCCAAGAGAGTTTCTCTGACCCAAGAAGCGATTACCCAAGTCAGGTAGCCTGCAGAGTGTAACCTGCAGAGGCTAAACACTCCACCTACCCTCCATCTGTCATGTGTGTTCCCTTTGTCCCTCAGTTATTAATCAGATGCTCCCTCATTTTATGGTCATCTGTGGGAGCTCGAATAACTAATGAGTGGACAAAATAACATTTACCAGCGCCCCGACTGCTGCTCATTCAAACTACGCTAATTTCAGCCAGATGACACGTTGCAACGGGAGACACCACATGAGTGTTAGAGAAACTCAGAGTTCAGCGACAAGAAATCCACCTCGTAGTACAATATAAAAATAGGAGAGGACCCTTTCGAATGTGAAATTGAAAAATCGCTTGATATACTCTGTAAAGGCTGCTGTACACTGATACCCGCACGATCGCCTCAGCCCAGGCACGCCGCACAACAGTCTCAGCTCTGTCTTTATCAGGGATCCAAACAAAGCCATCAGCCACTGGGCGGCCGCGGTAGTTGTTATCACTGAGTCCATTAGAGATGTGCAGACACCTCAGATTCCATTCCTCTGGGAGACTTATTGGAAAGGACAGAAAACTAATGGATAGTTTGGGAGTTCTGATAGTTGGAGTTGTACCTTCCTTCATCTCCCTCAGATAACACGGAAGGCACCCTGGCTGTGCTGTGCGAATAAGTCGAACGCATGTGAGAAATGAATGAGTGGCAAGAAGTATTTTGTTATCTCTCGCGAGTCGGTCGGTCGGTTCAGCTGCCCGGCCTTCCTTTTTGCTAGTGAGTGTGTGTGAATAACATCTGTGGTCTCTCGGCTAATTGGATTGCAACTTTTTGGTTCTGATTAAAATGTCTTAACAACTATTGCGGTGACTTTTTGATGAGTGAGAACCCAATTCCCTGAATTTTCCTCTAGCACCACCAAAGTGCCAATTTGTCCAATACCTTGGTTTTTGACCAAATACCTTGTAAAACTGATGACATTCCTGCAGACTTAGTTATGGGGTGAGTGCTACTCCAAGCCAGTCAGTCTAAATATCTTAACACAACCACCACTTCCATTTTTACATTTTCTTACTTGCAACAGTTTAACAGACAGTAACTTTCATGCTGAACGTACACAAGGTCTGCACAGGCTGCACAGTGAAAGCATTCGTCAGTAGCACGTTCGACACCAGCTGCTTCAAACAGTGCCAGGTTCAGGTCATTTTGGCAGCACTCAGAGGCCAATTCACAGTCAGCAGTCACACGGCCCGCGCAGACAGCTGTATTGGTTAAAATAGGTGCTTATCTGTTCTGTCAGACGCATGTGAGAGCAACAAATGAAAAATGAGGCTCAAGCGCTTCCTGTGAAGACAAGCCTTTATTCATACAGCGGTAGGTATCATGACAAGAGCACTTGTTGCAAACCGTTTCCCCTGCAGGGTCAAGGGCATAAGACCATTGGCTCAGTCACAGAAGAACAGTCAGGAGAGTCAAACTATAAGCGAGGCTTGTTTAGTAAATGTAACCCAAGCCATCAAACCCCATCCTTCACCTGTCACACCGCGATGCGACTGAGTCCTTGGCTGATCTGTTATCAGACAGCCTGGCATTGTCTCTTTCATTACTGAATACACACAATGTAAGAAAGGCAGTTATGTAAGCATGGGCACACATCAGGGAGAGGCGTGGGTGTGATGCATGGCTTCTAAATGACATTAAACCTGGCGGAGCCCACCCTGAAAAGCAGCTGTGCGGCTTGGATTTTGTGGCTCATAACTCACAGTAGAAATTGCTCTGAGTATGAATTGAATATTCCCTATTCTGCACGGCGCCACCAGATTATTAGGTACACCTGTGATAGGATGTAATACAATAGCCCTCTGTGGATCGTACTTTTACAAAGTATTATACACACAGTTTTTGTTGATACTTTGTCAGTGAGGTGTTGATTCATTTTGGAAACTCTAGTCTTTGGAGCTGTTACTCATACTTTTCCATGTGTGGTACAACACTCACACAGCAAAATGAGCCGTGTTTGCAACCTAAAGCCATGGTTATGCCTGTATTTTTAATGTGACCAGGCACATCCCGCAGGGTAGTGTGGCACTCTCAGGTCTTAATCTTGGCCTAACTTAAATGTTCAAAAATCCACATCGTGAGGTAACCAGTCTCAGATGTGTGGACATAAATCTGGCTACACTCATGATATTGCTGGCAGCTACACTGACTCATCACACGCCCCTCTGACATGGTACATGGTGAAGGAACAGGGCGGAGAAGTCACCGCTGCTGAGACGACTTCTGAGACTTTCTTGTATAACACTTCTGCTCTGTAACTCTGGTCTCTGCACAGATCGCAGAAATACTAAAGAGAATACTATCTATACTGCATAGTAACCTTTTTCTCTCAAAAGAGGCAACAGAAAGCTCAGCACACACTGTGCTCCGAATAATATTCACCCGCTGATGTCCCAACCATGCAACCACAAGAAATACAAAAGTAAACACAAGATATTATCAGGCCCAGACTAGCTGTTGGAAGAAGCTGATTGGCCAGGGTGAAAATTATTCAATGAAATGGTAAATTCAGGTGAAAATACCACAGAGTAGCTAGTTACTCAAGACCATAAACTGTCCAGTTCTCTTCAACATCAAGCTGACTTTTAATAACTGTTTTGATTTTTTTGCAGCAATTTTACTTGTATAAACAGTAAACAGAAAAAGAAAAAAATCTACAAAAATGTACGTGTTCTGTTTTGAATGTGTGGAGATTAGTCTGCGCTGCCATTCGATTCCCAGCTTGAATTATTATCCCAGTCTGGCCCTGCTTCAGACTTTTAAAAAACTACCATTTTTACATTAGGATTATTTGGAATCAAATCACAGATGCAGTCGCAGATTCATTTCACAAAAGTCGAACAAGAATATGCATTCTGAATTACTATTAAAGACATTATTGATAAAAGGTCATCTTTTCCTGAATATGTGTGAAGCTTTATATGAAATATCTTTTTAAATATCAGTGTATTACCCCAACCCTGCTGCTGGTGGGGATAGCAAACAATACCAGACTGAACATAGTTTGGGATAACTTTGAGTCAGCGATGTACTCGCTCTTTAGATCACAAAGACAAATGCCTTTCACCTGTTTACAGCTCGGCAAGTTAACACCCACTTAAAAGAATCAGAGGCAGACAGAGGAGAGTTAATGTCTCTGCTGACATGTTAGGGTCCACTGGACATTAATCAAGAGCATTTCCACATTAGTCACTGTGTAAAAGATTGGAGAAACCCCCTGACCAATTTCCTCACCCAGCTGGCCAGAGAATTTTAGAGCCAATTATGTTTTTGAGAGCCCATCTATTGGGATCTTCTACACAGATTCCACCTGTCCTCTGTTGGAAATCCACATCTTTCATGTCATAACAAGTCACACAGATTCGAAGGCAGTTGGATAATGAAAAGACTTAAACATCCCTTTCTGATTTGGAGTTAGCAGCTGCTTTATCCCACTGGGTTACCCTAAGAAGAACACGACTTGTCATTGCATTTTCAGGTCCTCCCCAATACACTGAGCACATTACCTTGAAAGCTACAGTGCAGCTAATATTATAAATTACTTTCTGAAGACACAGCAAAGACTGTATCACAGATGGAAAAGTAAAATGACGGCACGACACTCGACTAAAAATCTCTAGGTTAGCTATTAGTTCATGAACTTGATATTATGTTTTTTCATGATAGCAGGTTTTTGAAAATAGTGTACCTGGATGAGCAAAAAATGAATGGATACACTCATTAGTTTGGGCTCTTGATGGCACCAGGTAAAAGTTACACGGTCATTAAACTCAGGGGGGGGTCTTCCTTTTGGGAACGTCAATGTTCTCAGCCGACGTTTGACATGCACAGAAAAACAGAGGCCACCGTATTACCTCCACGGCGAAGGTAATAAAAGATCAAACATCACTTCCCAAATTCTAATTAAAAGTTCACCTGGCTTCTCTCCACATGATTAAGTGCTGGCCGTTTGAGGTAGGAAAATGATTCATGGCGCATCCAACTAATATTAATTACGTGCTATGAAATTCTCCCACAATGACATCCTGCAGACTTCCTGCAGAGAGTTAAGCGTCACTCCTTTTACAGAACACCCAAAACACAATTTCAGACAATCTGCCGAACAATGTGTGCTCGTTTCTTCTCAGGGATTAATGAAAATGACTGTCTCAGGAGGATAGTGGGGTGGTGCTCCTTTAGATATTCTGATAAGTACAAGATGTTAGCATTATGGGAAAACACATCTCCAGAGAGAATATTAAGTGCATTGTTATTTGCACTACGTGTACTCTAAAAGTAACTGAGTACCAAATACGTATGCTGAAAACCTGAAGCACTGTGTTCTTTTTCAGTTCACAGTAAATCTAATTAAAGTCTTTCTCTCTTTAACAGAGTTTAAGTTAATGCAACATTGTCTCTTGGCTTCACTGAACATCGTCTTGACTAAATTCCCTGTCACTCTTTTACCATTTGATGTGCAAAACAAAGAAATGTGTCATCAGAAAATGAAATGAAAAAGCTACTCAGTATGTACAGAATATAGTTTTTTTTTATCTTTTCCCATAATGAGTTCAGCTTGTTAGATCAGCACACAGATTCGGTCCCTTTCACACCTATGGTCCGCTAATGACTAGGATGATCTGATTGCCACCAGATGTCTGGTGGTCTGATGGTCTTGTTTTAATCACAAACACTGCGCAGAGCTGCATGCTGCTCTGGATAAGAGCATCTGTCAAATATAAATGGAATCCTGATTCACTTTGATCTGAAACATGTTTTACTGAGTTTCTCTTGTTAAATTAGTCAGGTCTCATGATGTAGTATCTACAATCCACTTCTTAAACACAATGATTTAGTTCAGTGAATGTTGTACTCTTAGGTTGTATTTTTGTGTCAGGTATAAATTAAAGTCAACAAAAGGCAAAAACCTTTAGGCAAACACTGGGCCGCACTGTATCATTAGCCACGTAACATTTGGTCCCAGGGGGTTCCCAGTGTTGGTCTACGGTCTAAAGACCATCAAAGATTAGACAAATATGTCCGCTGACATATTAGAAAACAATGACCTGACAAAATGTAAAAACGGTTTGTTTGTGGATGCAACCTTTTAAAAATAGTGTCTGAAATAAAATTCTGGGAATACTCAACCAGCCAGAAATGCTGCAAGGCCCACCCCAAGTACAACTCTGAGCAATGACTTTTTGGGGTATAAAATAATTTGCCTCAGACTTCATTTAGATCCTAGTCCCTGTAGCAGAAAAGCACTGAGTTCCTCCACAGGTTCCTAGTCCCTGAGTAAAGTCCCTGTGATTAAAACACAGGTATTGTAAAACAAATTCTATGTGCATAGTATAAGCTATGATTGACTGAGAACCCCATTGTCCCTATTATACACGTCCTGCCATTGTTATCTATGGCAGTCTGACGTCACCTCTTTAATGAATTTCATGTATGTGCTTTAAACAGACTGCTTATTAGTGACAGCGGCACACACGCTAACTTTAGGGTTTCTGCCTAAACCAGCTTTTCGATCCTCCCTTCATTTGTGATGAGTGGCGTCTTTGGATATTCTGACTTTGTCATTGAGTTGCTTCTGCCATTCTTGAGCTCAGGCCTCACGCTGCCAAAATCAGCAAGTCTGAGAGCATGATCCCTGATCAAGGAAAGTCCCCCAAGCACCCCTACAGCAAAACCCACCAGCACCCTTTTCCCATCGCTGTCTGTTTATTATTACACTAGTGTTCTCTCCCCTAGTTCCATCTTATTGAAATGCAACGTTGTGAGTGCCTCATTTAAATCTCTGTGAACTGCACTCCCACTTGGGTTCCACACAAGTTCAACATTACAACTTCAGATTTGTGAAATTCAATCAAAAAATTAAAAAAAAAAATTCAACAGGATCCCAAGTTTCAAGGCTGGGGAGATGTAATCCTGAGGTAAAGTCACGTTGCTGAGATGAATAATTATAAAACCATTTGTGCTAACTCCCCCTAAAGACACTAAGAGACCTTTAAATATCTGCAGTGTGGTATTATTTCAACATAACTACAATTACTGGGAAGGGATACCTTGGAAGTACTCTCATTTTAACATAATTATTGTATATAAATATGCTTTTTATAAGTGTGGCTCTAATAAAGATGATGTCATTCCCTCAGTCGGTTTGTCAGCCCACTGCATTGGTACCAATGTACAGGATAGATAGCCAGGAAGTATTTTATAGACATGCAGGGGTTCAAGATGGTGAATCCTAAAGACTCTGGTAATCCTCTGACCTTTCATCTAGCGCCACCTTTAGGTTGGCAATTATGGCTTGCATCCAGTTTCTCCAGCAATATTCATTTTCACATATCCAGCTGGATCGCAATGAAATTTTGTACAGTCACAATACCCCATTGATAAAACTTACTAACCTTTCCTCCAAAACCACTTTTTTTCTTTTCATGGTTTTGAGTTCAATCTCCCAACAAATACTGGACAGCAGATGAAATTTGATATAAACACTCATGTCCCTGTCAGTGAATTGTAATAACTTTAATTTCCCCTGACGTTTCATCCAGCTCCATTATCGCTATCAACCAAATGAAACAGAACGCCTACCAACATTTGTCTCATAATGATTTGCTTAATACTAAATAATTACTGTGCGAGTGCAACAGTTTATTTTGCCAGAAAATGATAGTAGAGATGTCTTGTTTAACTCCTGTGGAAGAGAGAGAGAGAGAGAGAGAGAGAGAGAGAGAATGAGAGGGAGAATGAAATCTGAGCATTAGCAGAATTAATTAAATTGGTTTGTTGTGCCCATTGAGTCCAATAGGTCGATCTAGCTCTCCCTCTTCTCTCAACAAAAAAGAATTGTTCAGCTGCTCATCCCAGGGAGCTGACGAATGAAAATGAACAAGCAGTGGGACAAAATGGAAAAAAAAAAAAAGACATGTCCAAAGTCCCAACATTCAAAATAAACAAATGAATAAATAATAAGGAAAGAAAATGTTATGTTTAGTATATTGTATGCACATTATGGAAACTCTTCTTCCTAAATCCTCTTACATGAGTTCAAAATGGTTTATTGGTTACCACATTAATATTGGATAACTCCGCGGCGCTCCCTTCCTCACAGCCACACTCCTCTGTCTCCCACTCCTCCCCTGTATATCCTCTGCTCAGACTCGTCTCTTTTGGCACAGCTGCTGATCAAAGGGCGAAATAAAACAAGCGCTTTTGATAGACAACGCTCCGCAATCAGAAAATGACTCATCTGGGAGTTTTTCTCAGGTAAGAATAAAATCTATTTGGTTTCACCTCCGCCGTCTCTCCAGCGCGTTCCCCACTGGGTCAAATACACAGTAAACAGAGGCGGCTATTTTAACAGGTCTCTGTAGAGGCTGCTGTTCAAACAAAGAGAACATTATTAACATTTCCCTTTCTCTCTTGCTGCGGTTCGTGAGGAGCTCCCATCCTCCCCTATTCCGAGGAGATCTTTTAAGTGAAGTGAAACATCCACCCCAGGAAACAAATATCAAGTCATTAATTATCAAACAAAGGAGCATATAGTGATAGAAATGGTGTGGGAGAAATGAGAAATCTTATCAGTTGGTAACCTATTTACTTCCAGCTCTGCCTGCAGTAGGGGGTATAAGCACTTGTGCTGACAAAGACAGAGCACTCCAGCATGGAGAGCAGCTTGTCAAGGAAACTGCACCATGAAGAAGATGAACACAAAAGAGAGTTTTTTTTTTTAAAGCCATTTTTAGCATTTAGGTTTTAGCTCCCTGTGTATATTCTGCAGCTTCTCCCCGGACTCAGTCTGGCTCAGACCTTCAGGCTTATTGTACAGTTGCTGTAAAGCAAAGAGGAGTTCATCTCATTAAAACTATTGTAATTACAACAGGCGTGTTATGTTTTGTTAAAGCAGCAAATAGCCTTCTTTTTTTCATGAAATGGAATTACAATGAAACTCCCTCGCCAGAGAGCATTTACAGAAGCATATTAAGAGCCCTGACAAAAATGAGGAACAGACTGATAAAGTAATAATGCCATGTGACACTGAGGCTTAATTTATTCTGTAGTGTGCAGCCGAGGATGTCGGATGCTTTGTCCGTTCATATCACAGAGTCACAAATTACTTCGGTCTCTTTATGTACCTGACCTTCACACAGACATACGTAACACACAAAGTACAAGGTCGGTCACATCAACACTCAATACCCTTAACTTCTAGCGAGGCATTAAAGAGCGGGACATGCTCCCCTTGCTTGGCTCCCCTCACTGCCGATCTCCTGAAATCTTTGCACTTCGGCCAGTTTTGCAGCAGCGGAGGAGGAGAGGCTCCTGTCAGCAGGTTTACCTCATTTGCATTAAAACAGCTGAAGCAGTTGACTTATCACATTCAAGCGTTGTGACTTATTTGCTTACAGGGTACTCCTAAAAGTCATTTTTGAATATCTGATTTGGCTAAGTTTTTATTTCATCCAAACTTATCTGCAAACATTACTGCCCTCGAGTGATCTTACAGGTTTCGATCTGTACAGTCAGCTCTACTACGGAGACTTGACTGATTTTAACAGAACAGAATTTAACAGAATGGTTCATGCTGAATGGTCACACACCGATATATACACACGGCAACTTGGATTTGATTCTTCATGTAAAAGAGGAAAAACTATTGTCCATTCCTTTTTTTCTAAAGAAACATCAGACTAGATCTAAATTAATTATAGAGTGAGGTATGAAAGAAATCATTCTGCACACATGGACCTTATCAAGCAAAAATTAGCCAGAGAGATGCCTTTTATGCATTTCAATAGGAGTATTAAATGAAGATGCGGGAGCCATTCAGGAATAAGATGACCTTCTATCTTTGATTCCCATCATTTACACAATGGCACTTCAGGCTGGATATTTCCAGTAGCTACAGGAGCTCTTTATAATTACTTCTGTCCCCAGTTATAGTACAAACTAGTCACAGCTCTGTGTCTTTCCCCCATTCATCCTTCAAGCTTCTAATGGAAAAAAAATTCAACTGTGGGAGATTTGACCAGAATTGAAACGTTTTGTATGAGGGTGAAGTGAAAGCCCAGCGCTGCTTGAAAGGGACTTCTGAGAGGAGAGCTGCTCTGAAAGCTAACTCTTCTG
This sequence comes from Amniataba percoides, assembly GCA_037176925.1. Lineage (NCBI taxonomy): Eukaryota > Metazoa > Chordata > Actinopteri > Centrarchiformes > Terapontidae > Amniataba > Amniataba percoides. The sequence goes on along the minus strand of JBAJHX010000043.1, from coordinate 17,042,695 downwards.
TGAGAATATTCTCATGGGATTAAGGATCTGGCTGCGAGGAGTCTGCTGCCTCGTGGCTCCCATGAGACTAGCCGCCAGCTTTTTATGACAACCTCAATCAGTTCCCTGCCAGTCAGAGGGAGGGACATGAGTTCAAAATGAGATCTCAATTGCATAATCAATGTAAAGGGCCTTTGAAGAGACACGTCAAATTTAGTCAAGGTCGCTTTGATAGCTGGAATGTACAGTTTACCATTACAAATAAGATGCTTTCAGTGCTGATCAAATTTAAATTAGAAGAAGCAGCGTCCGTTTGTCATTCACTATAGTGTTGGTGTTTTCTGTCAATGGTATGCCCAAGGCACGATATAAAAAATGCAGAGTGGATGTGTTTGGGTTATAAAGAAGAGAGATATGGAATTTTTGATTGGAGCAACATCTTTCAGCTACAGATCAATAGTCAACTCTGAATTTTATTCACCTTCATCCTAATCAGGCAGACTTGGTGGACTAGATTTAGCCTACCCGGGGGAGAGAAGGCAGATAACAAACCGCATTTCTTTATTTCAAATTTTAATGAGACGGCATTTGTGCACATTTGCAGGAATTTGCTGAATTGTAACACCAAGCTGCATAATTGATACTATATGAACAGAACAAGGGAAACATCTTGAAAGCTTTACAGTGTTTACAAAAAGCAGGGGAAAACACTTAAAAAATCAAATCCTTGTCACAACAAACCAGCTGTTTGAGAGGACACATGGAAGTGCACTTTGAGGCCTCCACTGAAGTCCTGTGTTGAGATTGAAGGTGTTGGTGATGATACCGTCATAACTTTCAAGAAACCCAGCTGACATTTTTGATGTACACATGAATGAATGTTTTCCTTTTTTTAGAGAAGTGAACTATTTTCCCTTGTCTCCAGTCTTTGTGGTAAGCTGGCCTAAACATCACAACATAAACAAAAGGAAGTCAAAGTAACACTTTAAACACACAGCTGCTGCATTTATGTTCAGCCAAGTCATTTTCACATTTACATGTATGAACCAGTGTCTTTACAACAATCATGCTTTCGCCCCTCAAGAAGCTTGATGAGAGGCCGCCATGTGGTTTCAGTCTAAAAAACATCTAGTTTCTTATCTGACTTTACCATATATGCTCATTTAATAGAACTTAAAGTCACCCCATCAATCTCAAGCTAAAATTGTAGACTGTCGCACTGCACTGTGACATCACTGATTGGCGCCTTGCAGAAGTTTTAAAGCACAGAGAGCAGTGCAGCAGCAGCAGTTTCCTGCCCTGTGTGAATCATGGCTTATTTACCTCTAAGCTCTCTGTGTGGCATGCAGCAGAAGAAATCCCACTTTGACAGGGTGCTGACAACACCAGAGCCTGCTGGACAAATCACCTGGCTGCAGCCACCACTGTGATTACAGTACATCTTTAATATAGGCAGGCACCTGACCATGCGGAAATCAGTGAGTGGCCAAAAGAAACTTGAGGTGGATTGTCAGTTTGATTTGATGCCAGAGAAGAAAAATCAGTTTTTGTGCGCCAGTAAACACTTGAGATGTTTTACTGAGGCAACTAAAAATATGTTATGGTGATCAAGACTGGATGGTATAAAAGCAAAAAAAATGAACATTTCCAGCTCCACAAAAGTATAAATTCTATTATACATCTTCCATATTAGCAAAAAGGTTATAGCTCTTCCAGACTGGTCTAAAGGGGTACTGTAGACTTAGACTTTAGTCCACAAACCACAACACTTTATAATCTGAGATTGTAGCCAAAGGCAAGATTTTTTATAAGACAATTAAAAAAGCCATATCCTGTTATTTGTCCTTGCCGTGGGTGTCGTTAAAAGGAAAAGCAATGTTTGAGGCTTCTTGTAACACTTAAGCAAATCAATTAAATCGTTAAATTTGACGGCAGGAACCAGTTCTGATTTAGTGACTGAAATGTGAGCAAGCAGTTACACAAACCTCAAGAAACATGAACCTATGGATTTAAGCCCAGTCAGTACTGCAACAACAAACTAACTGTGTATCAGTGACAAACTCAATGAGGGGTAAAGCAAGCAACTGTACAGTGAAGGAGGAGATTCTGTCTGAGCTATTCATCTCGAGTTGCTTCAACTTAAAATGTCAAAATTATAAATGAGCTGTTTGGATTTTAAAGTAGAAGGGGGTAATTCAATTTAGCAAAAACTGTCCTGACAGTAGTTTATAAAAGAGATAACTTAAAAAAAATAATAAAACACAAAAAAAATCTGGCTCCTCCAGCTCCACTTCACTTTGATGCACTGCATCAAAATGACCAATCAGAACAGAGCGCCAGTCGCTGCTCCTGCACAGGCTCTGCTCCATCAGACTCAGTGTGGAAGTTATGGCAGATAAACAACAATCGAATGACATCTGTGAGCTGAATGAAAATAATTGCTAAATTGTGTGTTTGCTGAATTATATTTTTATAGTCTGAATAAAGGAAGGTTTGTATTACATTTGGTACGTACCCCAGTGCACATATTTTAATAAGTTTGCTGAGACAAGCCTCACATGTTGTCTATGTAATAGGTTTAATACAAAGTGTCAACTCAATACCTTAACTTCATTGTTATGTCAAGTGCAATTAACTCAAGTCAGCAGGGGAACGAGCTGAAATCTTTACAGTGGTTTGGAAACGGACGTGACTTTGATGGAGAACTCTCAATCAGTTAAACAAGCACAGTCGGAGAGTGCTTCTCAGGTAAGCATCATTTATAGCCAGATGGGACGTCCCATCACTGAGTCTGGAGCAGATGTTAAGGGCCCGATGACGTTGTCTATTCATTAGCTTTTCCTACGCTGAGCTCTGGGCCACAGATGGTGCAAGATTTCAAATTGTGTCTGTCAAAACGGTATTTGCTAACTTTGGGCAATATTACTAAATACACTATGTAATCCTTCCTTAAACTGTTTCCTTATTAATCTACTAGCTCTATGAAACCATCTCATTTACATTTACATGACAGTTCTTTATCTTCTGTTGATCTTCATTGCTCGGGAAACTAGACAGGCTGTAAATGTGTTTTTGACTTCTTTAATTCGGTCGTCTGCTTGCCGTTTGGTCTGTTACTTCAGTGTTGAAAGTCTCACTTCATTTTTCAGCCAAGAGCTTGATAGTCTAGATGGGTGGTGTTAAAGCTGACCTAAAGTGCACATTGATTCATTGTTCATTTTGTAAATCTAACTATAAACACAAACCTCCTGAACGCTTGCTGCTGTTGCAAAGACATTTGGTGAATAGGCGTAGATGTGATGTCTGACTGACACTGGCACATTTGGTTCCCTTTGGTCGATAGGTGGCGCTATAGCAGCATCTTCTAACTACAAAAAAGGAATCTCTTTCTGTCCGTATGTATGTTTATGACTGTCCTTCGCATATCCAAAGAGCCATTAACCCGATCAGAGTCACACATGGCAGGTGTACAGAGGACCCAAGAGAGCGTGGCATCAAGTGGGAAATCAATCAGATGAGCTGCTAGCAGCCACACTAGGGTTCACTACGACATTGCAACCAGCCCTTCAGGGACCAGGCAATTGGCCCGATCCGAATGGCCATTCCCCAAATGAGCACTGCACCAGTTCTATATATCTGGTGCGGCACTTGCTCATAAAAATGACCGTTTGGATCGGGTCAATTGCACGGCCTTCCAGCAGCTCTCTCGAGAACCACTCATCCAAAAAACTTCACACTTGACACTGTACTTCCGAGGGTCCTGAGCAAAACACCCACCAGGTGTGAAGTTGATCGGCTTGCCAAGGTAATCGACAAACACGTAGAGACTCCTTCTTTTCATGGTTAGAGTTTTCGATTACATGCAAATTGTAGTACAGATTCTGACTTGTGCTATCTAGTTACTCCCTTGGAGCGTGTGATGGCAGTGAGATGCCTTAGTCAGTCAGCTGAGCAAGATAGCAGTGTCATATGCTTGATTATATGTGTATTCAAGAACTAAATTATCTCCTAAAAGCCGGTAAAGACTAAGGCAGTTCAAAATTAAAGTGGACTAAATTCAGATGTGGAAATATTTGCTGCACCAAAACTGTCAATCAAATCACTGTTTTATAGCAGCACAACAAAACATGAAGAAAATGACAACAAATGTTGCTGAAATTTGCTTCTCTCACCATTTTGCTTCCTCTTCTGCTCAGGAATATGTCTATGTATTATAATGGAAAAGTTATATTTATCTCATGCACACTGCAATGTGACACTGGCATTTCAGATCAGGTTTGGAGAGCTCTACTGAAAAGCATCTGAGGTGTAAAAAGTATCTGCTTAGTGTGCATGGAAGGCCAAAATTGCATTTGTAAATAGAGCTGTACTTTAATGGCATGTTTTCTTGATAAAGTTCAGCAGAGGACAGTGCAGAAATGAAAAGAAAGAATATCACTCATAGCTCTCACATGATTAAAAACCAAAATATGAATAAAGATGTTTAAATAAATGGGCATTCACAGCTGAACTGTAGATCCTTCGTGACTTTCAGAGTCATGCAGAGAGTGAAGAAAAACTGTGTGTTTGTTTTAGGGTTTGGATACGCCGGAGTCGATTTGATTTCATCTCCACATGAGTAATCAGGTTATGGCAGTGGATGTAAACACATTCTCCCATTTCCTACAATAACCTGTTTTTCCATTCAGCATGTCATTTGTCATTTACAGCTGATCGGCTCTGTGAAGGGTCTCCACACCTATAGCACTGCTCACGTGAGACCTGAGTTTATGATTTACTTGTTTGTGTCAGTGTCTGTTGATTCATTCAAAACCTTAAATTCCAAATGAACACATCTCCTGGAAAGTGCCATACACAACAATTACTGCATCTATTCATGCTCCTAAGATGACGGTATCTTTTGGCTCAGGAGACCTCTTGGTGTATTTAAAAGAGAGCATGAGGGTAACTGGATATTGTCCATGAGCAACAGCTCATCCGGCAGATCATGCTAATTGCTAAAAAATGCATTTGCCTGATGTGATTATTTTTTTTTGTCATCACCATAAAGGGGAAAAAGCCCTTTCTAAATTATTCAGCGCCATTTGGTTAAATGTGAAGTCCTGATAGACTCGATCCAAGCACTCTGCCTCCTTTGAGCTTAGTTTTCAGAAACAACAGAAGCTCACTGCTGCATTGATGTTTGATTTCAGCTTTGATGGTGCAACAGTGTGGTGAAATTGCAAATAAATACGCTCAGACCCTGAAATGAAATGTAAATGTTGCCTGACTGTATCACTGCACATATGGGTTTATTTTTTCTTACAGTCACAAGGCCCCCGAGTAAGACCAGGTCCTGAGGCTTCAGCCCTGAATGCTCGCTGAATAATCCAGCAGGAGCTCAGATCCCTCTCATTAAGGAAAGCCTTTATTGATTTCTCAATCTTTTGAAAATCATTGCCCCTCCGCTGATTCTTGCAGCTAATATAGATGAAGAGTAGACGGCTTAATTATTCAATCCTCCTGGCAGGTTGATCAAAACAATGACACATACCATATTATTTTTACAGCCAAAAAAAGGAGGAAATATGAATGAAACAAGAAATTAAATGAGGAAATACATATTCACTAAACAAATACAAATGAATTCTCTTAATCAGCGCTCACAGCAGTCTTAACAGCGTACACAGTCTCTACTGTATTGTTAAAATTATGTTGGTATATCAAAATTTTATCCTCAGAGAAAAACATACCTCTCTTTCTCGAACTAGCTGTATTCCCTTGTCGAAAGGGAAATAAAAGCTTAAATAAATGTTTTTTCTTTCCTTCTTTTTTTTTTTTTTTTCAGAAAATAAGCTTTGATGCACAATGCAGCCCCATTTGGGATGAGCTCTTGTATCCAAGAATAAAGCAGCTCATTTCCTGTTTGTTAAACTAGGCTATAAACAACACAAATAACTTCTGATAGGTGAATCCCAGTATTTTAAAAACCCTTTTCAGAAAAGAAAAAAATTACACTCATCTCAGGGATGACAAATGAAAGCCTGGGAGAGAAGATCTTACTTCTTCGGCAGACTAAAGCTGACACTGGATGAGCGCCGTGTCTCTCTGTCGCGCTTAAATGTAGATGTTTGTGGAAGTCAAACTAAATCCAATTTTAAACGCTCTGTTTTAGAGGAAATCAGCGTTCTGACAGTGACGGGACTGCGTACAATCAAAAACGTCATTCAAGAGGCAGAGGCTACTTTATGCAAATTTGTACTTATCTCCAACAGTCTAAAATCAATTTCTCCAGCACATAAACTAATAACGTGAAATCGACAGCAGCGCGTCAGTGAGGTGAAATAACATAAAGACACACAAAACGATGCAAATCACGCTGTGCTGAACCGGTCGACAGCACTGGTGTGTGGTGAGGGGATCAGCAGAGGGACATTTCCTGCTGCATTATTCCCACACACGCTTTGATATCAGAATAAACTGATTGTTCTGTGGTGAAAGCCTTATATGCTTACATGGTGGTTTTTACCTCCCATTACCACTCCTGAATCTCTTCTTACATGCTGCTCTTCCGTGCGCTGGGACTTAATGGGAAATGTGTACCTCGCTGTTAAAAAGGGCAAGTATGAGTAAAAGTGTAAAAGAGTAAAAGTAAAAGTGACTGTCTTTAAACAGTCACTTTAAAGAGTTAAATAATAGTTCCATCAGCTGCAGCGTCTCAATGCTCTATTCTGCTCTCCAAGACACTGATGAAGGTCAAGCTTAAATGGCTCCAGCTCTCCAATTGAGCCAGAGACTCCCAGCTTAGCCACAGCTCTGGGAACGGGCTCACACAAAAGATTTACCCCACAATGCTGCTGGCCTAGATAGACACACCAAACACATAATAGGGAGTCTGTGCATAATTTAGAGCACATCTTTCTTACGTTGACAAGGCCAAAATTAAAAAGGAGCTTGTCAACCAAATTAAGTACTGAAATATATCATGTCCACGGCGGACAAGGGGAAGTTAAATCAATATTTGCCAACGTGAACGTAATACTCCGACTTGTGACATGAAGCCTGGAGCCGCAGCTGAGACAGGGAACGTGAGGCCCAGAGGAAGGTTTGATCATTCAAGCCAAACTATACCAAATACATCCTCGCACTTCAATGCAACACACTTTATTTTACAAGTCGTACATTTCTGTCGTTGAATTTCACCATCAAGCTTTGTGGTGTCGCTTGTTACAGTCCCTCAGTGTTCCCTGCAGTCAAGCAGACATTCGCAAGATATTTTCACAGGTGGGGCATGTTAAGATGGAGATTTTCCTCTCTTGTTTCTAAAGTGGTCTTCATTTCCTGTTAAGCAACAACTCCAAAGCCGCCTTAGCCCTGCAAGGATGTCAAATCCTCACACTTGGTGTTCCGGTTACATCCCTTTTGAACATATGCTCTTTCAAGTGAAATTAATCAATCTCTTTATCACTTGGGCAGTGTCATTACCCAACCACAGAGTGAGAAATGAAAGTGCTAATCGCACAGCAAGTGGGGCTTTTGTGTGGGAAGGCCAAGTTTTCCTCCTCAAGCTGCTTTGGAAATGCATTTTCAATTGAATTTGTTAAGCGTGTGAAGGATGACTCGTGAGATTACCTCAAATACCCTTTATAGAGGGGTAACACATGACATCAGGTCTCAACACCTTTTTCCAAAGCTGATACAGTCACGTACATGATAATGATGATGTTCCCTTATGAAATATTGCATGGACGCATATAAAGGTATTTGCAGCATATAAAACACACACACAATATATTCAGGCTCAACATTCACCAAGAAATACACTGACTGTATGCCTCACGCTGTTCACTGAAACCGTGACAACCAGACCTAACTGGGGCCATAAATCCACTGCTGAACATACCAGCACATTATTTACTGTGCACCAATGTGTCATTAACCGCGTCACGTTACCACAGCATACACATCATTATGGTAACAATCCTACCCCTGCTTGTCACTGCAGGGCTGTGGATGGATGGTCCGTCAGAAAGAAGGTTTTATTATGCTAACCGCCCAGGCGTAAGGACCCTCCGGCTTGATGATGTCTAGTAGCAGTCCAGGGTTTATGCTCCCCGACAATGTGAGTCTGAAAGAGGAGGATTACCACAGAGCCCCCACACAATTGGTTGCACTGAGAACGAATGTAGTTGTAGTGTATTTTCCTCCTGTAATGAGAAGTAGTAATGACTGTCTGTCTGTCTGTCTGGCTGTCTGTCTGGCTGTGGTGTGTGTAAACAGGAGTGTGTGTGTGTGTGCTCTCACGTGGAGCTCATTCAAAGGTATGAACCTCAACAGGGTCACAGAGGTCTGTTTCGCTGAATGCTCACACTTGAATGGAAAGAAAAATAACTACATTTTACAGAATACTACTATGGAAAAGCACGAGTGGCTGGCTGTAGTTCGTGTCTTAATGTGTGGGATTGTAATTTACCACATCCAAGAATTTTGCCCTTGAGATTAAAGAGATTTGAACCGGTTGATTGTACTGTGTCTGAATAGTCAATAAAAAGGGGCAGTGATGAACACATTCACAGCAAAGAAAATTCAACTATTTTACCTGCTTTCCATGAGAAATGATGATCCTTGGGGAAAGCAATGTCGGACTGGACGGAAAAGGAAAAGAGAGAGCAGAGGAGGAAGAGGCTGAGGCAGCTCCCAGCTCGCCGTGTCCATGCAATGACCCCAAAGTCATCTTTTAGAGTCATAGTCCAGCCCATTGCTTCCTCTCTTACTCCTGTGGGGGGAAAAAAAACGGGGAAATCATCAGAAAGCCACTCATTAAAAGTGGACAGAGACGTGGGGGCCGGAGGAAACTAGAAGAAGAGATTGTGCGCAGCTCTTTAAAAATGGGGAGCGAGGAGCAAATGTCAGACACTCTGTTGGCTTCTGTGTGGAAAATGTCCCAGTGAAACCTCCATCCCAGAAACATGACATTCAGCTTCACCTTCCAAGGTGCAGGACACTCTCTCACATGTGAATCATGGTGCTTCAATCTTTTTCCTTCATTTTTTTTTTGTGTTAAATCCAGTTAGAATGTGATACCATGTGTGATTTTCCTCCCACATAGACCAAAAATAATTAGTCAGAGAGGCTTGAGCATCTCAGCCTCCCAAGGTAGAAGTGGGAACATGCATTGAAGGAAGGGGAGACTTTAAGCTTGGAGTAATACTGGGTATTAGTACCTTTTTATTGCAGCTCATTTATTCCTATCTGCTGCTACTGTGATTCATGTCCTATGAGTGTTAGGGATTAGTCCTGGATTCACTAGGTCTCTAATTGTGTTGCACCAACAGCAAAAATTAATGAATATGGAATTGAATCTGTAACACCTGATGCTTTGAGAGACTTATGTTGCGGTGTTCATGACTGCAGTGATTCATTTTCCAGAAACAAATTTTGCTGCACTGTAGCTCTTGGGTAATGTGAGATTTGTTATTATTGGCTTATCATCCCTCAGAGCGCTCCCTGCAGTCTGTTATTTATTTATTTATCTTTTTGTCATTCTGCAATCATGGGACTCAATGAAAAATCAAAAACCCTTTTTGGTTCCCAGCAAAACTTGGAAAGTGACACATCATTTGCCATCACATGAGATACAAATGCATACATGTGCAATGGGCAACATAGAGGTTTTGCATATAAGGGGGGGAAAATGTGTGAAAAATGGAGAGATGCTCAGAAATAATAAGTAGGTTTCTGGGAGGTGGAGAATGTATTTTCGGATGTAGATTTTTATTCGATATGTAACTAATCATAAAGTGAATCACGGAAATATGAAAATCAGTTTTTAATGTCCCATTTCTTTTAACAGCTCAATGCAACACAGTGCGTTTACATTTTATCTTGATAACTAAGCATCTGATGGTAGATTAGCCACTCAAAGGCAGCAGGCATTTGCGATTTAAGATTATTTACACATGAAGTGCCCGCAAAAACGCCGGGTGCCAGATTATTTTTGCTTGATTTCATTCAGGGAAATTAGATTTTGACTTTGCTGCTTTCGGCATGTTTTGGTGGGGGCAAAATTTGTTTAATGAGAAAGAATTGCGGGGTGGAGATGGCTCGGTGCCCAGACGCTCGCTGCCAGATGCCCAGTTTTTGATGGACTGTCCAATTTTCCTCCGGGTCTGATGAGTTATTCCGTAGTCAAACGTATATTTGGTCTCTTTGTGTTGGAGGCTTTTAAACTCGGTGCGCACGCAAATTCAGGGTTTGGCATTTCTACATACGACTCTCGTTTCTATCTGTCCTCAGTGCCAACCTGCAGCGCGGATATCACATATCACGTGTGGCATGTCATCTGAAATCTGTCAGCCTGAAGAACTGCAACAGAGTTAATTGTTCTCTCTGCTTTCAAGAACATCCACTTTGAACAGATCGTACGCTGTGTTTGTTTGACTTTTTATTAGAACCCACTTTGTCTCCCATTTTTTGATGGCCAGAGAATTTATTCTACTTGCATGAATGAGCAGAGTAGTCTGGCACTTACACAGCCATATGCCAATTAGACACCTCTGTTTGCTGATTACTAGCCAACCTCTAGGGCTGCACTGCTCTGGAAGCCATACCTGACTGCACCCAGATTACTCCCCCCTTCAAGCCAGTCTAATTTGACTATTCATGGGACAAGCGGTGCTCTCCATAGGCTGACAGAACATGTCACAACTGATTGGAAACACGGACTTGAACAAAAACAGGCGCTGAAAACAAGCATGACCCCGAGGCATCCCGGCGTTGTTTTCCCAAAGACAGGCGTTTGCTATTACTATAGTGTTATCCACGGGTTGTAAAATCAGATGACTGGTTGTTTTCCTTTAAGCCTATCAGTCTGAGAGGGCAGCGGCAACTGTGTTCATATGGCTCAGTCCTGTCAGTAGAGGAGGAATGCAGGCTATCCTAAAAATCTTAAAAAAGAAAAGCTCTTAAGCCGCTAAATATCTGGGTCAAAGGAATCATGCCAGGCTCTCAGTGGCCGCAGAAAAACCTGGCAAACGGCGGCATGGCTCAGATGCCGCTGTGCATCCTATTAGATACTCCATGATCTGATGGAATGCAATCTGCTCCTCTGTCTCCTGTGGTCCTTGTTTGAGGCTCACTCACTGGATTCGCAGAGTAAGGACCCCGCAGCTACCATAAGGGAGCAGATGAGCAACACTCCACAGCCTCTCCTTTCACAGGTGGTCACAATAATTAATGTTTGATTAGAACTTTCCAAATGAATGGCAAAAGCTAATTTGGTGTGCCAAAGCTCTGAACAATCACGGCGCGATCCTCCAGCCTCTCTCTGAATCAGCCAAACAGCCAGTTCTTTCTGGAGAGGGAACAAAGGCATTTGATCCCAGTACGTTTACGGGAGATGCCATCCTCGTCCCTGCATTTCCACACAATTATATAGCCAAGCAGCTCATTCTCTCCTCACATCCTCGGCTTAAATTCCTGCCCATATCCCTGTGTTCTTCTTTGTGAACCGCGTCCAGTATATTCAGGTTAACACAGCTGCACGCTGTACTTTCCCCATGTTGTGGTGCATATAATTGTTTTAGATTGGGTCTGGCAATATGAAAACAGAAATGCAACCCTCACCCAAACAAGCAGATATTTGCAGATGTTTTCATTGGCAGCAATTGCCACAGCAGCACTGAAACAAAAGGAAACGCAATGCTCAACACAGTTTTTTTTGTATTCCTTTGATCACAGGACTGCGGGTGCAGCTGCATTCATCCACTTACGGACTGATATTTGAGATCACTGCTGTCCATCTCCACGTTCTTCATGAAATCTTTTGACAGAGTTTGTATTTTTCCAATCAGAACTGCAACAAAGTCGACTTCCCAATTTCGTTTGTGTGAGCAGGTGACAGACAGATACTATATATTTGACATTTCCACAAAGGTTTAGGTGTTTCGGGCTTTTCATCATGACGGTACAACAAACAGGCACTGCTGACTGAAGAGGAGTTGGAAACCAACATACATGTACAGATCAGCTCAGTGTCCAAGCAATTACATCTGTGCTGGACGAATGCTCTCCTTAAAACTGACATCAGTTAGCGGGAGGATGTGTAGCACGTTCATCTGTGATGTAGGAGAATTGTCTTTCCCCTTCAATTAGCATTTTCCTTTCTTATGACCACAACTTATCCATAACAAGGTGTTGATCTTAGTTTATTCGTCATACAGCAAATGTTGTCATTGAACGTCACCTGACTTTTGCAGACCTGTGTAATATTCATTTTCTTGTCTGGGAATAGGTTTGGGACCAGTGCTCATTCTGTTGGTTTAGTTTTTATTGTTAGTCTTTTTGACAAAAGATTTGATTAAATATTCGAGTTTTTCAAGTTTCTCAGTGCTTTTCTTGTTATTCATCAGTGAATTTCATCAATATCATGCACATTATAAATGTTTGTCCTCTGAGCACTTTGGGATACAGATATCACCATCACTGTTGTGTAAAGCTGTCCCGGTTACAGGTGTGAGACAGCATCCATGTCACTCGTGTCTGCAGTAATACAACAGACCGACTTCCGCTCAGTAAATCCAGCTATCATTACCAAATGTTTTGCAAAGAGCCGCTGTTTCTTTGTCATTTCTGTTCACCTTGACAGCTTACCTGTGTGCTCCACAATGAGTCATTCAGAAGCTGGATTTACTCCTTTGTTCACTAAATTGCTGTTCATTGTCTGGATTTTACTTTAGCAAACCCCTCGAGAAAGGTTCGGGTGGTTGAACGTTAATCATGGAACGTACACATTTCTTTCAGTAGCAACGAGGAAGATGAAAGCAACGTTTATGTTACATCTACGGCCCTTAAAAATGTTAAATTAATTCTTTCTTATAGATGTCAGCGTTCTACCTGCATGCTTTTATAGTTTTTCCCAGCTGTTATGTTTTTGCTCCTCATCTTTCTCTCAATAGATTAGATAAGATTTTAGTCTTTGTATTTTTTTCTTCCTCTACAATATAGTTTAATTTTTGTTTTAGCTTTTGTTTTTTCATCTCAGAAAAATATACATTTTCCCATAGTTGTGGTTATCAAAGCTGATTTTTTTTTTATTGTGATAAAGCATTATTTCTCATCATAGCTTTTGTTAACAAGATTTACAGTGGTGGGGACAGATAACTATGTAATGTAGCTGCACCTTAGAATAAAACACAGATTTTACTGAGTTTCCTCATAATCGGCTGCCAAACTATGGACACACACAATGCATCGTCTCTGACACTGCATAAATTGCAAGATACACTCTACCTGAGCAGGATGACTGCCAGTCATCCCTTTGGGTGATCTGGTTGGTGCAGTGGCAGACGCTTTTTACTAGTCCTTCCGCAGAAGACAGGAGCAGGGCAGAGGAGGCTTCCAAAGACGTTAAGTCTGACAGGGACGGTAAATCAGCCGCACCAGGCCTTCTGCCTGAAGCATCATGCAGTGGCTTAATCCTGTGTGAATCAATGTGTAGAAGGCTGGGACTGTCACACCTCCAGCAGCAGAGTGGTATTAACTCCCTGGTGCTGGCTCTGTCAAGTACCCACCCACTGATGCTCCAACCCGGGAATGGCACAAGAGTCAGCCTGGGCTACAGGGTCTGAAGTGGAGGAAGACAAAGAGGAGACAAGAAAAAAAGGTACACTGACATAAACATCTGATAGTACTGCAAAGTAAAATCTGACGCGTCGTGCAATGACATTCTCAAGATTAGATTTCTTTCTCGTGATGCATTGTTGATAGCTATCTTGCATTGCAGAGGTGTGCAAAAGCTACAGACAGCAAAAAGTAATGTGTGAAGGTGTGCAGATGGAGGGAGACTTCATAAAGATGCATGACCTGTAGGCAGCGTCCTTTCATTTTATACACTATCAGTACACACTGGTCCAGAGGTATGACTTTGCTATGATTTATAATCCATTCATCTGTTCTGTCCTGTTCCTTCTACTATTCATCTTGGCGAAAAGTTTCTGTGCATATAAAAAAGGATTATTATGAGTCTCCACACTTGGACTTGCTGCAGTTATAGAGAGGAGGGGCGGCGTCACTTATGCATCGTATTAGTGCAGGTCTGGTTGTTGTTTGTGTATTTTACCTTAAACGGCAAGGCTTACAGTGATGATTTGTCATCGCCTTGTGTCACATTCTGGCAGCGATGTCAAAGACAAGAGTGCAGTCCAAGCATTGCAGCTTGGGTTTTTACTCTCCTTATGACATTCAATGATTACATGTCAACCCTCCAGCCAAGCCTGTTCTGAGAGCTCATCCAGAGGAAACTCTGATTCTATTAACACCACCTGCCCTTGTCTCCCATCCAACCCACACCCGTTCCTCATCGGCCCCACCTCTAAGCCCCGCTCCCTTATTGACCTTCCAGGCCATGCTCCTGAAAAACCCCAGATCCCTGTGACCTAGACATTATTTCCCCGGGCTTTTAAGTGCTCTGCCTCGCCATTCCATTGTGGCTCAAATGAGCCTGTCGCTGTGGCTGTACTTCTCTTCTGGCTGGCTACTAACTGAATAAAAGCCAGCAAATAGGACAGAAGAAAGGTGCTCCTGGTGAATTGAGCAAAATCAATTCCGAACATGCAGTTTCAGGTAGGGACAAACAATTCATTTAATCTTTATTCAATCTCAACTTTAGACTTCTATTACAGACAAAGTGAATGGGCTACCTCTTTCCCGTTTTTTGTAATTTACCTTTTGTGGACCTCATTGGGATCTCGCTGATATCGCAGTAATATCTGCAGTGTACTTAAAATCGTAGACAACAGTAATTGTTTGAACAGAGCCTATCCACGTTTTCATAGGGACGCTGTAAACATAAAACTAATGTATTTCAACATGCAACTTAAAGAAGGGGTGCAGTTGTTTAGCCACAACAGCAACAGCAACAGTCAGTACCTGTTTTCTAGGAACAGATGCTGTTTTTGGTGGCCTCTCCCTGGTTGGAGTCTGCGCCTAGAAATGTCCCCGTTTCAACCCCTACCGGACTGACGTCTCAGTTGCATTGTGCTCGTTTCAGCCAAAAAAGGAGGCTGCTCACTGCAGAAGATTATATCACTCTTCTTCCTCTACTAACAACTTGTTCATGCCGCCAGAAGTGTCAAGTGAATCGTAGAAATGTCTTTTCAAGTCAAGTACGATGGAGAGGAGGAAGACTGGACTGAAAGGATATAGAGGAGGAAAGGTAAAGATATGATTACACAACCCACCAGTTTGCTATTACATATGTTTTGAGATAAAATAACAAAACAGGGGAAGAAATAAATTCTGTTAACCAAAGTATCAGTAACACTTTAGTGTTACTCAATGTATGGTGAAATTACTCCAGAGTTAAGGTGTAATCTTTTGTAGTAACAGTGCAAAGTGTATGTACTAATACATATACATATATGACATATATAACTATCGAGAACAAGATGTGAAGTTATGGAATATGGGGTAACAATTCAGGTTCTTACAAAGAATTTACAATTTGATCTGTAACATGTTAGGGAGCATAAAAATGCCCATTACTAGTTCACAAAGCCAATGGTGTTAAAATATCTTACTACAAATAACAAAACATTCAAATTACAAAAGTGGGAGCCAGCGAATCTGAGCCATTTTCTCTTCAAATGACTTCAGCATGTTTGACAGTCAGAATAAATAATCAGCCTCTTTTTCACAGTGAGGTGCATCAGCGCAGCTGACAGTCCTTGTGCAACAGTTTGAGCTTGATTTTTCTCCCGTTCAGCATCACAGAATCGTATCTCACATTTAGGGCCAACGACAAAGCCGACTGACTGCAAACCACCACCACACCTGCAGTAACTAACACTGTCATTATTCAAATTCAGTATTTATCTTCACTCTCTGCCCCCATCCACCCTCCTCCACCCACACCGCCTTCACAATTTTATCACCTGGCCTAAACCATAGTTTATTACAATACACCAGTTACCATGGTCAAAGTACATGAAACCGGTATTGTCCCCCTTTTCTGTTTAAGAGATAATAACACTGAATTTATATTACTGCTGAACTGAAACCGTCCCTTGTTCTCACTTCAGAAATCTGGTCACCTTAACCAGCTGGCGCTCAAACAGCGTTGTCTCTCCATGCCTGTCCTCTCCAGCTGCCTCCGCTCCACTCCAAAGAGTTCAGCTCAAAGACAGAGGAGTCTGCCAACCTCTGTTGTTGACAACAATCGCCTCCAACCTCAACCTGCCTCACGCTTCGCCCGCCTCCTTCAGGAGCCGGTTAACTCACCTGTCTTGGCGCTGGCTCCTCCAGTACGACTGCCAAAAGCCCTCATGACACAGCTACAGAGTTTTGCTCAACATCACTAGCATTGGCTTTCTTTAATATCCGTCCCAGAGAGTGCATTTAGCCATGTACCCTGTCTCTGTGGTGTGTCGAGCCTGCCAGCGTTTCACCACCTCGCTGCACACGTATTGTAGTTACCAGACACTCCTTCTTCAGCGTGTTGGAGACGTCGTCAAGTGAGCACAAAAATGGTTTGACAAAATATTAAAATTGGCTGGCTTAGATTTCTATGTTGAATGGATGTGAATATGACAACCTGTACTTTTACTTTTTTTAAAAAACAGACCCGTGTAAACACTGCACCGCACTAAAAAGTTGAGATTTGTTCCACAGCTGCCATCTGCTTCATTTTAGGGGATCAGGACCTCGATATCGTTCTGATATCAGTGTAGTACAGTGAGATATTTTAACATAATACAGTGGCAGTGCTCTACTCATGTGGGCGGATGCTGAACTTGACCATTTCCATCTGTCTAATTATTTCCAGTTGCTTTCTCTGACACGTCATTGTTAATTTGAAAATATTTTGGAGCTCAGACCTTGACCAGAATCTGAATTCTCATTCACAGATGATATGAATGGGTCGCAACAGTGTTTCCTAAATAAGCTCGATAGTGCACCATCAGACTCAAACCTTTCTGTGCATCATGAAACGCTTTCCACCCCTGTACCGCTGCAGACAAACATGGAACTCAACTGTGGGGGGGTTTGCCCATAATCACATAAACAGGCGATGCTTCCAGAATTTCAAAACCGTTTCTTTTTTTTTTCCCAGACTGTTTGAGCCGTTGTATGTGTCTGTATCTGAAAGAGCGGGGTATCTCTGCTCTGCCAGCACCTCAAACGGTCTGGCAGTCCAAGCAGCTGCTCCTGAAGCCAGGGTTGTGAACTCAATCAGCCGCATGTTTATCGTTGTGCTGAGGAACATACTATGGCTCTTTCTGCCAGCCTCCGTGTGCTGTAGGTGCGGCGGTATGGCTAGTTAAGCAAGCTCACAGGGTCACAGCATTGATAACAGCGGGAGAGAGTTTCACCCCGGCTGCGCCCACCCAGCCTGGCCACACAAAGATCAGTTAAATGATACCATCCATCCACTCCTGAGCATTTTTTTTCTTTATAAAATTGGGGAATTGGGTTTTAAACTTTTTAATCTCTATATTGTGACACTTCCTGTTTTGTTTTTTTTTCATGGTATCTGAATGCTCATGAAAAATAAAAGGCTTTTGGTCGGGTTGGAAATTGAATCATGGAACTAGCTCTCTCAGAAGCACGTGCTCCTTTAGAAGATTGCTGAATTACAGTGATTAATTACAAAGCTAATCTGATCAGACAGGGTAAATTTGAAAAAGGCAAAATTGTGGCACCAGAATGTTTAAATATGGACGAGCGGCAGCGAATCTCTTAATCAAATTAGTTACGTCAAATATTATTATCGAGAGGAAATCTTTACTTCAGTACACTTAAGTGTATTTTTAATTTGAGTCACAATCTGCATTTCCAAATCATTTCAATTACAGTATTTCTTAGTGAGTGATTAACATTTGATGGTAAAAATGAAAGCGACCCACAGCTGTGTTACTCAAACATGCTCTCCCACTATGTTGCTCAGACTCAAATGTCTCATCTAGACTAAGAATCAGTGTGATCGATGTTATATTTATCAAAACAATCCAGAGCCAGTCGGAGACAGGCACGCATTAGACGGGATGAATTGATTTACTTTAATTTTAACAGTCCCTGATGTTTAACAGAGAATACCTTCATGCGTCAAAGCTTTAAAGCTATAAAAGGTGTTTAATTTCATACCTAGGTATTCATGCACCATTAAATCGCTCTCACATTTCTCTGTTCAAAGCGAATCAATAGCCTTTAGAGGAAAATGACGCTAATTGAATTGGTGCCTAAAACAAAGCCACAGAGCATTGTGTTGTTAGCCAGATAATTTTCACTGAATATTTTTTGCACACCATAAATATTTCATCAAAGACATGAAAAGGGATCTCAGAGAATGTCAAATTAGCACACAACAATGGTAGAACAAAAGCTGGAAAATGATAAGCCTTTTTCTATTTATTGGTGTGAACATGCTTGATAAGAATAAGACATGTCTCCCAGGAAAAAAAGGAAAAAAAAGGTAAAGTTGCTATATGTGACATCTCATCTTCTTCCTTGCGCGGAATTTTAATTAGTTATGTTGCAGGTACTTCATCCTCAGTGAAAATAAAGTAAATACACCCCCTGGAGAAGCTGCCACAGCAGGTGCAAAATAGAGCAAAAAAGGATTTGGAGCAGAAACAAACACCAAAAACAAATGTTTCTGCTTTCTGAAGCAGAGCTGGGAAATTATTCCACAAAAGACAGAATGAGAGAGATGGAGGGCCTGAAAGAGAAACAAACCGTTCCTGGATAATCGGATTATTTTTGTGTTGCTGTTCCACCTGGCCTCCCAGCCTCTCCCTCCCCTTCATTAAAAAGGCTTATAATTAACGCAGCACCGGCTGTAATCCTGGTCACTCTGTCGCCCTTTTCAATTGATAGGAGCGTCTCGCGGGACTGGAGGATGCAGGTGAGCGTGTCTGAGTCCCGACCGCTGAGGGACCAGAGGGGATTGTCGCCCAGAGAGGGAGCCATCAGTGTGAGCGCGGGGGGTGGCGTGACGGCGTCAGGATTAATTTTGAGGAGGCCTGGCTGCTGAGGCAGGCTGATAACATGGGTCAGCAATTGCAGAGACACCTGGACCCTGAAGCCACGAGTGTCTCTCTGGAAAATAACTGTTAATGTACTGAGAGCTGTGTGTATTTATCTGTGTGTGTGTGAGAGAGAGAGAGAGTGTGTATGTGTGTGTGTGCGTGGGTGGGGTAGAGGAGGGGTTGACACCTGCCTAGCCTGCAGAAGATGTCCGGAGATGGTTGAAACCTGCAAAAAGTCAATTATACATCGGGGAGGAAAATAAATGTGGAGGAGAGGGGGAACCATGGGTGAAATTAAAAGCCTGGTTCTTGTGATAAGTGGTTGACGATGTGAAATCCTCACCAAAAAAGTGGTAATCTGGGGATGTGTAAAAAAAAAAGAAGAAAAAAAAAGAAGTCAAAGTGTTCCAGGTGGTGGAGAAAGAAGGGGCTCCATGGTGTGTGAAAGAGAGCTGAAAATGTAGTATTGAATTTGACACAAGACTGTGTAGCTGTGGTTTCCTTTATAAATATTCACAATAAAAAACAAGCCTCCACTGATTTAATCTTCTACAAACACTTCAGTCTACAATACGCTGACCTACTCACTGCCCAGTATGTGCCACAGTCTGACAACAAGAGACGTAAAGGAAAAATACTGTATGAATAAATTCCCCTATGCCGCTTCAAAGACGGCTTTGCATAATAAACATGTACATTTTAATCTTTAAAGCGGAATTGCATATTTTTAGATCAAGGCGCACTGGAAACATTGCAAAGGCTTGAAAACAGAAAGTCTGTCAACAAGGCCGGAGGAGGTCAACCAACACAGGACGGGGCACACACAATGGAGAACTGCTAAAAACAAGACAAACTTGGGCTCAATAAGGCTGAATGTTGAAATACTGCAATGCTTCTGACTCTAAGACGAGGCTCTGGTTCATGCTCCGAGGTGCCATTTTTGTATTTTGAGTCATCAAAAACATTATTATCTTTCTGACTCTCTCAGTTCTAAATGTCAGAACATCATGTTCGCTTTGTTCACTGACCTTTCCAACCCATCAGCACTGCCTGTAGCACTAATAACTGAGACACACGCAGCTATGTTTCTAACTCATACTGTGCTATCTACATATTTGAAACAATGAGCCAATTGCAAATGTGATGAACTGTTGTGTTTATTAATGTGCTGAAAGACAATGTGTTTGTGTGTGCGTGTGTGTGTGTGTGTGTGTGTGAGTGACATTATCAGTTCTAAGCTATGGGGTGCATTAGGAGGGGAAAAAGTGCCACACATTGTTTATTTTAGTTGAAAAGACACTTTTTTATCGGACATCTGCTTTGCACATTCACACAACAGTTTATTTCTTTGGTTTATCAAATTAAAACAGTCAAACATTTACAGCACCTGCCCATGGGCACCAACAAAAACAACAAACAATAATTCCAACAGATGAAACAACACAAAGACATGTGTTAATAGGCAGACGCGCACGCACTCACGCACAAAAAACAACTTTTGAGGCCTCTTCTATGAAATGGAAAGAGTCTAAGCTCCACTGCATTTGAGCTCAGAGTTCACATTTTGAAGGGTGAGGGGAAACAAGTCGGCGCTTTGTGCTTTAAGGAGGCACCAGTATTGTGCTGAGAGATAAGGGCTCAGGACAATGCGGAAAGGCTGCCTGAGAGACCGGATGCTGAGCCTGTAGCCGCCTGGATTATCAGAGTGCAGCCATGGGTGGAAAGGAGGGGAGAGAGGACGAGAGGAGGGTAGCCCAGCGCCTGTTACTGGGAATTATGGTCCCATGTAGGGGAAGGCCACTCAAACGGGTGACTTCCTGTATTGATTGATGGGTGTTCCAGGGATTAAACCCTCACCTTATATTGATCCACTTCACTTTGCGAGTGTGGGCGTAGAGGAAGCGCACTAGTCTCATGACAGCTGTGACATGTCTCCTCATTAGTTTCTTAATTTCAATTATTGCCACGGAAATGCCCATTTTCCTCCATTTTCATGCATGAACCAACAGATTGTGGGCTAAAAATAATAAGAAACTCTTTGCCGGCTGAATTGTGTCGCTATAGTAAACACTACCTGTCAGGTGCTCTGGTAAAGAAAAAATTTACAAACAATGTCTGACCCAGATCTGACAGGCAGCCATGTGCGCCGCAAACATGACGCTGCCGTTTCGCTCGCCAATGAGATATCTGATGTCACTCACGAGTGTCGGCTCTGCACAAGGCTGATGAGCAGGAAATGGAGATGATAGAATACAATTTGTCACTCACTCCACGGGTGTTTATGTCGGGTGTAGCATGAAAGGGAATAAGTGCCTACTCTAGTGTCGAGTACACAGACAATGTTTTGGCAGCTGCAATTAGGCTCTCCGCTGAGCGCACGAGCGTTTGATAGGAATTGTCTTCGCCCCCTTCGCGAGCTTTAACAGAACACACAATAATTTGAAGAGATTAGTCTGTGAATGATGGCAGCCGAATGATGACAGGGGAGGGTGGCACTCTTGAATGATGGCAGCATATAGCATAAATCATTCATGTCTTCCAGGTGGATGATTGGCTGCGGTGCTCCGTGCTCACACTATGACTGAATCTCGTTTGCAAGAAAGAGAAGATTGTGATTGCGATCGCGTTTTTTTGCCATCACTGCTGTGCTACTATCAGACAGGACAGCCTCCCACATTTCTTGAAAGCTTCTTCAAATTCACTTGTTTTCTTTGGCTTTTTCACGATTTCCAAGCCTTATTTTGGTGATTTTGTACAGTTTGTGTCCATGATTTTATGTGTCTTCGTCAACCTGCTTTATATTCTCACTTCCTTTTCGCCCCTGTGTAAACCCATTTATTACTTTGTGCTTTGAGAAGTGACATATAAAGTTTTAGTGCTAAGGCCAGTGCAGAAGTGCTTTAAAGTGCATTTACTTTAGCTAGATGGCTGGCAGCAAGATGATGGCTTTAAAAAAAAAAAGAAAGAAAAAAAAAACTGTGTCAGACTGTACTATTTCGTACCAAACTGTGTTCTGTATATTTTATTCCAATGGCTTCTTTTTGCTTGAGGCCATTAGGAATCAAAATGATTCTGAAAAAAATAGCTGAATAATAGTTACATAACTTTTTTGACAATTTGTGTGATGACTATCATAAATAGCCCTGTCTCACCCACAAAAACCAAAAGTAAATTGGCTGATTCAGAAGAAGATAGTGAGTTTGAAAATGCATTTTAATTTTGTGTTCCTGGCATTACTAGCAAGGCTCTACTACAGCATCCTCCCCTTTGGATAAATTTGAATTCTCCGGCTCCTGTAATTGACACTGATGGCGATGATCATCAGAGTAAAAAAAGTGTAATCTTCAGTAAATTCAAGTTAAAAACACCTTAAATTATCTTTATTTCTTAATGTTTCCCTCTGGGAGGTTCTGTAATAGACAACTGCCGCAAGACCATCATTGTTTTCTGGCTCCAAATAGGACTGCTGACTACATTACCCCCATTACATAAGCACAGATCTAATCTACATGCTCCACTGTCACATAGAACTCGTATCGCCTGCTAAACTGATGATGTTTTTAATGGAAAGGCCAATATTGAGTAACAAAAGAAAAAAGAACAAAGAAAAACCCAATGTTATTCATTTAAACCAGAAGGTGCACCACAATCAGGTGCACCACAAAAAAAAACAACAAAAAAACCCCAAAAGTTGTTAAGTTCTTTGAGTGTAATTATTACTTGTGTGGAGGGTAAAAGTTACCCCACCTCCCGTGCAGAAACATATCCCGTCCAAATAGGCCTGATGTGTTTATAAGAACAAAAAAAGTGGCAGTCACAAGCCTCTATGCTGTATTCGAAGCTGGAGAATCCTGTATGTCAGCAGGCACAGTGACACAGTGTTGTTCCACAAAGACATTTTCGAGTAGTACATACTCACTTTGCTCAGAATATGAACAGAGTATCCTTTTGTCATGTCTCAGCATTTCAAAAAGATTGATGACAAAAAATAATAGTGGAAAAAAATACATTTAGGAGCAGAGATTAAAAGTGGAATCGTCTCTCTGTATTCCAGACCTGTTCAATCGTGTTCCAGTCACAATGTCACAAGGCTTTGACAGGCAGCTTTTGTGTTTCAAGCTGGGTAATGGATAAGGCATTGCTGTAATTCCACTGTCGAGAAATCTTGGCTTTGGATCGAGCTTAAAGAAAATGATGCAGAAACAAAATGTTAACTTGTAAAATGGACATCTTAAGAGTTCAAGAGTATTTTACATGGATAGACCTGTCTGACTCTGATGAAACCCACAATACTGAAACAAGAGTGATTCTTTTCATATGGACTTGATCATCAGAGTCTATTATTAAAGTACAAACTACCATATTTATGGAAAGAAACCATGGTTTCGCACATAAAACATGCTCACAAAGCAAAGCTGTTCACATCACCTGTATTGAGCTTATGGTGTCTTTAAAAAACATCAATCAACACATTATGTGATGAAGAGTTTAGACAACATTTTATGACAAAAAAAACTTTTAACATAGAAAGAGTGCGAAAATTGGATTAGTGCCATAATACTAACCAGACCAAGATCTGGCACAATCTATTATTCACTATAAAAAACATAAATTTAACTATGCAGTATAATAATATGGCTGAAATATGTACTCTGCCTGCTGTTTTCTATAATGTATGTGTTTGTGTTTCGCTGGAGAGGAGGCAGTTGCAGTCAGTATGTCCCTGTCAGGAAAAATAAAGAGCACCTTCAGTCAACATGATAGAGATTAAGATTTTGGAAAGGGTACACCAATTCTGGTCCGAGATGGGTCTTTTTTTTTTCTCTCTCAGTCTGTACTTCACGTTACAAAAATAGCACATATTGTGTTTGCTGTAGAGACTTCACAAAGTGAGTAAGATGCACAAAGGAAGGTTTCCTTTCTTAACCAGTTAATCCGCCACAGTGCCGAGTCAAAGCATGAAAGACAGAAATAGAATACCACGGAAAATCAAGCGTTTCCAGGGCAGATAACGTGCAAAAATGGCACATAAATACTGCCATATTTATATACCATGCTGGAAGAATGAAACATTTATCCATTTAAGTAATATGATTGTCATTGGAGGTGCAACTTTTAAATGACCTTCAGTTTTTCATCCCACCTAATGAGCATATCAGTGCTGATTTAACAAGTTATTAAGATGCCATAAGAATAGAAATATATAGCATCTTCCGGATGCATTCATTATTGCATACAGGGATTTGAATAATTGATTATGTATTAGTAACAGCTTAACCTTTATAAAAGACATCATTCTGCATCACTAAGCCCACATCGTCTTTAAATTAGATGCAGCTCTTGCCCAAGAATAACAGTCTTCAGACTCCTCTGCAGGAGCCACAGACAGCCACTGTGCTGTACGGTTGCATCACTTCTCTAAAAGCAGCCAGAGGATTTGAACCTCATTCATACCAGAACCAAGAAAATGAGTTGAACAGAGGAGGCATCTCTCACATCGCAACATAAACTGAGCTGCCTGTGAAATTTATGAAGTTAACTCATAGCAGTCGACCTTGTAGGAAAACAGACAAAACAAGCTTACCATACTGCAGTGAATCAGCTGTAGTTGCTGTATATGTGCCTTTATACATAATCTGACTGACCATAGTAACCTTAGTTGAGCGTCAGGAAAAGGTTTTCAGGCGCAGAAAGACAGTATTTAGTTAAGGTGATGTACCATCTGGCCATGATGTCAATCTTCATCTTACCACTTCTTGTACATCTGACACATAGATCCGCGGGGTCAATGGAAAAAGACAATTTACAGGTTACTCCTGCTGACATTCATTTGCGTCTCAAGCATCTAAGAATATCTCTCCGGACTGGGGCAGAAAGTTAAAGCGGGACTGAATGTACTCCTGCTTCAGAATTAGAAATGACAGCAAGCTGGAGAAGCTCCAGCACAGCGTGAGCCCGGACTCGAATCTACACATCCATACAGAATCTACATGTTCAGCCCGACTTTGAGCAGGGCGCCCCGCCACGGCATGAATCTTTCACGGCTCCTGCTTTGCTGCACAACCCACATTTCAAGGGCTCTTTCATGGAGGCGATTGTTGTTGTACAGCGAGGCTCGTAATGCCACTGAGACAAGACAGAATCAGTTACAGTTAGCCAAACAATGCCTGCAATAACTGCACCGTGTTCTGCAGCATTGTGATTCTCTGACTCATAAAACGGACGCTCTGATCTCTTGCCAATGATCCATGAAATATTTTTGAATCCTCAAACATAAGTGGAGCTTGGAGGATAATAGTGCTTTGAGGTGCGAGCACCAAGATAAATGGCTGTGCTATTGCTGGAGCTGACTTTCTACGGAGCGGCCGTACAGCACGAGGAGCAAGCAAACAGACGGCGAGTTCGGAAACACAAAATACAGTTTATGTAGCGTCGGGTCTGACCACCGGCAAGAGTACATCTGCGTGACCCAAGCTGGTTCAGGCTGTTTTCAATTTGAGGTCAGGATTAAGTTTGGTTTGTCATAGTTTGAAAAACTTGTCAAACAGGACAGACAGACAATTTTTCATTGTTCACCACCTGACTATAATACCATGAGAAAATGTACTATTTTCCAAGCAAGGTCTCCTCACTAAAAGCCCATTATTCTTTCTGAAATTGGCTCTAACCAGAGGATTCATCAAAGTGTCCTGAGTAATAACAAGAAAGTCTCCTTTATAGCACAAACCAAAAATCTGGAGTCAGACGTGAACACACTGCTGGAACACATTTCAGTAGGATCAATAATGGTTATCACTCATCAAAGTTTAGGTGTATCTCATCTCATAGAAAATAAGCAAATAAAATGAGCAAATATGTATTAGCAGTTGCAAACCTGGGGAAACACACCACGATAGGACTACATTTTCATCTGAAACGTAAACTCTGGTGATCAACTCCGGTCAAATCCACCAAATGTAGACCTTATTAAACGCTAATTTTTGGTGAATGTACCAGGAATGAAACCATTTCTCAAGGAATTTAATTTAAAAAATGAAAACTGCCATTTAAATTCTCTGCTGAAGTGCACAAAGGGCAGGCACAATGAAAAGATCAGACTGCCACACCAAGTGCTGATGCAAGTGTGAGTTGAAATGGAGGAAAGAGAAAAAGGGGGAAAATGTCAAAAGATGAGCCCGGCAGTAAGAAAAATAGAAGGCGCTATCCATGTTTTGGGAGCATTTTCATTTTAAAAGTGGCCAAAAATCACAAGTGGGATCTGTCAGTGGAACAAAGTGGCAGAGAGACACTAAGCGAACTGCAATGCTGTACCAGTGTATACACTGAAACAGCATCCGCGTTTGTCGCAGCAAGTAAGGCTTGAGGCAAACTCGTGTAGGTTATGAATTATACATGCTTTTAAATGAACAAATGATTTACATAAAGGCAATCAAATCAGACAATTTAGTGTTACCTCGGTAAAAAGAAAAAGATCTCCTGGAATGGTACGCCTCTCAGCCCTGTGTCGGTCTAACCCTAAGGAGGGGCTGAAAAGTTTCTAGGTGTGCTGTATATAGGTTGTGACAGGGGCTGTGCATCAGCAGAGTGCTCCGTCTGACCTTCCCTGCTGCTGAGCCCATTACGCTTCAATTAACGACAGCGGCCTGCTGCGACCAGAAGGAACAGCTGCTGGGCGCACATGGTGGTAATTCAATGAGAGTCCCAGACAGGGGGACACTAAACTTGATCCACCAATCAGACACACCTATGCACAAGGGGATACAAATTTACTCTGCTGTGTTGGGCCTTGAGACGGAGGAGTGAGAGCCGTGACCTGGGCTCTCACAGCGTGCGAGAGCTAGTCGGAAATATTGCTGAGCTTCACCATATGGGTAATTCGATTTCATGTGCAAAGAAAAAAAAAAATCAGATTAGCGGCTATGCTCTCAGCTAATGGGTACTCAAAGTTCATGTTAAAACGCTGCAGTGATGCTTTTCAATTGTGTTTTCATGATCATCTGAGTGGGTGATTACGGTCTTGTCTTTGAAATGGGCTGTGTGCTAAATTGTCTCGTTTTAGCCTCATAATAAAGTCAGGCCAAAGTCAGAAATGTTTTAAACCTACATGCTTTAAACACAGAGCACAGCTTCACTTAGTTCAGCCATAGTCTGTACTTGGGTAGATTAATGGCTGATTCTTACCAATAATCATCACTTATAAGAACACTTACAGCAGGGTCCATGTGCTTCAAATAATAAAACAGAGTTCCTGTTTCTATTGTGCAGCAAAAAGAATGATGTTCATGCTTTGTCTGCAGTCTCTTTTTAAAGAAATGTATGCTTTATAGAGGGGCTGTACTGATTATGTAAAGTGGTTGTAGCAATTTACATGTATTAAGTGTATTTTAATTATTTTTTCTCACCAATGTGTGAACAGGTGCTAACATATGCTGGAAAAAATAAGACCCTCCCAACTGTTGCTATTGATTGTAACACCCTGCAGACTGATTCCATGTAAAGAGATGGAATTGCGTCTCCAGAGTGTCTTTCCTCTCTTTAGTTTTGCTACAGCGGTAACAACACTAACTAGCTTCATGATACTGCTTCATATTGAGAGAGAATTTAGATTAAGTTATTTTGAAGGTAGCTACAGTCAGTCTAAACTCCATTCAGAACAACAAGCTTTTAAGAGATTGTTTGTTGGTCATCTTGCGTAGAGACCTGAGCATGAAGTCAGACTTTTTACAAATGAATATTACATAGAGAGCCTTTAAGTCTTCCTTCACAAAACAATTTCAAAGTTCAAACACCAAGCTGCTGATGTGACTGTGTCGTGTTTCATTCATGTTCTGTTTTCTTGTGTTTTCTTGTCACGTTTGCTGTGTTTTCTTTGTCAGGTTGTGTCTTGTGGGGTCTGATTTTCACATCTCTTCTGTTATGCCTCCTCATGTTCACGTTTTCATGTCTGTCATGTTTCTTTTGTTATGTTTAAGTTTCCATGTCTGTCATGTCTGTTTCTAGTGTTTCATGTTTCATGTTGTCTGGTGTTCGTCAAGTTTGGTTGGTTTTCCTGTTGTCATGTCCTGATTATCATTTGAATGTCATATCTGGTTTCTGGTTCTGTTACGTGTCGTCATGTTAAGTTTGCATGTCTGTCATGTTTCTGCTTCCTTGTTCGTGTCATGTTTTATTTTGAAATCAGTTCTCGCTCATGTTTCAGGTCCCTTTACTTCCTGCCACAGTGTGTTTCCCTCCTGTCTGATTGTCTGCCCCGCCCTGATTGTATCCACCTGTTCCTTGTTACCTCCATGTGTATTTATAGTCAGCGTCTCCCCTTTCTCATTGGCAGATTGTTGTGTGTCAGTGCCTCTTGTGTTTCTATGTTTCATGTCCATGTTTCAAGCCATGTTCCATTTTGCTGTCGAAGTGAGTTTTTTTAGTTCTGCCATGCTCATGTGATTTTTTGTTAGTCTTGTTGATTTAGTATCTTGAGCCAAGCCTTGTTTTTTTACTTTTTTTAAAAAGTCTTTTCGTTAATTATTAAACCTTGCCAGACCTTGCTCCGGAGTCTAAGTGTCCTGCATTTGGGTCCTACCTTGCCTTGTGCCTGAGTCTAATCAGAACAGACTGTTGATCAGAGAACAACATACATCAATAAGTATTTTTAGATTTCATCTTGAGCTACTTTAAAGATGTCAATGTGTGCTTTGGGTAAACCTCTAAACACATTAAGTTTTGACAACCAAATTAACATTTTTCTCTCGCAACCAAATTGATAACAACCCAACAGCAATCGCAAACCACATTTCAGTAAATGAGAGGCCACTGGGAGAATTCAGAAAGCCATCTTTGAGGTATCAGAGATTATGTGCAACAGCAGTAATACCGTTCATTCAGTATGGTATTGGGAGATGAAAACTCATCATTAAAGCAACCATTTCTCTTAAATAATCAACACAAGACACGCATCTATAACACCAGCTCTTTACGCCGTCAGTTGGCAGAGTGAAAAGTCACCTTGAAACTTTGTGCTTATGATGCAAAGCAGCCGCAAATCCTGACAATGCAATTAACATGAAAAATGTGAAACGATATGTTTGTGTAGACAAGGTTTCCCAAAGTCCCCTAACAATGCTTACACCTTATCTGTAACTTCACCAGCAGTCTTGGAGAGTGTAATTACACCGGGACCCACCAGCCTGGGACAGTGCTGTTGGCCCTGATTGGATCTCACCTTGACTTGACCCCTTCGACCCGGGGTGACTGAAACAACTGTCTACATCTCGACGAGGAACAATGCATTAGTTAATCAACTGATAAAAACTCCTGATAAAAGTGTCCTGATCCCATTAGGGCTGGAAATAACTCTCCACGCGCTGCTGGCACTTTTACTGTTGCTTAGGGTGTAGTGGAGCACCCCTATAGAGCCTGTATCCTTCAATATGGGCCGGGCTCTTAATGAGCAACTTTTCTGAATGTGTAGTCAGCAGAACGTGTTCAGAGGGCAGATAGACGTGGCGATGAAACTTTCTTAATCTTCTCAGTGTTGTCCTCTCTGTAGATTACCAGAGAAAACTACAGTTCTGCGTGTACATCCATACAAAATGGACTATCTTTATTTTTCTACAGTGAATCCTGAGCTAACCTTATTGCTCTTGTTTGTACTTCTCTTGTTCTTTGTCTCCACATAGACACGTTATTCCCACAGCAGAAAAGGTGCCGCTTGCACAAAAAACAATGTATATTAAAATGTATCAACACATTCGCACACTTCTCCCCATTGCAAACACGGAGAACTATCATCAGAGCTGCTGTTTGATGACAAGCTCACACAATAAACCAGGTGACTGCAAATGAGTTGAGAGTGCAGATGCTTTGCTTTTTCTTTCACAATTAACATGCAAAAAATGTTTTTTTATACCCAAAAGTAGCAAAAGCCCTGAACAAGTTGCTCCTGAAAGTCCAAACTGTTCAAGGGCTTTTTGTGACATTTCTTTTAAAAAGGACATGTTATGAAGTTGTGAATATCCTAGAATGTGTTAATGGCCATGGTGGTACGCTGAGACACTGGACTATGACAGCTTTGAAATAATACCAAGAAAGTTGCATCTGAGGGAAAGCAAATTACACAGTGATTCTGCATGTTTTTGTCATCAACTGTCTCTGATCTGATCTCTGAGTCTGTCATTTTTAAAAGGGTATGAAGCAAACAATTTCATTCAGAAAAATAGCAGCATCCCGTCGCTGTTGGTAGATGAGAGCCTTGTTAGACACATACAGGTGAAAGCTCTCCGGGGGGCCCGACCAGCATGTGACTCAGCTGTCTTCTAACGGTCTACGGTACGCGGATGGGACTGTCTCAGACTCAGACCTTCGGTAGCAGAGCGTTAAGACGGCTCCTTTGCGACTGTCACATTTGAATAAACGAATCTGAAACAGGAAATGGAGTCTTGGATCAACACTAACAAACCAAAAAACGATGTACTGAATAATGCATTCCTCATAACAACAATGTACCGCAAAGACATGTGAGACTGAGTCTGTGAATTAGATGGTAATTGAAAAGTTGGCAAGTAACACTGCTCTCAATCTCCCAGAAACCCTACTGAAATACAGAAATCATGCATTGTTTACAGGCAACAATAAAAATAGGTTGTGCTGCTATTCAGAACATTGAATTGTGTGTATTTTGGTATCACTAATAATGCCATCCTATAGATGATCTTGTGCTTTTTCTAACCAAATCAACATTTTTTCAGATATAAAATAAGGAAGACAGTGAGATAGATCTGCACAAAGAGCATGTGAAAACAAAAGTTAAGCCAAAAGGCAGCAAAGTAAGTGACAATTTTACAAAATGTGTTTCACATCCAGTGAGAGAGAGAAAAAAAATCCTTTCCTGATCTCCAGCCGGACAGTGTTTAAGAAGTTTGGAACCCTGACTGCAAAATGCCCTAGTGCCCTCGGTCTCCTGCGAGGCCTGGATGAAAGTGAACAACAAGAGATGAGCAGACCTCAGGCTACAAACAGAAATGTAAGGACAGAAGGTGCCAGGAAGTCCTGTGCCTGGAAGACTTTGAAATTGATTTTACAAGCAAAAGCAAACCAGTGAAGACAAGCCAAAATATGGCAAATGTGCTAACTTTTTCCAGATCCTGTGAGTGCTGGCGCAGCTGTGTTCTCCATAAGCTACAGGCGGTCAATTGATCTCTGGAGCAGTCCCAAGAATAAAGTGCTACAGTAGACTGAGTCAAAAACGATTATTAAGTTTGTGAATCATGCAATGAAATGAATTATCTCATCTTTGCAACACTGTATGTGCATGGTTTGTGTGCGTGTACATTTGATTACAAAACCTTAACTTGTAAAATGAGCATTGAATATGTCTGTGGACACTTGATTTACTTCAGAAACAAAGACCATCAATTTTGTTTAAATCATTATCTTATATTACAGCAAGTCAGCATTCAAGAACAGTGTCTGATTGACAGTTCTGATGGATTTATGGACAAGAAAAGTATATTACAATATGTTTTGTGTCAGATTAGGCCAAGCCGGACCTTCAGCCCAGGGCTTTGGACTGAGAGAGCGTTGGTTGCTTTTGTTACAGGGCTTGGTAAAAAAATACAGACATGAACTTGATACACACAAATAAAGTTAATATAATAGTGATATATGGTCTCACCTAATCTTCTACATAGTCCACACTAGCAAGTAGGAAGGGCGAGTCAGCGAAAGAGTTACAGGACACATGACTGCATCCGTGGCTACACTGCTCTGGCCTGTTTGAGCTGGTTTGTCATTAGAATTAACTTCAAGATAACTAACCTGTAGAGCTAACAGACTCAAAGGGAATGTCCACTACGCGCATTTATTAAGGGACTGGGACTGTTAAGGGACTGGATCAAAGATATTATCATTGAGTTAAACACTCAAAGACTCATAGTTTCACACAGTGAATGTCAAACCTTTACTCACTCGTGACAGTAGCATAATGATGCTGACAGTCTGCAGACTCACAACTAACTTTTTAAATGTTCAATCTTATGCAGCAGCAGGTTTGGACATTTTCCGTCATTTGTAACAGTTCAACTAGCGCTATATGATATTAACCAATCGCTGTTTCTCTACAGGACTTCAGTGTAATATTACCGAGAAAAGCTGTTATTTCGCTCCACATCATGGCTTAACCTTCGGCTGCCTCCAGAGCAGTTTATAAGAAAGATGTCGATGAGCCCGGGCTGATTACACAAAGCCCATAACTGCATCCAGAGGTCATGACTGTATTCATCACAGTGTACAGACTAATTGTTATTAAAAATACCATTAAATTAAAACAGCCTTTAAGTACTTCTGTCAATAGCCAATTAACAAGGACACAATCATTAAAATACATGCTGATAATTTTCCGTTGTGCTAACTTTCCTCCTGCATTATAACACAGAGCTTCACACGCAGAGGGTCAATACATTTTCAGCTATGTGTAACAGAACATAATACATGAAGGACTCACCGTTTATCTTGGCTGCATGTGTTTCTAAATGCCAACAATACACATTTGTTAAAGACGCCGATCTCTATTCTAATGTCTCATCACTCCAACTCTTTCCCAACTCTTGCATCATATTTAATTATTTCTGCACTTCAAGTCATGAAAAGGACAGTCCTGTCAGAATCAATACATTTCCTCATTATTTCATCTCACTTTCCTGGCACCATATATCATTTCTTCATCAATCTTTTTGCAAGAAAAAATGGGAAGATTAGGTTTGTTGCTTTTAGTGAGTGTTTCATTTCATTAGCAGTTCTTACATTGCAGCACACTGAAATTAGAGGTCCTGACAGAGATGCAGCCCTCGTGCCTGGGAGGTGGTATACCACCAACAAAACAATGTGCTCTATCACAAAAAAAAAAAAAAAAAAAAAA
The DNA here is from genome assembly GCA_037176925.1 of Amniataba percoides. Lineage (NCBI taxonomy): Eukaryota > Metazoa > Chordata > Actinopteri > Centrarchiformes > Terapontidae > Amniataba > Amniataba percoides. The sequence continues at coordinate 17,009,806 of JBAJHX010000043.1, read as the reverse complement.
AAATCAAAAACAAGATCTTCTTTAAATGAGCAAAACATTGGATGATCTGAGTGTAATGTTATGGGAATGATGAGGCTGTATAAACATGCAATTAAACTGAGAGCAGCTGACATTCATTAAACATGAACCTCTCTAAGAATAACTCTGTGCTATATGGTTCATAAAGCCCAGATTAGCTTTTAGCATCTTCGAGAATTATGTCCTTGAGCTGCTTTATGAGAAGAGATAAGACACAAAGAACAAACGCTGCACATTTAATGCTGCCTATATTCTGTATATGTACCAAGTTACAGTACATCATGTACATCTCATGCACAGCTATGACAGTCTGTGGTATTGATTCAACTGCACTATTAAATATCCTCCTATTCCTATTGAGGAGCAGCTGTCATCTTGTCATATGCTGTCTTATCTCCTCCCATGTTTTCCCACAGACATGCTAAATAATTCTGCAGTTTGTGTTGACCACCATCTGTAGCTCGATGTGAATTACTTTGTCATGCAGGTGAGCGCGAGGCAACTAAGGAAGGACCAAAATCCAGTAGAGTGCGAGGATCAGGAGAAGGTTAGGCAAGCAGGCAGGCACAGGTTCAAGGTGATAGATGCTTGAACGTGATGGCACAATGCACATCAGGGCTGATGAGGGACAGTGGAAACGTGAGCAGGTGGGTGGAAAAGCTCCGGTCATTAGCAGGGCAGGAGGGCGTGGCCATGTGTGTGCGTGAGTCCGGTGACTCAGGGAGGTGAAAAAGCATGACGGCACCTGGTGGACTGGTCGGGAGCGGCAACGAAGGTGGCCTTGAGCAGGAAACACGTGACTGATGTGATCCATGAATTGATCTGCTGCTACATTTACCACTCCCACACCTCTACATAACCAAGTTCACATCACGGAGAGACGAGATGAAAAGTAACTCCAGCTTCACTCTCTTTTAAACTACCTATCGATGTACCCATGATACTGTTATGTTGAACATATATGTGCAAAACTGACATGGGACCTGATGGACAGTGGACAAATATCATCTTTGAATAGCAGTTTTAATATTTTAGAACAAATGTATTAAGCATGATATCTCTCTCTCTACTGCAAAGTAGGTTATATTCAGAAAAGTGCTGATAGTACAGATACAGTCCCATTGAATAAATGCACATTAATAAAGTGTTAGCCTGCAGGATGAAACTTAACTGGGAAGATATTGCCACAAGTGGTCTTCTATTCTAACTGCTTCATAATTAAATGGGGCACTTTGATAGAAAGCCCTGAAGACTAAATTACACATTGATAACAATTAAAAGAATATTTAACCTCCCGCACTGGAGCTCTAATTGTTGCTCTATCAACTCCTGGGTGGGAAGATGCTGCATGACATATGGACTCGCAGTGTGAGTGCTCTATCTCCTTTGTTGGGTGAGGCACTTATCTGATTGTGCTTCCCGGATAAGAGAGGAAGGAGAAAAGGGGGGCTGAAAGTGGGACTTTATTGAACATTCTGTCTCTGTAGAGAACCCTGGGCTGGCTCACTTTGAGACTTCACCGTGGCCAAATCCAATCAAATGTTTTGAGGGCTGACAGGTCCAATCAGTCAGCAGCTGGTTGCTGCTCACCTCTCGGGTTCAGCTTGGGAGGAAAGCGTCTGGTTTAAGACTTTCACAGAAGCAGAGGTGAAGCAGTACTGGTGAAAAATGACTGGACAAAGAACAGGAGAAAGCCAAAAAGACAATGTTTCTCCTGTTCTTCCACTATCTTGATGGTATCCCTTTTAAATTTTTTTTTTCTTATTGCATGGTAAAAATTGCACCGTTCCATCACTCCAACAAGACAGTCCGCCTGTAACACAACAGAATGGCTTGGAAGCTGCTCCACCACCACTTTAGTAAGCACAAACATGATATTTTTCATATACAATGCATCTTGTGGCCATTATTGCAGGGTTATTTGTGAAATCTATCTTTCCAGCAATTCAAAGCAGTTCACAGGTGGCCTTTTAAAGATATTTGTATTGACACAGTGCCAGAGACTGCCCCTACAGACTACACACCAATGACTCTGACTAGAAATGTGTTAGGATGAGAACATGGTTGCACATTCAAGTACTGAACCTATCTTTGACATCCATGGCAAAATACAGCACAGATCAATAGGTAAGTTCTTTACCAAGATAAAATACATTTTGTTGAGTTTTGTAGCTTAGGGGCATTCACACTAAGTTATTCAAAAGCCTCTCCTTTTCAGTTTAGTTCAGAGCTTTGTATCAAAAGATGCCTTTTTAACTTTTGTCTTCATCAATTGTGTGTTTTCATTCAAAGGGGGTTTTACACACAGAGCTGAATAATTGATGACTGTGTTATTTTCATTCATTCATTTCACTCGATCATTCGGTGAAAAGCTGAGTGGCTAGTGATTTTGGAAAAACACAAGCCGCAGAGGCTGAGAAGCAAAAAAAAGTTCACGTTAAGCCCTGATGCTTTTAATGTATTGTCAAAAAGTATCTAATAAGGTTCACTGAAGCTGGACAACATGAATGAATATAAGGCAAATATAAACATCCTCCAACTGTTTTTTTTTTTACTTAAAAAAACAAATTTGTGTGCTTAGGTGTGATCATACCCTGCTGAGGCCCAGAATAAAAGCTGCAGCAAAAGATGAGACGTGTGAGCAACAATTCTCAAAATACTGTGGGTGGAAAAATGCACTGAATATGAGTTTTTTCAATCAGTGTGCAATGGAGTTAATCACTTAATAACAAGTAACATCCCCTCATGATTGTCCTAACAGTGAAATTAAAATCAGCCTATAATCCCATTATTTAATCATTTCATCACACCAGGCTTGTTAGTTGTCAGTGTGTGAACAGTGATTGACAAATACAGTCAGGTATGATAACAAGTGCACTGTTTTTGCAGTCTTTTCCTTATGATGTACATTATGCATAACATGGCGGAGGAGCCACGTTCGAATGTTATGTTGGGGAAGTAAATTATATTAATAATTAGAAATGACCCTGCTGGCATAGTTTGTTCATCAGATTAAATGCTAATGCTCCATCTGACAGTTACAGTCAACCTGAACCATAATCAATAGATGGTCTTATCTAGATTCACATACCATCTGTGGCTTCAACATGACCAGCTGAATTTTCCCCGGCTCACCCAGGACAGTGATAAAATCAGCCTATGCCGGCAGACAGGGGCACAAAGAGCTCCAACGATTTTCTGCTACACTTCATCCGCCTCATTACAAGAACTTGAAAGAGCTATAACAAAATAATTCACTGTGGGTGACAAAATGCAACGAGTATCAAAGAGACATTTCATGTAACTTGTTTGATCAGCTGTGATCGCGGCTTTTGTTCCCCCAAAAGAATGTGAGGTGTGGGAATAACGCAAACGACTGAGGGGCATTTCTTTCCACAATAGAAACTAAACTTGTAACCTAGCAACATCCCAACGTGACAACAACTGGTGGGATCACAAAGAAATACGAAAAACACACATTGTTCATTAACAAGCTTATTTTTGGCTTTTCTTGTTAGAAACTAGAATAAAAACAAAGTTTCTCAAAGTACTGCAAATTCTGGGTGCAAGTAACGTGTCAAATTTAGAAAGAGCTAATGAATCTGGGTTTGTGGGGAAGGTCTGTCACCCAGTAATTTTAGTAATTAGCCTATTACAAGTAACCTTTCACCCGTGCAAATGAAAGTAAATTTGACCAAAATCAATATTAGCAGTGAAATAAGCTGCAGGACTAGAAGGAAGTAGCATAAAATGGAAGTTCTTCGACAAAGAACAAGTAACCTTTGTTACGTGTTAGAAGCTGTAAATGTACTTAATAATTTTCCGCAACTGAGAATTGGTTACGTCAAGTTTCTGCCTCCTGCATCCAACCTTAGAGCCCCACTATGTGACAGCTATTTCTTTTTTAATTAAACAAATGGAGGGTTTGTCGATAGAAAAAAGGACCCATGACAAAATGAGACAATTGCATTATGTATTTAGGCTGGGCATTGTGCCATAACATGTTATATTACAATTTTTACATGGTATTAACATGGTACATTCACTGTCTAAGTGAGACAGTACAAAGACTCTCATGGTTACCTTTTACACCTCATGCTTGGACTTACAGTATTACCAGCAACAGATTAATGTTGTGTTTGTGGAAGCAGCGTGGTCGAAGCTAGGAGCTTATCACACTTACATATTTGTAAGGTGCAGCCACTAATCACCACGTTTGGCAGTCTGGGCAGCATTTTTACTCGCAATACATTTTATGTGACAATGTGTCAATTAAAACTCATTTCATACTATAACAAATGGTACAGACAAATCCATGTCACATATTAGAGTTGTACTGTTTAGTTCTACATAACTCCTAATTGACCGCATTCCTGAGTGAGATCTATACGTGTCATGAACGAGAGGGACCGACATAATAAGTATATGACCGTGTAAAATGACATTCATATTCAGTAGTGTCCTGATTGGTCTCACTATAAAAAGCATTTCTGTTTTTCTTGTGCTTGTGTGAGTCTTGCCATACATGCAAACATTGGTGACACAGTTAGGTGTTGTAAAACTCAAACACTTTGTGTCACCTAGCTCAAACTAGAGAACGGTTGCTGTTAACAGTTCAACCTGAAACAGAACAATGTGTTATTTTCCTAATTGGGCACAAACATCTTGGGTGGCACAGTGGTGCAGTGGTTAGCACTGTCGCCTCACAGCAAGAGTCTGGGTTCGACTTCCGGTCGAGGCAGGCCCTTCTGCGTGGAGTTTGCATGTTCTCCCTGTGTCTGCGTGGGTTCTCTCCGGGTACTCCGGCTTCCTCCCACCATCCAAAGACA
>JBAJHX010000043.1:16986294-17004859 GCA_037176925.1 Amniataba percoides | reverse complement strand
ATGGATGGATGGCACAAACATCTACAAGCGATTACATTTACTTGAGGAGCAATACACATGGTTTCATATTTGAATGTTTTTCAGAATAATCTAAATATCCGATTAAAAAAAATGAGGACTTGATGAGCCAGAGAAAAGATTTGCTCCAGGAAGTAAAAAGCTATTTGAAAGGGAATCTGCAGGACTCCACATTTTCAGTGAAAGGCCAAGAGGTCCTAATCCTCACATCCCCACATCATGTGAGGGCTGGCAATGGGACTATGTGGAGTGCTGACACAGTAACTTTCATTTAGAAATTTTGCCTGTCTTTTCATGACATCAATCTTACAAACTGTCTTTTATAATGAAAAAGCAATCCAGCGCTAAACCTGCATCATTCAGAACACAAACCTTTGCAGATATATAGAAAGGCAATGAATGGCCCAGCAGAGCTATTGAAGTCAAAATTACCCCTGATTAGCTAAAATTATGGTGGGTTATTATGATCAATTGCTGACTATTTTTATCCATTGGGTGATATTCATTTCTAACTGTCAATCATGCTGGGGAAACAATGTGTTACAAGAATGGCTGTGAGTTTTATACAGTGTGTTTTAGTGCTTGTGACTCAAACATGATCAACGTAGTGGCACATGTCAGCGCTTCTGTTCATATATGTTGTCATGAGGTTCTTTCAGACTGTATGTTAAGTGGATAGACAACCTGCTGGGTCACTGATTGATACTCCCCAGATATTACCCAGAGCTACACCGGAAACCAAAGCTTAGCATTCAAACATATATAGATACATTTTTCCACAGTGAAAGGCCCACTCATGAATATCTAATGTAATCTGGAGAACTTTTTTTAGCAAGATCACATTTCCAACTTACATCACACTAAAAGAGAAGATCTGAGAAGCAATCAGTTTCAGCTACATAATGTACCATATTTTTTGGACTATAAGGCACACTTAAAATCCTTACATTTTCTCAAAAATCAACAGTGCGCTTTACAATCTGGTGCACCTTATGTATGAATTCTGGTTGTGCTTACTGACCTTGAACAGATTTTATGTGGCACACGTCGCTCAAAAAATCTGTCAAAATGTTTTAGTACAACTTTGGTAAGCTAGGAAGCCGTTGTTGGAGCATTACGGCCACCGTGTCGCGGAGTGATACATACTGTGTGTAATTTGCCTTATAGTCCAGTGCGCTTTATATATGAAAAAAGATCGAAAATACACCATTCACTGACAGTGCGCATTATAATCCAGTGCCCCCTATTGTGCGGAAAATAAGGTAAATGAATTGAATACATCTCAAACCCGCTTTTCTCTGAAAGTCTTCACACAATGGAAACACAAGTAAAGCATTTAACAGTTAAAGCGTCAACTAATTCAAAACCCTTCCACAGCATAGGAGGTGATGTGGATAATCAAGAAGCATCAGCAGGCCCTGGCGCTCATAACTGTGCCACATTTGTGTAAGGAGTGATTCCCATTCCAAGGCTCTGGAACTCAGCCAGGAGGCACTCAGCACCAGCACAAGAAACCAGCCAGTGCCAGTCATTATCCCATTGTTTGGAGGCACACAGCCTGTCCTAATTAGATGCAAAAGAGCAGTGAAACTGTATCCAGTGGCACCGCAAATGAGGATCGAGAAACACGTCACACAGCCTGCTGCTGCAGGTTGGAGTATAATGAAATAATGAACTACCTTGGGATCTTCTCCAGTGGAGAGCAAAGCACATCAACAGGCAGCCTTTTGAAACAGGCAACTGCTGTAGAGAGCAAAGGGCCAGCTCAGAATAAGGAAGACCTGCAACACTGATCCTTGCACCCCAGGTGTCTGGGCAAGAGGGCGAAATGTGATCGATAAAAACTGATACTCACAGCAGCTCATCCACACATCTTAAAAGGCCAATAAAACAGCTGTAAATAAAAGCATCAGGCTATTCTAATAGATGGTAAAGAGGTTTATGTGATGCTGGCTGGATTCCTCACACGGCTTGGCATCAGGAGAAGCATAATTTCAGTGTCTTTGCTGCAACTTCATATGCCCCTTGTCTGCATATCACAACAGACAAGATGATCACTGATCCAGCATCCATTTCTGAGACTGCCAGACTGTTTCATTGCATACAAAACACTCAGACAAGATAAGCACAGCTTGAAATTGCAACTAGGTTGTGTCTGTCAGTTCTGTTTGCCATTTAGGCAGGTAGCCAAGACTTTGTTCAAACACTCACACACAGTCATTTTTAATGGCAGGTGTTTGCAGCTAAATTTAAATCATAAAAAAGAAATTCTGCATCTGCTTGTCACAGTGGACAGCTGAAGAGTTTCACGGCCGGATTAAATGTAGTCACATTTTCATCTTTGCAGAACGGTAAGCGGTAAATGTTTTTATTACGTTCTTAAAACCAGTGTTAGCCAGACTTTGAGAGACAATTTGAGAAAGGGGAAGAGGGAGACAGAGCGCTAACATCAGTAGATGACCAGCTTCTAAACATCACAGCCCCAAAACCCCTCGCACACACACTGAGAGATACTTCAGAAACTGTTCAAACCGAATGTGAGGTCTCATTTCCAACACACTCACGTCATATAAAATATTCCCTCTAAAGTCAGAAAATGTGAGGGTTGTTAAACGGGAGTGTACAGCTCTGCGTGAGTGTGTTTATCTGTTTGTGCATAACGAAGCAGTGCCAGAAATTAGCTCAGCAATTAAGTGTGAATGAATCAATAGAATGATATGGAGCGATACAGCCATGCGCATCATTGCCTGCATGCAGGGCCGGCACACAGCTGTAAACCAGGCGGAGGATAAAAGACCTCATATCAAGAGAGGGAGACCATTTTTTGTTTGTTTTTGTTCGTGCTACATTCAACGATACTAATGTATAATAAAATCAGATAACCATTTCAGAGTAATGAAGACTGCATTACTATTTATGTAATTGTTTATTTTGATTAGTGTAGTGTAACATTTGAAATCATTTTTAAATAAAACACATCCATATTCTCTACTTTTATCTTTTGCCTTTTTTGTCATACTTATTATCAACTAATTCAAAGAGAAGACCGAAAGCAACAAGTGCTACGTGTGTAACTGTGTGTATAAGATGTATAGTTTTATTTTAGTCCTGTAATGTACTGAAGTCCCCCCACTGTCTTGTGAGCGATATTGACATGTCTTGTCCTGTTAAAAATGCCCAGTCAGCATTAAAAATTTAAAATATTAAACATAAAAATGAAAATATGTAATATTTATGCTTCTTGCCATTTCATGCCGGATGCTGTTTTCACTCAGTAGGAGCAGAGCCGTCTGTTAATGTCGAGACGTTGGATGAGACAGACGGTGACGCACCCTCCGGGGGGAAACGTCTCTGGCCCCTCAAAGTGTGCAATGCTGGAGCCTTCCAGATTCACACAGTGCATATTCCCATCATATTTGTAATTTCCACTTACAGGCAGCTACTTATCGTGCTAAATCAGACAAAATGGAACAGTGGCATTGAAAATAGACTCAGGGAATCAAAAGAACTTTTCTCGTAAGTAGCTCCAATGGGATCGCTCTCACCTCTCCAGTCTGCATTTACTAAGTGGTAAGGTATGCATCTTCCACTTGAGAGTCATTACTTATGACATCCACCCATGTAAAATATCTACTTTTTCTGTATCCATACGACACAAAAGGGTGTTTGAATTCAAAACCATCAAAGTGGCATCACTTCAAGTCCAACTGACTGCAGCTGCACATTTCCATTAGAGCGATAGCAGGAGCAGCATGTTTTCTCCAGAGGTCATGTGTTCTCTTCAGGTGAACAGCTCTTTTCCTTTCTCATTAGATGTAATTACTGGTGACACCTCAAAGACAGCCACAGAATACCAAAAAAGATAATGCCAAGTGAGACAGAAGGTTTGTACGGGGGTGGAAACCCTCCCCCAACACATTTGACCATAAAGAGGGAATCGCCTTTCTGCGCTAATTCTATTACGTGAAAGGAGGATTCAGAGAATATAGCCAGTGATCCATACTTAATAGAGGTGACAGAAGCAGGAGACCCAAGCTAAAGGCCAGCGGGCCGACAGGAGGCTGACCGGGCTTTGTGACAGCTGCCTGACAACTGCATAACACCCTAAGAAAAACCTGTGTGGCTGATTGGAAAGAGCCACGGATATATAAGCTGGTTACTTGACAAAGAGCATCACGATACGGCCTTCTCAAGCTCCTACATTTGTATTCCAAGTGGAGTTGGGGGGTGGGGGCTAGTGTAATTGAAAACTGTTGGGGTGTTTGGGGTCAGCAAATTCAATAGACTGAAGAAATATAAAAAAAAATAAAAGTAGCAAAGTGAAGTAGCAATCGGCCAGCTGAGCATAACGATTCTTCTGCCCAAATAATAGCTTCCAGATCCTGCCCTCTATCAGACTGACGAGAAGAAGGATGGGAGCATGAAATCATGGCCACTAACAATGTCAAGGGTAGCGCCCGCTAAAAGAGGCTTCTTCTTCTGAGGATTTCTTTATTCAAGTGGGTTCAGATATCCTCAAAGCCTCAGTGAGAGCAAGGTGACAATGTATTGTCATAACCGAGCTTATATAGAAAATTACTCTTGATTGAGCCGCATAACACTTCTGTGAAACTGTCAGCAGTGAGCGAGAGTGCAACATAGATTGTTTTAAAAGGCGTGAGAGAAAAAAAAAATTTACTGCTTGACTGTACAAAAAAAATATTCAAATGGATGAAAAACACAGAAAATATGTGTAAAAAAGGTATATTTCACTACAGTGAGCATCACTGAAGGTCCACCTTGAATGATCTGACCTTCATCTGATGTCGATGGGATGCTTTACTGCCCTGTGTCAGCAGAGGTAATGAGATCAAGGAATCCCTGGATGCTCCTATCACAGTTAATCCCTTGATGAGTTCACACACACTCACATTAAAGCCTGCATGCACACACACAACTGTTCACACATAAGGGAATTCGCCCTGAAATAAATCCCAGTCCATGCAAACACACCACTGTTTTATTTTTCCAGCATCACAGCAATTTGCTCAGCTCCTCGCTCATTAAACTCTATATGGTAAAACTTAATGTCCGCAGGAATTTTAAAGCCACAGGGGCAAATGGATGTGGCAATGAAAAGTTATCGCTCATAAAGGAACATGAATTCAACATCCTTCTTCCTCTATTTCTATTGTCCAACATTCGGCTGGTCCCAGTGCATGTTACGCAGGGTGGATGTGTTGCATACTAAACCGTGGGTTTATTTTTCATAATTTATGCAGATAGTATGTGTACACTCGATGATCCCCATGTGCTACGAGAGGATATTCTCTCTGTGAGGCCGAAACCTGCCCATCCCTTCTTTAACCGGATAACAGGCACAAGTTTTAAACTAAAACCAGGAGCTAATAAAGGTCATTTCTGTGGGAAAGTAATAAGGAGCCTCTGTAACACAAGGGAAGAAAACACACATTTATATGAATATGATTGGCAGAATTTTGACAAATATGTATACTGTGGCAATCAATTATAATCAGCGACAATTCAAGCAGCCTCACCTCTCCATGAGTACAGGTGAGTTAGACTAACCTTTAAGTCTGTAGGGAATGAGAAACTGATATTGAGAAAGTCTTTTATGCAGAGTGATCTACAGACCATGGCCACACTTGGCCCTAAAACCTGGATCACCACAGGGGCACAGCTGTAATGGACGCTGTGAATGTGAGTTAGATTTCCCCGTGAGAGGGAGAGGCTGCGCCGCCTCCAGCGGAATAATTGGAAGCCAGCAGCCGCACGACGTGACTGCATGCGTCATCCACACATTCGAGCGCAGCCGCGTTGAGTTCAGCAACATTTTGAAGGCACCTCACCTCTTCACTGTTCCCGTTGGTTTAAAACTTTGCGTTCGCGCTGGAGATGAAGAGCTTGTCACAACAGATCGTGTTAAGAAAACCATCAAAGGAGAACTGTGATGCAGGTTATTTTTTCTTAATATAGAGGTTTTCATCCAGCAAGCTCACTTAAAGTAGCCTAGAATCACGCACACCGGATCCAGCAAGTGTGTCATTGCTGAAAAAAGTCTTCAAAAATATGATAGGCTTGCATAGGCACACGAAAAACACATTTTAGGAAGCTCACTATCAATTTGCTAACTACCAAGAACCTGTGCATTAATTATCACATATGGGCAAAAAAAAACCAAGAGATGTTTGTGTAGACGATGCAACAAATTTTGAACAACTGTTTAAAAATTGCATACACTGCGGTCTCATCAGTGCTTAAACATTATTGTCTCACAATCTTATTTTGTAACTAGTATCACATCATGTCATACTGGTGTAAAATAATTTAGAAAAATAATTATAAATAACAAAATATATTTCACATGATAAATCAAATTACGGTATATATTGGGAGTGGAAAACTGCTCTCGGATTTTAATATGTTGAAGACCATTTTTCAAAGCAATTGTACTGATGTATGGCCGATAATGAATTTCACAGAAAAGAAGTGTGATTTTACAATGTATTTGTCCAGAGCCTGTGTGCGAGCTCTGTATCTGTTGTCGAGTATCGTTGCAGTGATATGTATATTGACTGCAAACGGCTCTTTTGACTGCTTTTCAGATGCATCTAATCCTATTAGCAGAGGGATGTCATTCACAAATGCTGCCTACTTGCTGTGCCCTTTTATTGCATCATATCAGGATGGAGATATACTCTAATTCATATCTTTTGTGCTCAATATGTGCACACTAAACCATCTGTCCCCTGTTCACCTTTTTGTAACATAAAAACACTCCATTTTTCATGTAATACAAATCTGCTTGTGATTCATAAATTATTATTGTTTCTCGTTGTTGCTCTTCAGACAAAAAAAATGCTTATGAAATCAAAGAAATATTCTAATGTACCACAGGTTCTATTAAGAGGAAAAATCACTTTGATTAGTCCTATTTATTTGAAATACCATTAGGGAATTCAAAGATTACATCCGCCTACACAGTGCTGACCTGCACTTTGGTAGGTTGTAATCATTCAAATGCTTTTGATTGTGGTAATAATACAGTATGTGTTAGATTCAGGAAGAGTGATATTTATTCTTGGAGTCAAAATCAGTGTTAAAAAGGCATTAAAAGCTGAGAGGACGGTGGGACTGGCACACAGTAGGCTTGACCTTTTTGTGTAGTTTTTATTCATTTTTTTTATGAAAACATATATTATTCACAATTACTCATAATAAGCACTTAGGAAGATTCAGTTGGTCTAAATATATTTTTGTTATTTTTTGTTGTTGCAGCAGTGTCTAGTTTATAATTAAAGTTACTTTTAAACCAGTAATAACCTACAATATGTGCTTTTGCCAAACATATGAAAATAGAAAATCTGCCTTTCATCTTACCACAAATCACTCTCATAAGGCAATTATCAACCAGTTGAAAATCAGAAATAATTCATGTTGAGTTTGTTTGTTTTTTAGCTAGCAGCATGACTGCAAGGAGGCCAATGTTCGTATTCTGAATGACTTTGGTGATACTGTGACTCTCTTCATAGCTTGCATCAGCATTTAGATCCGCTGTGCTAAAAGTGCAGCTTCACAGCGCAGCTTGCGTGGCTGTAGACTGTACATGTCTTATTTGTTTTCTGATTGATGAGTTCATTGGCTGCGCAACTCTTTTATTGATCTGACAGATGGATACTTTGATTTTATACTTTATTGGATATACTGCATCAACAAAATGGATGAAAATGATGAGTGACAAGATTATCATATCACTTAAATGCTCGTTCCACCAAATGGGCCGATGGCTGTGGGTACTTCGTAACTAGCCGCACCAGACGGATCTGCAGAGTAGATTGTACGGGGATTTCGAATAACATAGGAGCCCACAAGGGACAGATATATAGCAACCAGGATAGTTCATCCCTCCCTTGTCTCCTCTCTGAACAGATTGGCTGCCAGATGAAGTGTGTTTGCCAAGAAACACTCCGTTCTACTGTACAAACTGTAATGTAATCTCTTGGCCTTGGCTCCTGGTTATGTGCCCTGATAGGCTTATAAAAGATTAATTATCACATAAGGTCTCCAACATTAGTACAAATCCCCCTTGATGCTGAAGGAATGCAATTAGCACACACACACACATACACACACCAATGTAGAAGTCACGCTTTGCATTGAAAATATTAGTTTTCTGAGATCAAGTCATTGATCGCTCATACTTGAACGGTTACGCCGCCTGGAACTTGACCACCAGCCTCAGTGGGTGCAACACACTGCCTGCCTCCGGGAGTCCAATATACCACCTCATATTTCAATCAATAATCAGGGTGGGATGCAATTAGTAACTTGGAAGGGTTGTGAGAGTCACGTGACAGATCAATCGAGCAGAGAGGCGGCACACTCATTGGGGTGATTCACAGCCCAACAGTTTGTCCCCCGCTCAGCCTGAACCCGTGCCGTCTATCTTCTTTATATGAAGCATTCAAGGCTGGAAATATGCATCTGTCAAACGTCCCCCATTACTCCGGCTGCCTGTCACACCTGGGGCAGCTCACAACCAAGCAGAAAAAAAAAAGAAAAAAAAAAGACGGAGTGTGGCTGTCAGCAGAGAACCCTCAGCGGACTGGAAAGGCACCAGCTCCCCCCATTTCTCTGACTCTAATTTCCTCAAAACGTGGATATTTTTCTGGGTCTCCGGCTGAGTGCTGGGTTAATGACAGAGGCTGTGTCAGCCAGGGAGCTGAGGCAGCTTCTTTTTGCTCCAGAAACATTAACACATTGTTTTACACTGAGGTGTGTTAAACCATATGCACAATATGTATACTGCACAGTTGTATTACACCTCTGGGCTGGTGGCTGTGCAGCTGAAATTGAAGAATGTCTCATTAACGTTGGTAAAGTTTTTTTTGGTTGCGAGAAACCCCATACTGAAGCTTCCTCCTCTGCCTTGTGTGCGGTGTGGGATGCAGCTCCCGCTAAAATACATTAAGGCTGCAAAATTGCCACAGTGTGGTTCGGCGGTTGTGGACAGTGGCCAGTGTGGTTAAAATGAACAAGTTTCAGCGCGTGTCCTCGCGATTACAGTGAAGCTGATGATTCAGCTCCTGCTATTAATGTTTCCACTGCAGCGTGTCTGGATGTTCTCTCACCTCAACAACCAATGTCTTTTTACATCACACAGCTATTTCTCTTATTTCTCTCCACAGTCCAAGAGAGCGCTGCAAACTATGTCATGAATGAAATATAAGCACACCGCTGTATTACTTATGAGACCTAACGCAACTTTGCTCTGAGCTATTTTCAGATTTCATTTAAATTCATCAGGGTGATGAATATTCCTATAGCGCAGACACAGGCGATAGGGCATCAGTCCGCGAGAAAATATTAGCCAAAGATGAACTTCAGAGATTGCTTATCAGCAAAGACCACCTTTCAATTAGCCAATAACGTCCACATCAATCATTACAGTAGGAGCCTTCTCGCAAGATTCCTGCAAGTAATTCCAAGGTAGTGCAAACAGCAGCTAAGCCCACAGTGAGACATGATTCAAGTGACACTAATGTGCTTCACTGTTGAATTTCAGATGAAACATTGCATTGTGCTATTGTTTATTTAAACTTCAAAGCCTTAACATCGCTCATGGGGAATCTTAAACCCATTTATACGTCTCCTAAATGAGAAACAAGAGAGAGCTGCTTCAGTCATTCATACTGATTCACATATTAATTTCAAAGCTTGCAATTTTAAAGGAACTATTTTTTTTTAACAAACTATTAATACCAATGAATAGAAATCACTGTGCAACCTGCACTATGACCTAACCTTTTCCTCTATCACACAGCAAAGGACTTGTATCTGATTATCCTCTTTCTTCTTGCAGTTTCCAGAACATTAAGCGTTAATGTTCCATGTACGCAGATTTACAATTTCTGTCAATTAGTTGGAGGCAGAAAATCCATTCAGACATAGAGCCACACACATGTTCAGACACACAGAGGGTCTGCGCCCTTTCTCCGTGCACCACACGGGCAGACAGCCTCCTGCTTTTGCTGTGTATGAAGTCACATCCAAACACTCCATAAATATAGCAAAGACACAATCTCTCACATCAGCCTCTCCGGATTTAGCCTCAGCTTTGTTGTGGGGGGAACGCTGGCTCCAGATCAATAGAGAGTCCACTCGTCACCTGCTGATCTGTGAACTAACACCTGGGCTCAGGCTCCGGCAACTCTTAACTCACTTCCTGCCCGCTCGGATCAGTGAGAGCACCGTCTGCCTCTCGGTCTCGTTCTGCCACTGCGCGTTTCTCTTCCCCCTCTGCCTCTGTTCCATGTCTCTGTTTCCGTGTGATGTCTGGCTGTAATTTTATCCCAACACTCCCACATGCACCTCGCAAGTACACTCTCATGATTGAAGCCGGGCTCCCGAAGTTGTCCCTTTTCACTGCTTACCAGCGATGAAAGCACTCACAAGACCACGTCTGAGCGCCTCACCAAGGGATGGAGCAACTTAGCCCCCACTGTCCTCTCTTAACACAGTCAGATCTGCACTCCTAATACATCACAGCAAAAGAGAACAAGGGGAAACTGGAGATGGAGAGAGATCAATTTGTGCACATTGGTGAGCAGGCAATGAGCTTTTCTCTTCTCAGTGTGAATGAGTGAATAAATCACTAAAAAACAGGTCTTACCTGGGCTCTTGGTGATGCTGCTGCTGGTTGTAACAGATCCTATCTCTGCCTATGGGACAGAGTCTGAGAGGAGAGAGAGAGAGAGAGAGAGGAGGGGGAGAAAACAAAAGGAGAGGAGGGGCGAGGAGAGGGACTACGAGCGCAGATAGAGAGAGGGAGAGAAATCAGAGAGGAGGCGAGAAAGTGTGTGCGGACAGTGGGAGAGAGTAACACAGACAGAGGGGAGAGAGAGCAGTGACAGTGGTGCTCTCACACAGCGCTGCGTTACACTGAAGGGGATGTGCTGGCTGTGGGAGGTGGTACTTCTCAGTCAAATGACATCTGCCTCTCTCTCAAAAACCATTGGCTAAGAGGGATGATTTCCTAATAAGCCATCCCCGCTGTCTCCAAGTGAACACACCCCCTCCTTCTATTCCACCGCACATGCATATGTAGATGCACACACACACACACACATGCACAGATATTCTTTTACTGTGCAGCCTCCAAAGATCGTCTCCGCCACCTGTTTTGTCTTCTCACCTCTCCTCCTCCAAGTCTCTCCCCCGGCACTTCCACGTCTCTTTATTCTTCTATTCAATTGTTGCAGGAAGTGTTTTTTTTATCTTGCAACTGCTTCAGCTTTTGATTTATCCTTTTTTAATTTATTGCCAGTTTTATACAATAGCTTTCAGAAAAACTGAAAAACAGTGGTTGGCTTCTCATGTTCTGCAGAATTATAAAGATTATGCAATTTTCAGCTAATATGGGCAGAACCACTCTGGGTGTATAATGAGTGAGATCAGACTGAACAGTAATTTTGGAGTGATGGAGCTCATTTTTTTCAGTTTCCTTTAACAACAATAATGTAGCAAGAGGTGTTACTTTACAACGTTCCTCTTTTATGATGAAATCTAATATAGATTAGTTACATTTTAACATAGAACGAGTTAGACCAATTATATTCAAACCTTACAAATAACCACTAATTCATTTTTAGACTTGTTTCAACAGTCTTAGTATTTCAGATGTGTGGGAGGAGAAAATTAATGGGATGCTGGATGCGAACACACAAATCAATTAAAGTTTTCAAGTAGTGTCACTGAATAACATGAGTAATTACACGGTAGCTGTTATCGCCTACTCACAAAGCAACTGTCACTGAAAAAAATACGTTTTAATGCCCTTTTATAAGTAAACATATGAGGTGTCAGGTATGTGATGATGTAACCTGAAAAAAATGTCAAATTACTTCTTGATAATGGCACATGATTTTATTATAGGCTGGTTGTGTTTATGTGATTATACACTCTTCATACATTCCTGTTATGACAGCTCGTATATAAAGAATTACTTGTACTGTTTCACTCATATCTAACATTCATTAATGTGATTAATAAAATAATAATGCTGAATAGCATAAATATTATACATGTGCTTTTTTTTAATATTCACTGTGATAAACTGTGATTACTTTTTAACTCATTTCCAAGGCACTGTGAGGTGAGTGACCTTAAAGCTAGACTTGTGAAAAAATTAATACTAACAGTAGAAAGAATCACTGAGTGTAATGAGACAGAACCAGCTCGACAGGACGAAGCCACTGAGAATGATCCTCGAGCTCCGTCGGCTCGTTGTTTTGCTTTTACATCTTGCAACTTTACTGTTTTGATTCACTCTCTGCACCGTCATCAGCCACAGCAGGCGGCTGTTTCCAGTGAAAAAGCTCCAACAAACTGTACACTATCTGCCTGCACCAAACAGTTGGCAACTAGCTGGTGGAGCGTTTATCTGCTAAACAGTCAGAAATCTCTCCTCAGGAGAAAATGGAGTAAAAGGAAGAGTTACCAGAAACAAGAATAAATGTTAATGTTGCCCTTTGTCTGCTGGATGTGAAATATTATATATTATATCAACTTTAAAAGGTGACAGTATGTGAGTTTTGTAATTGGAAAAAAAAGTAATTGCACATGTAATGATTTACATTCAGGTCTAAATCTTCTCTTCTTTTGTCTTCTCTCTTCCAAAAAGCCTGCCTTTGAATTAGCATGTGAAACACAGAGTCAGCTCCAAAGCAGCTGCTACGTCGTGTTGACTGCCATTTAGCAGTGTGAGTCAATTATAAGAGGTCAGTCACCAGTACTGAAAGAGGACAATTTATTGGCTTTCAGATTTCAGTCTGTTAAAGGGATCAGACTCAAATATTAGAAAAAAGGAGGAATAACTAGCAAACTGAGAAAAAGAAAAGTTCTAAGCTCAACGACAACCAGCCAGCAGGGATGGGGTCGGCACTTAATGGCGTGCTTGCCACAGATGTAGAGCCTTATAATTAGCACACAATCGACAAAGCGGGTCTAAAAAGTACCCTAAAGCAAAGGAAAAAAGCAATGTGGCCTGATGAGTCATTCTTCTACACATTTCATATACCTGTATGGCTCTCTTTTATAGAAAGTCAAAGCATGCCTGCAACCCACAATGTCTGCTGCCAGCTGTTAAACATGGTGGGGGATCTGCAGTGTTGTGGGCAGCTATTACCGGGCAACCACAATATAATTACATCGTCTGTAGGCTACCGTCATAGAACAGCCAAAGAACACAAGATCACTGTGTGTAGTGGGAACACTGTTTCCTCAAGGTGTTAACGTATTTAATGATGATGATTCGACATCACATCACTGAACATATGTGAGACTGCTTTCCTAAACACAAATGATAGGTCGAACTTGTTGGTCCAAACATCTCTGGTCATTTTCTGTCACAGACTGCAAAGTAGATTTCTACTTTTAATGCAAATGAACAGTGAAGTGGCAGCATAGCAAAATAATGTCAACAGGGAACGATACAGGTGTGTGTTTGTGTTGTTATAGAGATTATTTTTTATGCTGCAGCAGATAGCGCAGGTCACGTGTGGGCCAAACAGCTTTTCTCTATGTCCAATGTGCATCTCAAGTCTTACTGCAATCTTTTTGCCCACAGCTCAGAACAAAAACCACAACCAAACGAACAACAGAAAGTGAAGCACTGAGAGGAATAACATCACACCAATAAGCAAGTTGATCGTGATATTATTGTAAAATTTCCATTTCAAATATAGACATAGGTATAAATATTCAAAAATATATAATATCTCTGCTTTCATACATATAAATGTTTAAAGAGGGTTTCTGTGTGGGTGCATATGACATTATTTAGGGTCATAATCCTTACTAATCCACTTTTAACCCCAAAGTCTGTGTAAACCTGTTCTGTAGGAAAGCCCTTAGCTCCTCATTTATTTCTTTGTCTTTGTATCAGGACTTTGTTCACTTGTTTTGTTCACAAGACAATTCATTGGCAATGGTTCCCACCTGTTGACCGTGGAGAAAAACAATTCCACCAACAGTTGAATCTTTTCCAGCTTCAGCATCAGAATTCAAACATGGTGTCGATTCAGATCAATCAATCGGACCATCTTGACAAATCATCTCAAATCTCTTATCTGACATCTTCTCTCTGAAACAAATTAGTCAGTCTGGTGCATCACGTTGAAGATCGTCCCAAAGCTCTTATTTTTGCTCTAAACAGTGAGGAGGGATCTCCATCAGCGAGGATGCACGAGAGCAGCCTTCATTGAGGCCTTTTACCAGCCAACGTGCCTTTATTGGATATTAGTTATTGATCGGAGGCACATCACCGGAGTTTCCTACCAAAGTGAAGACAGACGGCAGATTAAACTCGTGCATCACTCATATTTGATGTGTCTTCTGATTCATCATCTAGTTAATAATCTGTGTTCATTGTGGGCCCGAACAACAAAAGTGCCACAAACAACTTTATTCAAAAGATTTTTCTTTTCACAATCTGATATTTTCCCCCATCAGCTTTTATTACGGATCCAATTAAAGTCAGCTAGAAAAGGAGTGTCTGTCTGTAAGCTAGAGACACTTTTTACATCATTTATCCTCATTTCCATTCAGTCACATGTGAGGCTGATTGTTCCTGAGTGTCAGGTGTGATATGAGTTACATCATTTCAATTTTCCTGAAACATTCCACTGAATAATTCATTTCCAGGCACAATATTCCTAATATACTTATTAAATTATGAATCCGCTATTAAAATATCAATAAATACGGACACAGATAACAAATAAATAATATAAACACATCCTGCTGTGCCTCTAAGCAGGACAGTACACAGTATAAATGCAGAGTGTACTTTGTTCCTTATGTGCTGGTGTTTGTTAGTTAGCGAGTTTATTCGTTTTTGTACAGGGCACATGTGAGCAGAAACAAACCCCCTCAAAAGCCTCTACAGCTGTTCAAGCAGCCTGACAGCTGATCCAGCTGCTAACGTCATCAGAGACGGATGTCGCTTCACATGACGTTTTCTATTAAAACATATTTCCTTGTTTGCTCTTTCTTTGCACAAATAGGATGCAAGTGAGGAAAACACGGGTGCAGTGTAAAAAACGTGGGATGCAACCCGACACAGTGGATTCTCACCGCTTCAGTGACTTTCCATAGAGACCTTGACATGCATGTATTGGAAAATAGGATAATGATAAAAATCTTATATGGATTGTACAATTCAGTCAAACATGTCTTCATATCTAAATGACAAACTTTGAACTTTGATATGACTATTCCAAAAATTCCTGTGCTTTTTCAGATGTCCATACTGTTAATGTATGGTTAAGAGCTTTGTTAACTGGTTGGTTAAGGCTGAGGGGGGATCACTGTCATGGTCAGTGTTATTGAAAGATTGATAGTTTGTAGGGCTCCACATCTAAACCTGCCTCTGGTGTATGTTTGAACACTCCTCTGGTGATGTATGGTAAAGAATCGGCTTCTATTTGACGCCGGACATTTTACATCCGCGTATCTTATCGATCATTCTCAAAGCCCCTATACGCAGGTGTTTTCACTTAAGCTACCTGATTAAACCTCTACTCTGGTCTCCCTGCAGGTTCAACCTGGGGTCGATTGAATTCAGGCATTTTCAAAAAGAAAAAGAAAATTTGACAGTGCTTGATGAGGATCTCTGTTAGGTCGATATGTTGCTCTGTTAAATTGCTTTTGCTGCTGACACAGGAAAATCTGCAGTAATAGTTTTTTAAGCCTGTACCGCGATTATCCTCTTTGAATGCCTCCAACATTTAATTGCTTTTATCTCCAATAATGCATACCCATGCATTGATAATGCCTCATTCTAATCTGTAGCTTGTATGAACTAGAATTGGAGCCCGTCTTCCTCCTCTGTTCTGTATCTATCTAACATACCATCCATCAAAAAACCACACTGTTACCTGGACAAAATGTGACTCAGCTCTATGTTAAAAGTGTAAGTGTTCAGTCTCTTAGACATCACGGGTTGTTTTCTTGGACTTGACAAAGCTCAGAAGAACGATAGAAGACATTATTCCACTTTTTCCACCAGCTGAGTTTTACTCTCTCTGACAGGTAAACTGATGTTGATCAGTGGATGCTGTAAAATCAGTGGAACAGAAGCAAAACATTACATTATGTTTTTTGTGAGTCATGCAATTGTTATATACCACATTACCGTGTTGAAATTGTTTTTCTCCTGTTCTCATGCTCCAAACTCTTTCTGTTTTATCTTTATTTCATATTTTGCAATTCATTATGCTTATTAATGACGAGCTGAGTTGAGGCATCACCGTTGTTCTCTCTTTGTATCAACTGTGCTGTTGGAATATCTCACTGTTGGGATACACGCTTATCTGTTGGCTGTTTCATGTCCTCCATAATTGCATTTTTGATGGACTCCTATTGTTTGACCCATACTTTTCTCTCTGACCCATTGTGGGGTAATTGGCTGAACTCGTGATAACCCCCTTGAGTTCCTGTCATTCTGCCCTGACATCCTTCCGCCACCCAGCACTTTTATCCAAAGAGAAATATAACCTAGGATAATTGGAATTTTTCTTTTTTCAGTATCTGTCAACTTGCCTACTTGCTCCTCAGAAACAAGAAACTTTCCTTTTGACAAGAACCACAAAACAGCTGACCCCCCTCGCGCAGTAATGTGTGTACCGCACAGCATCTAACGGATCTGATCATAGACGGGACGATGCTAATTAATCTGACAGCAAATGAGCCTTAACTTCAGGTTTTTCTTCAGGTACTGAGGGCCAAAAGATGGTACAATCTTCTAAAAAGAGTATGTTTGCTAATTTATGAAGTGGAAAGAACAATGAGACAAGCCTTTCATCCTCAAGGAGCGAATAAAAAAAAGAACTCTGTCTCTTACTTCGAATATTGTCCTCTATTTCCAGTTGTTATCGTAAAGAGTTCCATTTTGAGATTCACATACGACAAGGCTGCGCTCTGTAGTGCAAGCGCCAGACATGCCTTTCTTGAGGTTTTGCCCCTCACAAAAGGGCACGCGGAGAGAACTCCCATAGTATTCTCCATCACTACACAGATTGGAATACGCTCTCCGAATAATCAGTCACAAACTGAAAAGCCACAGACCAAATCGAAATCTAGGGATGGCATTAATCCTGACAGTAAATTCAAATCAGCCGGCGCTGCTGGGGCTGATAGCTGACTCTCTGAATCTCAGCCTCTGGATGCTCTTTTCCATCCGTGGAATCACACAGAGCACTATGGCTGGCTGCCTGCGGTTTGCTATCTGATTATGCGTTTTATTTAAAGCTGTTCTTTCCAAGTACCAATCAGGCTTTCCATCAGGTTGCCTGTCTGTTTGCCTTTGAAGCATTTAACCTCACATGTCAGTGTCAGCCGGTGGCGAGCTCCTGAAGCCATATCTTAAAATGGCTGTGGTTAAAATGTGGTTATCATATTAAGTACTGTTTGAACTCACCGCTATCAGCTTCTTCATGCAATGGAATATCTCCTTAATTACACTCCCACTATGGTGACTGAGATAGCTTATCATCAAAAATAGAACATATCACCTACCCCCTGACATTTACTGGAGTAATTAAACTCAAACAAGGCAGCATGTAAAAACAACACAATATTTGCTTAAAAGTGTTTGGGGTAAATGGGTAAGGGAGAACACTGAAATAAAGGCCCATTCAACATTTAAACATAGTCAGTCTCTGCCAGAGCACACTGGCATGTGATTCAGAGCGCCGGTCCCTTTCAAAAATGCTGTTAAATGAAAGTAATGGTTGGTTTAATAGGGGGAGTAAAAATCACAGTGTGCACTACTTTATGAAACAGTTAACAGTGGCAACCAAATTTCAGGTCAAAATGGTAATCTGTGGGACATTTTAGATTAAAATGTGAATTAAAAGTCACTAAAAGTTACACAAAAAAATATGAAAACTGAAAAATTGATGAAGGCACACTGTCAAAGATGATGATAAAAGATTAAGTCTTTTTAGATCAGGTTATTATGAGTCATTTTAGATATTTTGATTTCTGATGCTTAGTTGCTTTTCTTTGAACTGGTTGATCGTGGCAACTGCTCAGGTTTTCACTAGTGTGATTAACTAAAAAGGTAAAAGCATGATGGCAAAAAATACAAAACTGTTACATGATGAGATTCTTATGATATATTTTTGATAAATGTCAGAATTCTGGTAGCTTTGGGAGGAAAGTGGTCTGTGTGTTCAGAATTAGTTTAAACCTTCAAGCTCTAAAAATTTTTTTAAAAATGTTGTCATCTACTTACTTGGTTGTTTTTTTACAGAGCTGTCCTCCATCAGTGGTAAGAATTTGCTGTGTTGTCATGGAGATGGTCAACCGCTACCACATGACCTAAGTGGGGAATTTCAATCACGTATATTTTAAAAATACTTTTCATTTGTCAAAGTGGCACTTCCAAGGTCAAGACTGAATGTGAACCCAACACAGTGCATGAGTCGTGTTTATGCAAACTCGGGATAAAAAGGAAATCCTGACATGATTGATGGGATGAGTT
>JBAJHX010000043.1:16962368-16981986 GCA_037176925.1 Amniataba percoides | reverse complement strand
CTATATTGCAATGGGTTAAATGGTTACATGGAGCACTGTGACATTTTTCAGCTCATTTTGTTTTTTAGACCTGAAACTTTGCTGCTTTTTTCATTCTTACAGCTCTTAAGACCATTTCCCTGCAAATAAAAAAAGAAGAGAAGTTAAAGAGACACAGTTAACGGCTGATGAACGTACTGAATCATTTAGCAGCTAAAGAGCCATATATTTCCCTCAAGCTCAAGTGGAAACCAAAAACAGAGCTAAAAGGAGAGTGAATATTTAGCATACAAAAGTCCAACTGGATGATCATTTTGCTCTCTATATCTACTAGATGTGTTTAACGAAAAGGTGCAAAAGACATTTCAATATTCAAGATTTTTTTCATATAATTGTATCTTGAAAAAATCTCAGTCAGGCTTTTCATTGGGTGATATACATTCACACAGTTAGCTTGTGCTATTTAAAGGATAGAGGCCAATGACTGCATCTTTTCCCATTTTGGAACAATGGAATTCAGGAGTGGTAGTCATTAAAGTCAGGGATTCATGCAAGATGCATTGCTGAATACCTATGCGTGCATGCATCACATATTCTTTTTCGAGAAAAGCCATTTGCTGTGATTGCACTATGCCATGTCTAAGGCATGAGTGCAGTGACAGGTATGAAAGCTGACTACATGTGAAAAGAGAGTGCTAATGGATTCACCCTCCACTCCCAGCCTTTCATAATGGCACACTTACACAGACTTCTGCATTTAGTATACAAAACATAACTTCAGTGCACATCCTCATACATGTCCTTGGTGATGCAAATGCAGTCAGTGAACAGTGCGCAGAGCTCATTTGCTTTTGAAGATCCAGATCAAGATTGAGATCATACTGAACACCACGTCGTCCTCGCAAAGCATTGTGGTTGTTACAGTACGGGGCGAGTGGAGAACAGCTGGGTGCTGTACCTAAGCCCGGCGACAGTCAGCCTTAATTTGTAAAACACAGACATCCATTTCCTGAGTGAGCACAATTACAAATGTGTTTACAGGGGAAGTACTGTAGCCATTCCAATTACTCCAATGTAGCAGAAAATAACTTGTATTAAATAACTACTTTGTCTTACTTGCATGGGTGCCTCTGAATCAGAAATTCATCCCTTTTGTGCTGTGGAGGATTGGGATTCCTTTGGGAAACATTGGAGGCACAGTAGGGTATGAGCTATGAGTCCCTCAGAGGCAGTGGGTGAGATGATTAAAGTGCTCCATCTTTAGGAATTGCATCGGGGAAGCAAAAACATACAGCCAACTCTGTTCAGTCTTAGTATATGTGAGGCTTTATTAAAAAAATTCAGCACAAATTATGTGCATGTAAGATAAGATTTTGCTGATCATCAGTGAGGAACTTCATGTAACAGCTTCTCACAGGACAGAAGCAGTCACAAGGGGATGGGAGAGCTCAACTATGCTTTAAAAGTACACGTGAGACAAGCACCATTTAAAACTTCACAATGAAATGACATAGTTGATATTGAAATAAGTGAATCTTTAAAGCAGAAGTAGGTAACTTATTTAAAAATTACTTTTAGTTATTTGTTAAAACTGTCATTATGTCTTGACAGTAGTGCATTAAAGATAAAAAATCCTGCCATCTAAGAAGAAGCCACTGTGGCCAGGTCAAAACGACCAATCAGAACGGAGCTGACCTGATCGAGCTTCAATCCCTGCTCTCACACATCACATGTGCTAACTTGGAGCAGAAATAATGGCAACTGAACAACCAAGCAATGAGGAAGCAACACAAAATCATTCAGAACAAACCTCAGCAATGTTTTTTTTTTCCATTTCTGTTTTCTGTTTCTGATTGCATCGCATTAAGACTAACAATTAGAAACTAATATAAATAGCCAATCCTCTCACTGCTGGTCTTGTTTGCTCATGTCGGTTACATTCAGGCAACTATTAAACTGTTTTATAACCAGTTAAAAACTCCACAGAGCTGATTTAAAAAGGATAAAAAAGACATGTTTTTAGTCTGCAGTCACAATGAACACGCTGCTGGATAGGCATTGTGAAGTTTTGTCACAAAGAGCTTTATTTGGCTGCTAAGAGGAACAGGAGTTTTCAAAGAGGCTCAGTGCCACACAGTGAAATAGTGTGTTAATGCAGTGGGAGAAAAAACAAACACAAATAAAGACACAAATGCAGCTGAGAGAAAACCGTTACAATAGATGCAGCTTGAATAGTTCAACTACCTTTTTTTGCACTGAAATTCCATACCGCTGCTGTATCATTCAGACTTTGAGTGAAAGCATCAGAGGGCTGCATGCAGATTCAAGGTGATGTCTCGGGCGCTCCTCTTAAGATCAAAAACGAGGAGGAGGGTCCTGCGATTGTTCCCACAGCAGGAGCGCAGAGCTCTCTTTCCTGGCAAAGCGTTGGAATGATCAGTGAGAGCAGAACATCACACAGAGGGATGAGATTTAATTGAAATTATTCAGCTAGTCGTATATTCGCTCGGTGTGGGCGGCTGCCTGCAGCATCTGCAATGTCAAGCCTCCATCCACAGCTAAAACACGCTAAGAAGGAGGGAAGAGAACACATGCTGTCTAGTCAAGACTAATTTACAGATTTTCCTTGTGAGAATGCTTGAGGATGATGTGTTGTGGTGAAAAATGTTTCCTCTCCCAAACCCTCCACGCAGCCACAAAGTCTTTCCATCCTTTGTGCGGTTTATCTCGATCCCTTCACGATGCTCTGTCTGAAAAAAAAATATTGTTTAATCACTGTCCCAAAAGAACTTTGGTCATATCAGCAGATCCAGCTCCCCCTCATCTCCCCTGACAGTTTCAAGGCGACTGTTTGTCCCATTATTTCATCGCAGATATCTCCTCCTCCCGTGTCAGATGTGTGTCCACGGCAACATTCACACTGCAGTCAATCTCACCTTTGTCATGATGTTGCACTGGGCGAGCTGGGAGTACTTTGTGAATGCGTCCGAGGAGAGAGATTGACAGGCGAAGGGGAAAATAATCTGAGGTCACAGGTTGGGATAACTTGACAAGGAGCAAGAAGGAAACAGGCATCCTGTAAACACACGATGGGGAGTAACATAACAGAGAGACACAATGTCTAAGAGTTTAAAGTCACATAATAAATTCTAAAAAATTGAGTTGATGAAATTAGATATGACAGTTTACTGCACAATTACTCTGTGAAGGACAGAGGGAATACCACAGATGGATATTTTTATGGCCTGTTCATTTCCATGAGCCAGCTGCTGTATGAAGCCACACACACACACACACACACACACACACACAAACATACATTCGCTCTTCCATGCAAACCAATTGCCATACACCCTCCTACAGCATAACATGAAATTAGCAAATGCAATGTAGCTCTGTCTTCCTCTCTCCGCTCCATGACAGATGGTTTATTACAGCATGTGTGTGTGTGTGTGTATGTGTGTGACACCCCCCCCCCCCATATTTTGGCCCTCACATCAGTCACTAGTACCATTCACAGATCACAATAGGAAGAGTCTCATCCGGAGCTATAGTCGACGGCCACAGCAGGGCGACGCAGTGTTGGAGTTACAAATGTGACATGCGATTCTGGAAATGCCCGTTTATAAAATGTAGAGGGACTTAAACGCGGGAAAAGCCCTCACAGTACTTCTTCACCCTGCCAAGGCAATTTCCTGCGGAAAAGGGTGGCAGTAAATATAGTTAATGTGCTGAGGCGGCAATGTTACACCAACATGCTGTTAAAACAAGGCATGAGATATTGGAGTGATTCCTTCCACGATTGGGATGTGAAATCCCGAACCATAAACTAGCCTTGGATAGGATTAACTACAAGACGACCACCAAGCCCCCCCCCCTTAAAAACGCTTCAAAAATTCAAAGTGTCATGAAGTCCTGTCAAACTAGCCAACGTGCCATTTAATGAGGGAGGTAATGTAGAATGACCATCAAATAAGTGGTGACAGAGTTAAAAAGGGTTGAGGAGCAGAGACTCGCTGTAAATTTTGATACACGGTTACGCAAGTCGCGACTCATTCAACATTCAGGTCATTGTTTTAATTTTTTACCAACATAAGTAATTCAAAACTGCAGTGTTAAGTTTTTTTCTACTAAATCAAAGACGAGTAGATAGATGTCTGTCCTAGTGTGTCCTAAATATAAGCCAACCTTAGAACAGATGCATTTTAATTGTAGTGTTTTCACCAAGCACAAGTCCTGTGAGGTTTATGTTTGCAGCTTCCTGCCAAATCTCTCCTGCTTTTCAGATGAAATCAAAAGTGAATTTATTCTAATTTGTAATCTCATTTACTCCCCTCATAATTTCTGCATCAGAAATTTTTGTCGCGTTTTGCATCAAATTTTGGATTTGTTGATCGATTCCATCTGAATCTGCCTTGTTTCCCCACACATGCAGCACCTGCGATTTTTTGCTGCTAGCATAGCCACCAACTTAGCTTGATATGATTGTAGCCGGGAGGCAAAACCTTTATTGCACTAAGACCTTCAATAACCATTTGAATTTGAGTCCAAAATATCAAACTTCCCTGTGATGAAGTAAACACAGACATCATAAACTTTAAGGCAGATGTATGAGGTTTGTCAGATAAAGAGGATAAGAAATTGCTTCTGTCTAGTTTCATTTTCCTCGACAGTGCACAGCCTGTAAAAACCTCAGCCATCTGTCTTTAATCCATGTAGATGGAGGTGGTGTTCACAAAAATGGAGAATTCTGTTTCTGCTGTCTCTTCCTCCACCATCGCTGTTTGGTCCATCCTGTCCCGGAACTTCTTATGACTGATGGCTGAAACCTCAAAAACATCCATCTACTGCCACCACATCAGCTAGTGGACAGCTCTTCATTGCCCAAATCACCTATGGTCTGGAATATTACATTTCTACTGCATCTCCCTCCCTCATCATCTATCCAAAAATATCTAACAATGTTAACTTTATGCTATAATAATATAGCTGATCATATTATATTAATTATAATATGATCACATTTAAATGATTCCCTGCTGTACTTCAATAAATCCATTTCCTCTTTAAAGGACATTGTGTCTTTCACTAACTTTTACAGTGAATTACACTTTTTTCCTGGACAGCTCAACAATTTTACATGACATGGGTGGCATCCTGGGTGGTTCCTGGTTTACAGTGGATAGCTTTGTAACCTCACAGCAGGGTTCTGGGTTTGAGCCCACCCGAGATCCTCCTGCACGTTCTCCCAGCTTCTCAGGCTTCATCTCACAATCTAAACACATGAAGGTTACATTAATTGGTGACTCTAACCCGTAGTGCCCATAGGTGTCAGTGTCACCCAGTACCGGTAGGGATTGGCTCCAGCACTGACACTATCGCTCTGCAACACTCTGTGGCAATAAATGTTATTGATAATGGAAGGATGGATGGTTTGCATCCTAAAAGGTCTAGAAGTTACTTTTCGGATTGTGATTGTTGACAAATGTATTATTGGATGTTTGACAAAGAGGCACATCCTCACTACATATAGGTTAGGTCAGAAGCTCCCTTCACCTTTTAACTCATGCATTCACGTTCCCTCAAATTTTCTAACAGTATACTGGGTAGTTTGGGTGGGGATGGTGGGTTAAGAGATTAGATCATTATTTAGGGAGCTTCACATGTCAGCAGCCAAGAGCAGGAGAAGAGAAATGACTGGCAAATGATCAGCAAAACTGGAAATCCCCAACTATACACTGAATATTTTGTGCTCAGGGCTGGTAAAATTGTGCTGAATAAACCTATAAATGAACAAAGTGGTGCAGCTCTTGTTTGTTCTTATGGTAATTTCACAACCTCTTTGGCATTAGTAGGCGTCTTACAGCTCGAATAATGGTATATAATAAGAGTGTGCAGGGCAGAAGCTAAGCTAAGCCGTCCAGACTGTGTCAGGCTGCGCGGGCTGTGACACAGCCTTCTCCCTCCTGAGCGTCTGGCCGAATGAGTTGTCTGTGGCTGGGCACCATGCATCTCGGTGACAGGAGACAGATGGCGCTTGACACAGGTCGCCCATGCTGCACAATCATGAGCCCTCTCTAACAGTGGCAGTTCTCAACTTGTCCACCTATTCATTATTCATAAACAAGTGAGTGGGAAGAGTGTAATTGCCGCAAATTACAGCCTACTGAAGCTTAAAGATGATGCAATTTAAGTTTGGAGACATTGTATTAATGACTCATCAAACTAAGGAAGTGCAAGCTGGCATATGGCTAATGTAGATTCAGAGAGGCTATTAAACTATTGTCATTTCACTCTATTTCATCATGAAAGGCACTGCTCAGTTAGATGCCGTTTCTCGCTAATAGGAGGAAATCAGTACAATTTGAAAATGTTTTCTTTTTTTATGTGTGTGCGCGTGTGACAGGACTGTGCAAAATGTTGAAAGACATGCAGTGACAGGAAGGAAGCGAGGGGTTTCACCTTCACTTCATTAAAACGTGAAAAGGTGAAGTATTTTTGAGCTGAACTGTTCTGAATGTCCTTCAGCGGCAATGATCCCGCCCGCCCTGATCACACACTCAGGAGGAGGGTTCTGGTCAAGGATTCCTCTGTTTAAAGGCGTAGAAAGAAATAACAGACCGACTCCAGAGGAGCTCCATCTGTCAAGCTCACCTTGACTATTGAAATATTGTTCCCCTGTTACGTCTCCTACTTCTTTTACTTTTCTCTGGAGTTTTTGTGTATTTCTTTGCCGAGTACAGCCACAATGGCAGCATTTCCAAGGAACTTTCCTGATCTGCCACTTCTCCACCTGTCCACCAGATGCCCTCGGATGTTCCCACCAAGCCGTGTCACCTGACCCTAACGTCCATCAGCGGACACACCTGCCTCTCACTGATCTGCTGTTTCTGCTTCATTTGCCTCTACACGCATCCCTCGCAGAATAACTGGTAAAAAAATGTTAGCTGACTAAGAGAAAGACGTGTCAGGTTGCAGACCAGGGCCTTCATATAACAGTGTCTCTAAATGAGCAGCCAACAAAGGGACCCACCATCAGTTATGCTCTTACATATTCGCCACTGGTCTTTACAAATGGTGTAGAAACAATGAGCTTTTTTTCCCCAGTTCATTCCAACCTTATGGCACCTCCCAGCATTAGTAGGCATTTGCGATTGTGCCTGGTAAGCGTTTCAGCACCAACATTTGCTCATGTTTTTACAATAAAGGGAAATGAAAACAGCTGAATCTGGATCTGATAATGGCCTGTAGTGCTGCAAAAAAAAAGAGGGGGGCAAATGAGTGAACGCGAGATAACAGCCTACAGCCACCAGAAGAGCTATTTAAGAGTTGCGGCAAGATAGAAGGGGACTGTGACGATGGCAGGCCTTTTGTTCTCAACCTTCAGTGCAGCCAGGGCTCCATTCTCTCTCAGTCTGAGGCCCTTTCCCGCCATCAACAGCATAGATAAGTGCAGGTCCCACAGAGAGATGAAGGAAGAAACAGATTAGAGAGCGAATCTGATGCACAGAAACACCAGCAGCTCCTCGGGGACATGAGGACTGGTTTAATGTCAGCCCTACACCCCGTCACTCCGACAAAGGAAGAGTGTCCACTCTTAGAATGAAAGAAGATCCAGGCAGCCATGTGGAAATAGAAGATGGGGAAACATGCAAACAATGTGACTGAAGCTTGTGCAAAAATAATTGACAAAAAATAATTGACAGAAAAAAAAAAGAAATTATATTTCTAATACTCACTTTCCATTCTTTAGTGCAGCACACGTTCAGGTTAATCAAGCATGTTGGTCTGCTCCTTCAAATCAGTAGGAAAGAAAGACAAAAGGCTGAATATTGAAAAGTCCACCGTTCTCTGGGTTAAAAGGACTCTTTCTAACTTATAGTAACTGGAAAATTTCAAAGGCAATTTGAGTGAGCGTGCTGCTTGGAGTGGATCCTAGTAATCAGATTTTTGATCCTGAGTGTTTGCCAAGTGGATGTGAGGGAGCACTGCATGTTTGCCAGGCGCTGGATATGATAGTATTCATTCATGTGACACTATGGGTGATAGCATTTGAGGCTGTGATAGTCCAACTGTACAGCTACTTAAGGCATGAGTGCTAAGATTGCCAGTATAAGCATTAATAGCAGGAGCTGTATCATGAGAGACAGAAAACAGTGATGACCATCATAAAATTGTCAACTTCTTTTTTTTTACCTGTATTTTGGGTTACCTGAAAATATGATGGAAACAATATAGGTTCAAAGAGGGGTGAGTTTGAACACTATTCATGACTTTTCCCACTGTTGTGTATGTAGAAAGTTTTAAAATCACACAAGAAAAACAAGGTTGTAGCACCAGTCCCACTCAAATTCATCCATGTTTTTTGCATATGGGTTGTCAAAGCTGGGTGAACAGAAGATGAAGAACAATAATAAATATGGTGAATGATTCATGCAGCAGGCCCACAAAATTAGGTCTCAACATAAAATCTCAGCCAGTTATTGTTAATCCCTGAACAGGCATCGGTGTCATCACCCTCACAGGTGGCAGACAGTCCTTTAACACATTACCTGGTATGGCACATAAAACTTTACAGCCAGGACATCTTTCATTTATCAGACGGTCACCTCTGCTTTAAGGCCTGGCAGAAGGCTTGTAGTCCTGACAGCTGACTCAAAGCTTGTTTGAAGTCCAGCCATGTTCTCTCGAGCAATAACTAATCTTTATTACGCTGAAAAGTGTCCCCTTCATCATCAGTAGTAATTCTTAGATACAACCATAAGCACCACATGCATTATTTGTGTCTGTTTTATAATTACTAGCTATTTTTTGTTTATACAGTTCATTTATATACCATGTACTTATCTGTAATCTGCATTTTTTAAATTCATTTATCTTTAGCCGTGCTGGTGACATGTCTTTAAGGACGGCCATGTCAGTCCTTAAATGCACCACTTTGGTCCAGATTAATCCTGGACTTCATGGCTCTTTTTGTTGTGCACCATCTGAGGGTTGGTATTTGTGGCTTTGAGCAAATTTTCTCAATGACCACTGGATAAAATTCTGTACAACCATTCATGTTCTCCTCAAGATGAACTGCTGATTTTTTGCTCCCATAATTTTTTATCTACCACCATCAGGTAAAATTTAAAATAGATTTTTTCAAATGCAAGACTAACTAACATCCCCATGAGTCTCAGCTGAACTTTGGGTTCAGTGCTGATAAGCAGATGTTAGCATGCTAACAAGATGGTAAACATACCTGCTACAAACAATTGCAGGCTGTGCTTTTCTGCTGTCTAATTCATAACTCATTAGGAAGATCTAAAGAACATGCTATGTTGATTACTGTGTTTTCGATCGCAGGCCCTGTTCAGACATGGTGTTAATGTGCGTCTTAGGTGATCTGATCACAAGTGAACCACATCAAGCCCGTCAGTTCAAACCTGGCATTACAATGCATCTCCACACACTAGTGACAACTTGCCACTTACCACTTACCATTTCCCTACTCTATATGCAAATAAACACGGCATCATTTCCATTTGCAAAGACCAACTGTATTGTTGTACTCCAGAAAAAAAGAAGAAGAAGAATGTACCTCACGTGCCTTGTCTGCTGGAACTGTAAAGATGAAAAAGAATAAATAAAAATAAATCAGACTGTCTATTTCTTGGTATGTTCCAGGTAAACTAAATTACCCAACTTGTTTTACTTACTTGTGATTTATCTCTGTGGGCTTTTTTTTTAAATGTTCTGAGGTTACAGACAATGCTTAAGTTCTTCTGCTGATGAGAAGGACATCAGCTGAGTTGAAGCTGAAGGACACATACGAATACACAAAGCTAAAAAATGTGGCAGTATGCAGCCCAGACATCTAAATGTGGTCTGAGTGATCAGACCTCTCTTCCTCTTCAGTGTGTCTTGGGTGAACTGACACCTGTACTGTCCACTTGTGATCAGATCACCCAGTATGCATGTTGGTGCCAGGTCTGAACAGGCCATCGTCTCTTTTGGATGAAGAAGAAAATGAGTGTTGCAATTAGATAAACATTTTCAGTTTACTGAAAATCCGCTGCCAGGAGCAGCTCTGCCACATATTGAATGTGCATTAATGTCACTTATTGTAAAGCTATCTATTTTTTCTCTTCAACCTTTGAAAGCAGAGAAGATATAAAAAAAGAGGAAAATCACTGTGGCAAAACAAGCACAGTTCTGAGAGCAGCGAGACTTTGGTGCTCAGCTCAGCAGTACAAATGCCATTTCATTAGAAGGAGAAGGTCACTTGTATCTATCACCCTTGTTGAGGTAAATGAACAATTGTGTGGCAGCTAAAAGATCATCAATTGATGAAAGACTAACATTGATCCAAGAAATAGGCCTAAGCACCCAAGTGCCTAAAACAGCAGTTAGGCTGTTTCTTTAACGAAATCAGCCTCTGAGGCACAGCCATAAATGCTAAGCCTTTAATTAGCATGTTAAATGAATGCTATTCTGAACTATTATACATAATTACCAGGTGTCTGAGATAAGGGCAGATTATTCATTCGTTTATCTATGTTAATTAGCACAGAGGTGACCTATGAAGAGTTGTGTTTATAATGGTATTACATCTGTGGATTACAGAGAGGAGTCTAAAATTATTGTTCAATACTTCGTGACTTTAATACGAGGCTTCTTTTTTACTGATTATACGGTTTTGTTCCCAAGACAAGAGGAAGACACCGTTTACTCAGAATGCTAACTTCCAATAAATATGTAGAATATAAATATAGTGTATTTTCCCTCCAGGTACGCTCTTTAGCCTAAACAAAGCTGACACAGACACAGGCCGGTGTGAAATCTCAGAGGGAAGTCTAGTTGGGGAGAGTCGCGCCCCCCCCTCCCCAGTCGATGCTTGAATAATGTATGAAGGATCTGGAGACATTACTTAGAGATGCTGTCAATATCAGCTGGGGCCCTGCCCACCCCTGTGGCTGCTGCCCTTTACCACAACCTTTAAAAGGTGGATTCCCTTAATGCGGACGCACTTGTTTTCTAAAATACCCAAATGATAAGATAAAAATAAGCTATTCAGTCGCCACAGTAATGTGAACGGGTGTGCTCTTTGTGTGGGGACGGCAACATTTCCTTATCAATAGGAGAGGGGTGAACTGGTACTTTAGTTGTTTCTTCCTCAACTGTGTTTGCTGTGTTTGGTCTAACACAAAGGCTGAAGGAAATGCTGTTTTCCTCTGGCTCCTGGGTTTTGAGCTTTGTTCCTCTCAGTCATGATGTATTTCACCACGTTGCAGCCCGGCTCCATCTCACATTTTCAGTTCGCTGGTAATGCTCCGTTCCAATGAGCGAGGCGTTATGTTCTTCTATGCTGTGTTAACAGGCACAAGCAGACAACTGGGCGAATAAGCACAAAGCACCGGAGACCAAGGTTTGTCCCCCATGTGTGGTTAAGGTCAGGCTGCCGAATTAATTGGTTAAGGATCGGGGAAGACTCTGCTTTTGGTTAAATATTTAAAAAGACAATGCATCAAATGTCAGAGAACACTTGACCAAGATCCCCTGACCTTGACCAAGTGCTTGAGTTATCTGAATATGACTGCGAAAACCTGAATCATGTTTTAGTTCCCAGGAATGGATCTTTTAGGGAATTTAGATTTTAAAGACACATACACATATTTTATTATTATGTTGATATAGAAACATAAACTGGGCAGCACTGCATTTCTTACATAATAATTATAATAAACATAATAATAATAATTAGTGCAGACATAGACAATTACGTTTTGGTGTGGATTGCTGAGATCTGGGATCTTGCTCCAAGGAGCACGTTAGTTACAGCATCTATAACTCTCCTGATCCTGGAAATGCATTTTCACATCACTCCACATTCATAATTTGACACGTTTCATGTGTGATGTGCCCTCTTTTCCACGATTAGCCAAAATGACTCCTATCTCTCACCCAGGCCTGCAGACTGTTTTTTTCCCACTGGTGGATTTGGTTGCATTCATCACTTTGTTTACAACCCCAAAGTCAAGGCAAGTTGAACATTAAAGCTGGATAAAAGCTGCTGCTAAGTCTCATCTCAGTGACTCACATAAATGTTTCATATTTAGCATCACTGAATGAAAAGTAAGTGCTCTGTTCGGTCGAAGCTCCTGTGGGAGATGATTCCTGATTCATTTTCTGTAGTTCTGGGAAATGGTTAAAATTCAGCGTTAACTCTTGGAAGTTGGAGCAAACACAAGGCTCCTCATATCAGGGGTAGCGTTTTTATGTCAAGGTTTGATTTTTGTATTTGTTTGTTCATGTTATAGTTTTCCTGCTCTACTCAAACAGTAAACGACTTCCACATCAGCCAGTGCCTATAAAGCAGAAGTAGGTAACTTACTTAAAAATTACTTTTTTGGTCCTAGCAGTAGAACATGAGACAGATAATCTGTGAAACCTGCTGAAAACCTGCTGCCTCTAAAGGCAGATTTGAAACAATCAAC
Source organism: Amniataba percoides (assembly GCA_037176925.1). NCBI lineage: Eukaryota > Metazoa > Chordata > Actinopteri > Centrarchiformes > Terapontidae > Amniataba > Amniataba percoides. The sequence goes on along the minus strand of JBAJHX010000043.1, from coordinate 16,969,528 downwards.
CATTCTGGAGACAAACACAACCAATCAGAACCGACAGGGCATGGCACAGATTTGGCTCCACTGCGTATGCACTAATTGGGAGGGAACAAAATGGTAGATAAACAACAACCCAAAACCAAGCAACGAGAATCAGCGATTTAAAAGACAGATAGCAGAGTTGTAGATTAACAGAACAGAAAGAATTGAAGAAAAGTTAAAAAAAGAGAGAATTATGCCAGGAAAGACAGAGCTTTGGAAGTGAGGTGGTGTACAAAGTGGTGCAGGGAGCTGGAATATACATTCAGTCTAATTTTCAAAATAAGAGCACTTCCTCCTCATTTACCGACTGACACTTTAAAGGCTACCCTGGAATTCTGAGAGTTCCCTTGTTGGTCAGCTTGATTTCACAGTCCCCAAAGTACATTAATCAGCATATCACATATTCTGAGCTAGCAGTTAAAATGACAAACTGTAAATGAGTTTACCTGTAATTTTTATAAAATTGGACTTTTTTTCTTGGTATCACTTTACAGGCAAGCCTAAACAGAGTGCAAGGCAATGCCATAGCTCCTGTATTGCAGTGTGGTTTGCAATGGTTCACCTTGACTATTTATGTAACATTGAATGTAAAAAAAAGCTATTTCTATTTCTTATGCTCCTTTTGCTTTCTCACACTTCTGTATGAACAAACGAACTACAGTCATGACAAGGAAGAAAAGATTTCCCAAATGTAAGCCTGTGTATACCTGCAGCAAGGACGTTTATGTGACTGATCAAAGTACATTCAGGCGATTCTGAGAGATCTCTTGTACATTTAAACAGTAGGGGTGATGGTGGGGTGGGGAGGGGGGTAAATACTGTAGAGAGAGTTGTAATGCCAAGTCTTTATACAGTACGCTGCTGACTAAATGACACCAGAGTGGTTGGAAGATTTTCAGGAGAGTGGTGGAAAGTGCTGCACTTTGGCCTCTAGAGAAGCTGAGGAAACAGGAAAGGCAAACCTTTGACTGAACAGACTCACAAAAGCAGTGCAGTGGGATCTCAGCTCAGCCAACACAGTTCAGGTACGTCCAAACAGAGCTCTGCACTCGATGCATCCCCTGCCTCTGTAAATACAGTATATCACATTAGCGGTCAATGAAATCAATACGCAGCTTTACCCCCTGGTTAGGCAAACCATCCCGCGGCAGGAAGGTCACAGTTTCCAGCCTTCCCCTTAAAGTCAGTGTGTCTGTCTCTGTGTGAGAGCTCAATGAAAACCACAGCACCAGATCATAATAATCATAATAATCATAATGATCATAATGCATAATCAAGTTGTAATTCATCTGCATCTTTTGTGCTTGAAGATCCAATCACCACTAAGGTGTATATCATGCAAGACAGCCAAAGAGCGAGAGACAAATGGAGGTGTGTTGACTGATGGTGTCAAACAATGTACTGAGTAGCACGCAAGAAAAGCTGGTAGCTGCCGGAGCATGATAATTAAATCATTTTTTGTCCTGTCTACAGCTAGCTGACGTTAACTAGTAAAGATGAAAAGGCAGCAGCATTTGCTTTCATTTTTTGGAACAGCTGAAAAGGTCAAAGTTTACGATGATGCAGTTAAATAATGTGCACTTGCCACCGCTGGAGAGGTGGTTACATACCCTTTAAAAATGAGCCGCAGCGTAACTGTCTGCATGACTGTCATAGGTGCTCAGACAAATAGCAAACCCAAACCTGCTTTAGACCTATCAGAAAAGCCCACAATGCACTCTCATCTCTCTGGTGCGGTGTGGCTAGACTACATTTTCAGAGGTATCTGAAAAGCCAGGGCACTGTTTTAGTAGGATGCTAAAAACCCCAAATGTGTCTGTGCACACACTCCCAGTCTGCCCCATTTTTGTGTTTTAGTTTTTCTTTTTTTTGCCAGTCACCAATGAGAGTTTTATAGACTGGAGAATCATAACAACTTCTACTTTGGCACTGTCTGCAAGATTAATAGCATGTTAATAATTATTATTCTGACTCTAAGTCATATTGTTTTCTGGGAGAAGAGTCATTCTTTAGCCCACTGACAGATATGAATTGCTGCTGTTCACCCGGACTCATTAGTATTACATCAACAAAGTGAATACAGGCAGTCATGTGGATCAGTGCACTAAGTTGAATGCAATGTGTCTGCAGTGGTGAGGGGTTAAATCTGTCCTCGTCACATGTCAGCCAGCTGATAGCTTTGCACAAGACATTCCTTCAAATGCTCAAGCAATCCGTATTTTGGATTCAGTCAGTATCTGCATTTGCAAACTAGTGAAAACTTTCCCCCGGTGTAGGAGGAGTCTCCCGGAGAGATAAACAGGGACAGTTCAAAGTATTCTCATGTTAAAAATCAAATCTTCACACAGTGTTTAAATCATCCCCAGGCTGAACAAAGTAACAGGGGAGTTTCATGCAGAGTCAAAAAAATAGAATGCCTCTAAGCACAGTCCCTTACTCTCCTTGACAGGTGCATGTTTGTTTTCTTTCAGAAGGGGCTCTGTTTATAGAGCTCCTTTAAAAAGAAATGAGTTCCACACTCCGCTTCTTGCCATATGCACCATCACTGAATCAGTTTCTCCCATGGCTGCCATACTCATATTGTTATATTGCTTGTCATCATCTCCGTGGAAGATTTGCTTATGGCTGTTTTGGAGGATGAGTAGTGGTAAGTTGAGCGCAAAGTGTGTCCAAATTGGTCCGGCGCTGTCTTTGCAGGCAGACAGATTCTGTGACAGCTGTTGTACTTGTTGCAGGTCTCAGTGTTTCCTCGGGGCGTCAAGCTCTTCCCCGAATCGGCAACCCACAGCCTTGACTTCAGCAGCTCCAAAGACCTGGAACCAAACAGCAGAGAACAACATGGCAGGGGTGATAAGCAAAAGCTTTCATAAGCATTCATTACCTTTGTAAAAATCATTTAAAAAAAACTCCAGCCAAGTATTGCAATAATTAAATTCAGAAGTAACAGCATAATATTATCTTCTCTTTACCCTGGTTGTTTGCCAACGTGTCTCTGTAAGGTTTAATTTTGCATGATGAGAGCTAATAAATATGGCATTTTCTTCTTTAAGCAAACTCTGAGAAGGAGACATTTTGACAAGTCTGAAGTCAGAGCTGAGCGAGGAGGTGCTGGAGATCTAACGGAGTCACTCGTGTAGACTTGACAGTTCAACAGTGGCAGATGATTCGGCAGAGCTGAGGGGGGCGGGGGTTCATTATCTCCTAATTACATGAGCTGGAGCAGAGGCTTACTGAGCTGGAGCAGGAAAACACCTGCAGACTCAAGTGTGTCTCCCCAGATTCCGGCGCTGAGCCTGCAAGATGCCGCATACTAACCAAAGGATTACAGCCAAAAGCAACTGGAAAGTGTTGATGGATGCCGTCACTTATAACTGGGAATTCTGGCGTTCAGCTACTCCAACCAGTAACTGAATAAACTTGTGTCTGTTTTGGTTTTTTTTTTGGTCATTTTGCCTCGTTCCTCTCTGCCAACTGTCCGCCAGACAGATTCAACCACTGCAATTGTGGCCATAAAGCATCTGCTCGATGGGCGTGATCTTTGAGAACATTTTAGACACATCTGGTGCAGCAATAGCCGCAGGACATGGTGAACTCTGGCAGCCTGGCCAGATGCCACGCTGCATTGTTAGCAAGGTGAAGTTTGTTTGTTTCCGGGCCAAGCACGATAAGGTAAAATGAAAGTTTCTCCTTTCCCTGGAGCAAATTCATGCAGCAGAGCCCTTCAGCTTTTGTGAGTGGCTAACACTTTGCCAAGGATAATATCATTTGTCGGAGCTGAAAGTATGAAAGTCGGGGGAGAAAAGGCAATGTTGTGGCAGCTTTTTTTCCAGATGTTGTTTTGCGCGAATGCTCCCCCAGTTGCCCACAGAGAAAAGAGTCTCGAGGAAAGCTCTTTCAGCGTGAAATGCCCGACTTTACCTGCATTACTCCTGCAACATGCTCTCTGGCCTCTGTGAGCAACAGCTGCGACAAGCTCTTCCACTCCCTGCTACATCCACTAAATCTTTAACAAAAGAGAGAGCACAAAAGAAGAGCATCTCAATCTGTCACTGACCTGAAAAAAAAAGACTCATCAGATGTCCTTTGCAATAAAGGTCTCAAAGATTGATTGTTTCTTAAGTGGGATCTGGTTATGATAGAGACCGTGTGGTGACAGAATGATTCTTCATCCACGAGTGAGACTTGGAGGAACTAAGTTAGCTGTACACAAAAGGTTTAAAATTGGATTGCGGCGTCTCAGGTGGATATAGGCTCCTGTCACCGAATTGAGAGCAACCCCCTCCTCTGCCGCTGCTGCATAATGAGAAGATACTGTGCCATCTAGTGGGGGACCTGAAAGCAAACACCATTACAGCAGACTGGAGTAAACAAGTGGCTGAGGGCACCCAAGCTTTGCATTTATTTACCAGCCACTTCTATAAAACAAATGATACAGCTGACTGGTGTAATGAGGCAGGAACAGAGGACAGGAACAGGGGGCTTAATCAGAGCGTGTTATTGCCCCGCTCTATTCATCAGATTTTGAAAATTGGAAATGGGCCGAATTTGTTTTAGTATTTACCTGCACCTGTCTGTCTGGGCCGGGCTAAAAGAGAAGCAGATGAATCGTTTTTCCAAAGAATAGCTTGATTCATCACAGAGGAATACATATTGGTTACCAATAGTGAATTACCTTGAGCCAGCACTGTCGGGCGACCTCCAGATTTCAAACGGAGCTCAAACAGACTTGATTGTGTTTACAAGGCTGGGTAAAGGAATTAAGTGCACTCTTTTACCTTTTTTTCTCCTCCCATTACAAACACGAACGCATGCAATTTTATAGAGAAGTATCCAGTGAGGTACTGACATCAAAACTCTAGCATTCAAGGGTTGTAGAGGCAATTCATTTGGTTCAATACCAGGCTTGTTCAGAGAGTGAAATTACATATCATGCCAGGGGTGTAGTGGGACATATTCTCTATTACTTAATGGAATAGTGTTTGCTGAACTACAGCTCTACAGAAACATAAGAGCCACAAGTAAAGCACCAGGAGATATAGAGTAGCAGGAGGACTATAATAGGTCACACTTTCCTAATCTTTTCTCTCTATACATATCTGCCGGTGATTTCATCCCTGGAGACATTAATGGGAAACGGCAGACAGACCTGGGCCACAGAAATAGACAGCGAACCTGCATCCAATTAGCAATCAGGGCAAAGTCTCAGCCCACGGCTAATGGAAATGTACTGTAGATAAGATCCTATGTACAAATTGGAGGTAGGATATAATAAAGGACTGGCAGATGGAGACAAGGAGCCTTGAGATGCTATCTGACACACGTGCCGGCTGGCCAAGCTTCTGCTGAGAAAGCACTAACAGCAGTCCTCACCCACGGAGCAAGAAGAAAGAGAGATAATTATGTCATATAATAATGAATTATGCTGGCACCAGTTCAGAGAGCTGCAGATAGCGTTTGTCAGCACACCACTCGCTTTGTGCGACTTCCAGTTTGGTTGAGTCAAATAAAGCTCGTGCAGAGGGGAATCTATTCACACGTGCTCTCCTCTTTCCTTCTTTCACAGAAGAATGAAGCATAATCAGAAAGGGGAGGGTCTCCGGGTGCCTACTGTTTTCCATTACAATGTCTGAATTCAGGCCGTCTGGGCACTCAAGTGGAGTCCAAACTTTCTGCCTTGTGTGTTGTGTCTCAGGGCCACATGCATATTTCACATTAATTCCTTTCTAATTGCATCAATGAGCAGTGAGTGGAGAATTGCATGTGGCTTGTAACTCCTGCCAGGGCAGGAGTTAAAACATGCAGCGTCCTGCTCGGCAGAGTAGATCTCTGAGACCGACTCCCTGAGTGTAATAAAGCTCTGGGCGGCTCAGCGGGGGAGTCGGGGGGACTCTGTATGGAGCCATAGGTGATTTGTCAGTGTGGTTAAGAATGTGGGGATATAAGTGTGGGGGCGGATCAGTCTCTGTGTGTGTCTGTGCGTGACGATGGTTTTCCCTGTATTTCATCACCTCGAATTATCCCTTTTTTTGGTGGTCCATTTTTTCGTTGGTCGTAAGCAAAGAGTTGATTTTCCTCTTTATCGTAGACTGATGAGGGTTCCTTTTGTGTTTGCTTAGTTTCCATAACACTATGTCTTCAGAGTATTGATCCGGTCACTAAAACAAATCACACATCGCTGCCAGTTTGCCAAGCTCCGATCGACCGTCAGGATCTAAACACGGCTTTAGTCCTGTAATGATAGAGATGTTGGCACTATAGCCTCAAACAAGCTAATGAGTCCCTATACATTGCATTTCATTGCACAATTAGAAACTTTTTTGTTTCATTTGATTGAGATAAACAGCAAAGTAAGTGTGCCAAATCTATTAGTGTAAGTGGAGTGTTGCATCTAATGAAGGTAATTAAACAATACTAATTAAGCTTCCCAAACAAACAGCTAATTACCTTAACTCCAGCGTCTGTGAGATAAAGCAAAATTGCTTCATGGTGAGCAGCTGAGGTGAGGTGGAAAGATTAGCCAATTTTTCTGGTTTGATGCAGCCTGCATATTCCATACTCAGCAGCCTGGCTGCCTTATAATTAGAGAACATCACAGAGAAGACGCAGCTAAGGCAGATATTTACCTCAAGCAGCTTTTCATTTAGTCATGTCTGAGCTGCATTGAAATCTTTTCAGAGACTGTTTGTTGCCAAGCAACATGAACCTACGGTACTTCATGGCATTCTAGTTATAGAGTTTTCCCTTCAGGCTTTGACAATTCATATGTGAGATATACCCTGACATCCACATCTTCTGACCTCAGTTAAGTCAGTCTTCCAAATTACAATCCCTCCATGAGATGTACTGCTGATAACAGCCGTACGTGACTTGGACTTCTCAAACGAAAGGCATTTTTTGCTTTCTCCCAACTATTGGATATATACTACATGACAAAGAAAAGATGTTATGAAATAACGTTCAACAAAACCAGAGTGAAGTATCCCCAGTTGAATGTTATATTCAGAACATCTCCATCGCTCTCTGCCAATATAAAGACTCAAGAAAAAATTTGTTCTCAACAAAAACTGTATAGATAGATAGATAGATAGATAGATAGATAGATAGATAGATAGATAGATAGATAGATAGATAGATAGATAGAT
>JBAJHX010000043.1:16940735-16961994 GCA_037176925.1 Amniataba percoides | reverse complement strand
AGATAGATAGATAGATAGATAGATAGATAGATAGATAGATAGATAGATAGATAGATTGATTGATTGATTGATTGATTGATTGATTGATTGACCCTCACACTGATCCTGTTGCTTTCTGCTGGCTTGAGGTTTGCCTCTGAACTCACGCCCGGGGAATTTGGCAGCGAGCCAGGCTGACACTGGCGAGGTTAGAGAGTGTGACTGTCTTCACGCAGAACTGTGTTGAAAAGTGACAGTTTGGCCAAGACTCACTCTCTTGGGGTGAGAGATGAACCAGAGTGGGACTCTCGCATTTTTGGAAGCTGTCCAGATTAATTAGAAGACATCTGAGAATACAGAGAGCTGACTCCGGCAACCAGCTTCTCTTCCCCCCTCGTCTGACAGGAATGCCATCACCGGTGGATATCTATCTGGGGATCTCAGGGAGCGGGAAGGCGCGTGATTTATCGGGGATAATTTTGCAGCCTACCTGCTGAATTTGTAAACAACATTGATCAATCTGGCGTAGCTTTTACAAATGGCTGCCGTTTCTAAAAATGACAGATCATTACAATAAAGGTGTAGGGGCAGGAGGGTTGCTAATATGGATCATGGCCTGGAGATAAACTCCAATAGATTCTGAACAGCATCATTGATTTCCCATGCATCAAGAGGACCGGCAGCACTTAGACGAAGAGCACAGAACTTCACCACGGGGAGAGACTGGAGAAAAAGTGTTGAAAAAGGCATACTGGAGCAAACCGCAGCCACCGGGACAAAGACAGCACATAAACCTTTTGTGATTAAACAGGAACCGCTTCACTCTTTGTGTTTTATAGCGCCGGCTGCGTGACAAGCGTCTAGCCCACTGTGCTTCTGCCGAATTCTCCTCTCAACATATCAACTCCTTAATCTTTGAATGTGGCATTTTAATACCGCGTGGTGTTGAAGCGCAAACTCATAACACCGTCTGCAAAGATACAAAGGCTTATATTTTGGGCATCTCTTTTCTGCTTGAGAGAGATCATTTGCTGAAGAAATACATTTTTTTTCCTTTGATGCAGTTCAGAAAATCGTGCTTGACTAGGCTGCAGATGTATGGAATAGAACGGAGTAGAACAAAATGGAGTGCAATAGACACTTTTTAAGTACAGTGTGTCTTCAACCTTCAGCAGACTTGAAGAGCCTGAGAAGTAGGGCAGTGCAGTTTCCCTTGCATGCAGCCAAATGAACTGTAATTGCCTGGGGAGCTCGAAATCAGACTCGAGGGTACAGACAGGAAGGCAAAGCTCATTCAGTACTCTGATCAGCAGTGATGACTGGCAGGTCATTGTTAACATTCAGAAAACAAACAACTCCTGCATAAAGAGCCTCATTGCTCAGCAGGGCCAACAAACAATGAGCTGGAAGTCACTAGGGACCAATGATATAACCGTGTAGGAGTAAGAGATGGGCAAGAGATTTAAGATTATTTTGATAATGGAAATGCTTTGGGCTTGTTGTTGGAAACAGAAAAATATTATATTAAAACATCCTTAGTGTGGATGATCACAGGAATATTATGGTGCTTTAAAGTGTACAAAAGATTTATCTTGTAATCTTCTAAGTAGGTCAAAGGCATGGTGGAAGAATTAATTTATGATCTATCAGTTCCCAGTTTGCTTTGTTTTCCTGGTGTTTAGAGCAGCATAATTTCATCTGGGTTATAAAACAAAAGCCTCTTTTCCATACAGTCAGCCCCTCCCACATCATATACATGCAGAATCAAACAGCAAGATTCACTTTAAAGATGCATGCACTGCTTGATCACATGTAACAGGCTGAAAAAACACAACACTAATAAGCATCATAAAAGTAAAAAGTGAGCTGAAAGACACTAAAATGAAGTACACAGCTGCAGTGAAATGCAGGTAATTATTCTCTGTTGCTTTGTTACTGAGAGCCTCACTTTTTCCATGTCACGTTGCACATTCAAAATATTTGTTAGTACAGCTGTTAGCTGTGCAGAAGTTATCACTAAGATCAAAGCCTCAGGCCATTTTTTTAGATTCTCCAATTAACCTAACCTGCATATCTTTGGATGGTGGGAGGAAGCTGCAGTACCTGGAGAGAACCCACGCAGACACATGGAGAACATGCAAACTCCACACAGACGGGCCTGCCTCAACCGGGGATCAACCCAGAACTTGCTGTGCCACCACTGTGCCACCTGGACCTATTTCATATTATATTTATACCATTAGTTGTTGTAATAACGTGAGAAATTCCTATTGAATTAAAAAAAATCTTCTGAGAGACTGCTGGTTTGTTTCTCTCCTCTGAAGCAATGCTTTCTGAGGAGGCAGATATTGGTTAGTCAGCAGGTCCTTTTCTCAGTTCATCCAGTGGTTGGATTCAGAGGAAGCTATCATAACAAGTTAGAATGATATTAAATCTGCTATATGCACAGTCCACACAGGATGATTTCTAATGATTACAGTGAACAACTGACTGTTCCTCTACCTCTGACATGAAGCCAAGTATTCCACCTCTCAAAATCTAATGGGCAAATTAATGACATTTACTGGACTTCTTTAGCCAGCAAGTGTCATCGGGTGTCTTAAGTAGACGGCTGTTGGCACAGAGTTTATGATACTGTATCTGTACTGTTTGATATTCAAATAAACAGAAAGCTGCATTAATGGAGCTGCCTCTCCTGAGCACTGCATTTGAAGTGCAAAAAATGCTGCATTTGTTCCACTTAGTGGGGAGGTGTGTATGTAGTGCCGTTTGGGAAGGGTATTGAGTCACACTCTATTGGAGTTCATTTAACTTCATTAATGTGCTGCACCTTTGTGTCCCCTCCCCCCCACCACTTCTTACAGCGCTATTCTACATACATTTTAAATGTGTTTGAAAAGCTACATGAACCGTAAAGAGTCCCCAGTTACCGGACACCTTTTAGGGATGGACAAAAAAACAACCAAATCATTTTTTTAAAAATCCCTCATCTGCGAGTATGTGGTGCTACATTCGACTTCCAGAGAGCCGAACCTCCCACTCTGAGGCGGGCAGCAGCTCTTTCCAGCTAGTTGCCTTCCACCTACCCACACAAGCAAGCTTAGCTCTCTGTGTGTAGCACTGGTGCAGAGACAAATGACTTTTGTAAATTGCCTAAACACACACTGCCAATAATGGCAGTGTAAGCATTGCAAGAATGATTCACTATGGGCTAAATCAATCTCAACAATACTGTTAGTGTGGCAAACTTTTCTACAGTAAGCAGTCTACTTTTGAGCTGTACCGTTTTCCTCCCAGTGCTTGTCATTTATTACTTGACTGCTGGAGCTACATCGCCTCTGTTTGTTTGGATTCGCAGGTTTACATAAGCTGTATGCTGTATTCTGGCAGTCATATTTCCTTAAACTTCACCGCATGCTTTGAGTTGCCTACAGATAACCATAAAATCTATAACCGTGCTTTAGCAGATAATGTGATTAAAAAGAAATGAAAGACATTGACGTTTCAACATACACACTGAATGATAGTCACATGGATGAAGACACAGCATTTACAACAGCTACCAATACATTTCGCACAGGACATCTTACTCCATGCAAATTAGGAGGATTAAGATGTCATTTGTAGGAGACAGCCCGTTGACGGGAGGACAGGCAGACCTCGGCAAAGGTAGAAAAACTTGAAAAAGAAAAAATGCAGTTTTTCCCGCGGTGGACCTCATCACACTTGAGGATGTCCGCCGGAATCGCTTCAACAGGAACCTCCGTCACATTCTCATCTTCTCCAAGATAAATTGGCTGCCAGCCAGCTGGTCCGGATCATTCGGGTCTAAATGAAGAGTGAGACAGAATAGACGGCCTTGTCAATTTGTTCCCAATATCCTGGCTCTCAGTGCTCCCCCGACCTGCCCACTTCAATCCCCCACACTATTAAGAGCATCTCAATCCATGCAGAAAGCAGCGGCGCTATTAAAGCAAAGTCATGTCAAGATGTTCAGCTTTAATTATTAGCATATAAAATTAAAAACCTCATATCCCGTACCAGCGATGTCAGGTAGGAGTCATTTATTAGATGTGAGGGAGTGTCTTTATTATGCAGCAAACTGTGATGCGTGGTTTACTACACAGTGGCTTTGGCATATACCTGTCAGGAGACTTTCCATCTCATTCAGATAAATGCTCCTGCAGCTCCTCCAGCACCCTGTCTTCATCACTTTACTCTCCTTTTGGAGACTTTATGGCAGTTTAGCAAATGGAGGCAGGGCCCAGACAGGGTGTAGAGCAGGAGAAATGAGCGCCATTTCACCAACAACAACTGATATAAATGCTGACAATGTAATTTAAAGGCCCGTGTAACCTTTGACAGAGCAGTTTAGTAAGACAACCGGGCTCCAAATAGCTTTGCTGACATTAGGAAAAACAATCTGCATTTACCTTGATTTGTGTAAACCTGTTTTCTCAGACAAACCGCCTGTACCAAGAGATTAATGAGTTAATCTGAGCCATTCTCGTGTCCTCTCTGTGGATAAAGGAAGTAAATAATCATGGATGTGGGTGTCATTATGTACTTGGGGTCTTTAGTCCTCCTGGATGCTGAGTAAAATGAGAGAACTTTATCTCAATTGTGGCTGATAAACACAAGACTGTTTGTGGAAATGAGGACAAATGCCTCAATGAATCAGGCCTGAGAAGATGTTTGGATTACAGAGCGTATCGGTGGCCCACTTACAGTAGCCACTTAGTGTTTGTTGATGTTTCATATGAGCTGGGAACTACTTCATCATACCGTGCTGTGCATTTTTAACTGATGATATCATCTCTCTGTTGTGGAACTACAGTTACGTAACTAAAGTGAAAGGTGATGACAATTCAAAGCTGGATGCGCAATATTGAATTTGTTGTGTGTTTGCAATATTAAATAGCTGCCAATATTCAAATATCCATTTCACATTTAATTTTCCAGCCTGCTATAACACAACCCTGTCTGCACAATGCTTTATGGTTTCAGTTGATTGTCATAATTGCATGATCCGATGATGAAACGGAAATGAGAATTCAAATAGCCAATTGACATCTCATTTTCATGTTTTTTTTTGTTTCACAACAGTGTCAATAATCTAATTCAGCACCCTTTACATGATTGCCGCTCTGTGGCTGTTTGTCTGCCCGGCCAAAAATTCAGACACAAATGAAACTCTTCCTTTGCATTTTCATTTTCAAACAAGGCTCGTTAAATCAAACAGCTTAGGCGGAGACGGGAAGAAATGGCTGTTCTTTTCTTGTTTATCCCAGTCAACTAAGCCTGGAAAGCTCCACATGAACTGCTGCAAAGAGCCAAACAAGCAGGGAGATCAGAGGGAGGAGAGAATACAGGGGAGACAATGACAGAGAGCGGCCGGCAGCATTCGCTTTGACACCCATCTCTGGATTTAATCTCAGTTTGGGCTTTTTTCCACAGCATGAATATGGTGGGAGATTAAATCTGTGGTCATAGTAGTCTTCTCAGTGTCATTTTAATTTGGGTATGTTCGTAAGTCATATGTTCTTTTATAATTCTCTCATATTCTCCTAAATTTAATTAGGATTTACAGTTTGAGAGACATTGAATATTAATTGGCCGCAGGAAGTAGTGTGACATTAGCTTCTACAGATCAGCACAATGTGGCACAAACGATTCACTGCAGCGAAGTTCACTGAAACAACGACCATCATCAGTGCAGATTATTCAAACGCCTGCTGAGAGTCACCCGAGCGCAGCATTTGTCCTCCATACGTTTTCACTAAAACATTTCTCTGCTAACAACGTTAACATTGTTTGAAGATATTCCTGTGATGGCAGAACAGTACAAAGCCAAGACTCTGCAGAGTACAGAGAACTTCACCTGGCTCTGTTGTGTTAGGGTACTTTCAAGTCATCTCTTCAAATAAGGTAATAGCATCTGTGAAAATATTCAGATTATTCTGATAGCATAATGTAGAAAGGAAAGACGTGAACATTTGCACAGTCTGTGTGTTGCTCTGTGCTTCTGTAACGTTTTTATGCTGTCACGCATTTCTTCAGAAGTCATTCATTTAACATAATTTGTAGAAAATGTGCTTGAAAAAAGACTTTTGGATGTTGTTTTTACCCATCATATAATCCCAGTGGTGGATACACAGTTGAGTGGCTGAGATGTGTTTTGGCATGGCTGATTCAAATAAACAGCTCCTGTAGTTTCCACTCAACTGTGCCCAACTCTGCTACCTTTGGTGTGGACCTCTCACTACTGGGGAAGGCAATAATGTGCAGGACATTAAAGGCTTCAGCTTGAGAGGAAGGGGGGGAAACATTTTAGTGCTGGCATCATCCACCCAGGGATCCTGATTCATTAAAACCCTCTCCTGACATTTTGTACTTCAGGGTCATTTCACCCATATTCATTCCACCATTTACTTGCTGCCGTAGAGCCATGCAAATATCTTTATACTGGTTTTTACGACGTCTGTTTACAAAATCTGCCTTCACCCCAGTGCAGTGGAGGTGAATAAAATTCCATTTGTGATGCTCATAGAATTGAAAGACAGCATTTAAAAAATTCAACAGCAAGTTCTTTCCAGAAACAGTGTCCCACATTCTTCATATTATAATAATAAACCACAGGACACACAGCCTCCCTTAAGAATGAGGTGTTCTGTAAATAATCCAGAGTAAAATGTTAGATAATGTGTTTATGTTTAATGACCCACAGGTTTCTTTTTCTCTTTTGTATCTAGGACATGAAAAGGGAAAAAAAAAAGCAGTGAACAATTTCCCTTCCTAAAAAATAAGTGGACATACTGTTCGCTGTATGAATGACTCATCTCAGAAAATAGTTCTAAAAATAAACTGGACTCCATCATTTATGGTGAATTCATTTAATTTCAAAAGTCATATCCACATGTGATATCATTCAAACAATGAACGCCTTTGTTTTATTCAAAGGCAGGGTCCCGACAGCATAATACACTGGACGCAGTGAATGACAAATGATTTTAATGTTCTTTTTGTTTAATGTACTTACTATGACTTGTTAATGGAGCAGTCCATGTCATTGTTTCAGCATCTCTTTAACAATAAATACCACCTAAAACTGTCTCTAAGTCAAATTGTACCATCTGCCGTTTCAGAGTGGCACTCTGTCGCTCACTCTGTCCTCACCCCAATTTGTGTGTCAGACCTGTGTGTTGTGATCAAATTGGTTCATCCAAGGACTCGAGCACCCCTCACTTACACACTCATGCCATCAACTATTTTCACATGATGTTGTAGGCCGTTTGGCGATCTCTTCATCGGGTAGGTTACAAAACAGTCAAATTTTTTTGCACCTGTTTTTTTTTTTTTCCTTGTTTCCTCTCAATTTGATATGAGACAGTGGCAATTAGTCCATTGAGCAATCAATGGCAACGATCCAAACCAATCATTTTACATTCGTCTTAAACCCTCATTCATTTCCAACAAACACTTAAAAACCATTATGCTGTTTAAATGTGAGTGGATATTATCTGACTCAATAGACAACAGTGGACTATTTTCCCTGTGTGGAATATTTCATTTGACTCTTTTAAGTGAACAATCACAGATTCACAAAGGGGGTAATCTGATATAATGAATGACTGCATTTGAACAGCCATCCGCATGGAACTGTGTTTAAAAGTGAAATAAGTGACTGTGGATGTGTAATCTGTGGGTGAATCCATCTGTGTAATGACGCACATGTTTCCACTAGATGGCCCTTGCACCCAGCTGTGCTGTCTCCTCAGGAGCCATGTTTCATTAGCACTTGATCTGATTGCTACTTAACTTCTACCCCCAGAAGCAGAGACTAACAATAACTTGTAACTTTTCCATTAAGTGGCCAAGAGTCTTTTTTGACTAAGAAGCAGTTCAAAAAGATACTAAATGCAGGCAAAGTCTTCACTGATATGCAGTTTACATGAACAACTTTGTTTATTATATGTTGTTATTTGTCATTGTTATGTAAATGTAGTTGGACAGGGGATGCTTTTCTATCCTCCTGCACGCATGAAAACATCACAAACTACGTAGTAAGCCAGAAATAGCCCTCCTCATTGAAAAACAACCACAGTGTTGTGCATAGTACAATATGTTCTCTCCATTTGAGGAAGTGGTTTGCTCGCTAGACTGTGTCGCACGCAATGCTCATTTAACGCATGATATTGAAATCATATCACTAAGCAACTTGTAATCATCCTCTCGTGAAGAAAACAAGCAACTGCAACTCTCTGCCCAGATGAACAATGGCCCGGGCAGTGGCCAGTGCAGTAAAGCCAAGAAAGCCTCTTTGCAGGATGGGAGATGTCAGTCACTATCTCGTGTTGGACATAAATTGCTCTCTCCGCAATGATGGATTTCCCTCCCAAGGCCTCTCATAAACATCTCAGAGTTGAACGGCTTCTTTTTTCCCCCCCCCTCAAAAGTCAGCCTCTGGGCTTTCACTCAAAATATTACAAGGTTTCTTTTGTTTCTTCTGGCAGCACGGTACCCTGGGATCCATCCACATGGTCCCACATGGGGATACTGGGTGTCAGAGGACTGCTCAGCCTTGACGTGGCTTCGAGGCACGAGCTGAGCTGTACTGGTAGAGCTGGTACCATTCCTCTTGGTGATTTATGGTCCGGAGACGATGATAGAATAACGCAGAGGCGCGGATATTCTTCTGGAGGAAATCGTAGACAGCTCAGTGAGCGAGAGAGAAGAGAGAGAGGAGAGCTGGGTGGGGGGGCTGCTTTGTCCAAAGCCAAAAAGTCATCGACCGGAGGGCAGGGCGTGAATGGGAGGGTGTGCAGGTGGTGCATGTGGGCTGTCCGGCCCTCAGCCTGGCTGGGTCAGTTTACCTCTCTGTCGCCACACACTGACCCTTTAATATGAGATCTACCTCCTCTCCTTTCACCCTGGCTTTTATGGCCCCATGTAAATCTCTCTCCGGTAACACAAGCTTGTCAGCCCTCCTCCAGCCCCTTTCTTTTCAACGCATTTATCCTCGCGGAGAATTCAAAGAGGCACTGCGGCGGGGAGGTGGTATGTGGGCCTACTCGACTTGAAATAGATTGAAAAAGGCCGAGGGATGATCAAAAAGGGAGAGAAAGTCCGGAGCGAAACCTTAGACATGGGAACGGCTGGACACTCGAGTGGGCAAGAAAGCCCCACTCAGATGAAAGGCACTCGTCCATCAATAAGTCATTAAAGCAGACAGATATGTAGGCCCAGAAACAAGAACGCTGACAATCACGGTCGTCTCTGCTCCGAATGTGTGAGCCCGCACGAAGGCGTGGAGGGGGATCGCAAGGTGAGACTGATGCTTGCCCTGGAATTAATAAAAGATTATATGAAAACTGAGAATGAGGGAAATGAGGAAGTGATGAGCACCATCTGGTGGATTTTGTTTTTATGGCCTTAAATGCCTGTTGTTCACTCTTCATGCGATGAGGAAGAACACGGCAAGCTCCAGGGCCTTTCTGTTTGCAATCGGGCTCTGTTGCAATAGTGGAAAGTGAGTGCAAGGAAGCCGCTAACTGCTCAGCCAGGATTCCCTTTTACTACACGATGTTCTGCAATAAAATACCACCCAGAGCAGTCTGTCTGCTCTCTGTCTTCAAGGCTGTGTGTGCTCTATTTATAGAAAGAGAGAAATACATGGATGGATAAGCAAACAACAACACTTGACTTGTGACAAACCGTTGTCTCCAGCTGGTGAAGACATATGTTGTTTGTTCGTATTTCTGCATCTGTGCACGTGCTTGTGTGGCTCCATGGAGGAAAATGGCGGGCTGCAACCTCTAAAGGGCTATAATTTTATCAGTGGTGGCTTAGATGACCATTTTTGACCCTGATCTGTCTTAGTTAACCAATAAGAGATATAATAGTGTGACAGGGGTCACACAGGAACTTAGTCATGCTGCTAATGTCACATGTTGAAACCAGGAAGCTTCTTGAGAGAAGCATATAACAAAATTTACTGGGCAGTAAATTCAGCCGCTGTAGAGGGTATAGTGACAGCACAATGTTGGGTTTTTTTGCTATAAAATGTGCACACTGGCAGTGCAGGACTATGACAAAGGCATGGGAGCTGCTACCATATAAACATTTTTTCTTGATGTTTCATACCTGACCTGATTGCATTTTCCCAGCTATTTCAGCAACAATGCATGACATCAACCCCAAGACTCCTTAATAATTTAAATGGTGTTGTAGCTGCTGAGAATTGCTCATAACGCCTCTCCAAATTGCTTTGTATTTTCTCAGTGTGACTGCCGTGAGGTGTTATGCATCACTTCAAAATTACAGAGGAATAACTGCACTCAAAAGGCCTGTGCGCCGAATCCTAATGATCTGATGGTCCTCAGCTCTAAGCCAAGTAACGATTTGGAATAGCTTTGTTGCACTGATTGTGTAAAAAGGCTTAGGACCAAACAAAGTCATTGTACAAGTGTCTCCCCCGTTCAGCCATTAGTTGTGGGTCACTTTAACTACTTACTATCAGGCCTTTCATGGCTCTGTGCTTGTTAGGGCTTTAATGACTCGAAATTCCCTGAACAAACACAGAGTCAGGGAAGAGGTCACACGGCTCTCCTTTCACTCTTTCACTGCGGGGTCGGTTTTGTTTGTTTGTTTGAAGGGTTCTTACCAATTTGACACAGGAACATTGCTCACTCTGGATTAGGGACCTCAATTAACCCAAAAGTCCTAAAAAGTGATCTTATTACTTCCAAATCTTTAAAAATTCTCCTGTATTAAACACATTTTCTGGGAATAATGAAACAGTAAGAGAGAGAAGCAAGATACAATTGGATATGTAGAACTTTATATTGTCATCATGATGAATTAGCAGATGAATGCTTAAATAAGGCAATAAATTCAACTGTGAATTCCCAGGTCACTGACCTTTCACCTGCACTTTAAAATGAACAAAATGGGTCGTAGTGCCATTTCATTGAGAGAAAACAGTCTCTTGTTCTTATATTAGCACCATTCAGAGCGCCGGAGCCTCTCCTGCACTGAGGTTTTCAACAAGAGCAACAATCACAGAACTCAAAAACAGCCGAAGCAAGCAACGCTGAAATGACCACTTTACGGTCAACAAAAGGCAACGTGAATGGACACTGTCCATTTTGTTGCGAGAACCAAATTGTTGATGCACATTTGGCTGTCAGTATTCCAAAATGGCTGCTAGAGGGCACAAGCAATTTGCACCTCCAAATGCAACTCTTTTTAAAAATGTTCTCTGGACTTATTGCACTTCCTGTGCTGTAGTGTCTGTTTTATGACTGTATGTGTGTCATTTGTTCTTCGCTCTTTGGCAAATAGTTCTTAGTCTAAACAAGGCTTGATAAATAAACAAAGCTGAACTGAACAACAAGCTATACTTGTAGGCCAGACGATGGTGTCTTGGTGGGGAAAAAGAATGTTTTTTTATTTCTTTGTTTTCAAGTAGAGAAGTTCTGCAGTTTTCATGTGAATCGTGATGGCCAGCCTTCAGAGAAGCCAGCCGTGGATGGAAAACACTCAACGCGGACGCAGCTCTTTCATCCACATTGGTGTGTGGACGAGGGTTGAGTGTGTTAAGCGATGCATCATGAAAGACTGGCAGGAGGACAGCGCTGTAGCTGGTCTTTTCCTGCCTAGTGAGCAGCTAATGGTGCAGAGAGCATATCCCAGCGGGGGAGACAAACACTGTGGCCCTGCCATGACGCCAGATGTGCTGTCAACTCTGCATTGTCGGCAGCAACAAAGCACACACACCAGGCTCGGCGCTCGTAGGGTATTCACATTCGGAATGTGATACTCTCCCATTAACGTCTCTGCTGCTCGCGCGTGCCCGCCTACTCTGAGCTTTACAAAACTGCCATTCATGCTCAAATTCAGTAGTTAAGGCTTATTTTTCTCAAAACAAAAAAAAAAGTCTGTCAGTGGAGTGACATAATTCCACATTTTCCTGGTGCGGTTTCCCTCATTTTAGAAATTTGCAGGAAGTGAGTGTAACAGTCATGACAGAAAACAGTGCATTAGTAAGGAAATGACACTTTCCGCTCAAAGATGTTGATTTGTGTTGAAAACAGGAAATTAATTAGAGCTCTATTCACCTGTTTTGATGAGAAAATAATAACTTGGTGCTAAATAATGGAGCAAATGACTTGTTGGGATGGAGATTTATGTTGGCAGTCAACCCAAGTAACCACACACACACATACACACACATGCACACACATTCACACACGCACACGCATACAAACATGATGAGAAGGACTTTGGACACACACGATGAAAAAAGTGAATGCACAATACAGACATAACACACTCATCAACACACACACACACACAGATACTGACACACAAAGAAACATAAATACTGACACACACCCTCCCCCGTTACTGAGGGAGGGGCGGCCATCTGCCCTAAGCAGCAGCAGCGGCACAATGACCAGATCAGAGGGATCCGCTAATGAGCGAGACTTTTTCGCTGTTAAAAATTCATTTGCTGCCTCTTGCCGTCAAACAACCTGCAGCCTCTGCAGCCACATCGCACATTACATTCTTCTGAGGAGGCTGTCTGCTGCACGCTGCCCTGCCACTTGTACATGTTGATGGTTTAATCACCTGTGGTTTTTTTTTTTTTTTTTTTTTTTTAAGCAACACATCGCAGAGGGTCAGCTCGGTGCTAACATAGACTTGAAACCATTCATTGCGTAAGAACTTATGACAAAACACGGCTGTGTCGACAAGCCAGAGCCGGTGTTTTGACACAGTCTGACGCCAGCAGGGCAACGTGAGGAGACAAAAATAAGCCACTCTCTCGCGCGGCAGTCGATAGTTCATCTTTTCAGGCCTCTCACGCAAAGCGAAAGGAGGGAAGTGCGACTCGGGCAAGCGATGGCTGCTGTGGTGTCCCGTGATCCGTGGCAGCGTTGGTGGGGGCGGAGGTGTGGGAGGTTATTGATCTTACTGTGGACATCTGTGGCGTCTATCAGGAGGGCTGTCAAGCATCAGAGAGGGGAAGTGAGGGCAGAGTGGAGTGGTTTTATGTGCGTAAGTGTGATGATGCGGGCAGACAACAACAGCAAGACAAACAGGTTCACTAAGAGTTCACCCTGTTTCCCCACCAGTCGGACAACTTGTTTTTGTTTCTCTCAGTCCTGTTTCGGTTTATTTTTCTTCCTCCCTCCCTTCTCTGGCTCTCGCTGGGCTGAACACCAAATGTGTGCATGAGGGAGCCTACGTGCACACAAGGAGTTAACAAAAGTTTTATGAAAAAGGCATCAGTAAAAGAGATAAGGGGAGAATGTGCAGCTTCCTTTTAATTATCAGCTCAGTGGAGGACGGGCTTGCACGGGCCTACAAATACTGACGGTGCCAACGAAGTGTTGTGCTGGCTTGATGCTTCACATTCTTTGGAGACGCAGCCAAGCTGCCGGCTGCGTACGCGTTTATTTGCAAAAGGCTTTGTCCAGGCATTTGCCGAACGTTAAAGAGATTATCTGAATATCTGAGAAGGAAAGTGTCGTGACATCAGCAAACAGCAGCACTCACACTGACAAAATATAGATTCAGTCGCACTCCTGCTTGCTGTGCACAAGTTCAGGTTAGCTTTCGAGATGTTTTGAGAGCTTAGAGTGGAGGCATCTC
This sequence comes from Amniataba percoides, assembly GCA_037176925.1. Lineage (NCBI taxonomy): Eukaryota > Metazoa > Chordata > Actinopteri > Centrarchiformes > Terapontidae > Amniataba > Amniataba percoides. The sequence continues at coordinate 16,948,356 of JBAJHX010000043.1, read as the reverse complement.
ATGTGAAACTGCATCACATTATTAAGAAACAGAATAGAGACAGCTTGGAGATGGAGCGGAACACTTGTCAGAGACATGTATTATAAAATCTTGATTTATGACATCTTGCCGCCTGAGTGTTAGAAAGCCAGTGCGCTATCATTATCTATGTAGGAGAAATAGAAAAAGCCCCGCAGATGATTTAGAAACTTGATGATGGAAGAAACGATCGCTCTCGACCTATTATGGTGGCAGCCAGCCGCCGGGCATTCAAACACAGTAAATCTAATGAATCACAAGGGATGAGAAAAGGAGAGCCTATGAGGAAAAGTAGCTGCGCATGGCGTCGGGAAAGGGAAAAAGGTAAGATGCGGTGGGTGTTGCATGAGTCACCATTACCGGAGCCCCGTCAGAGACTAGAGACAGTGCTCGGTGAGTAAGACTAATAATAGGTCTGCGCAACAGAAAGGTGAGGTCAGGTTACGGGTGCAGGAGAAAGTCTGTTGCTTTATGTTTACCCTGACACGACGTGCCAGCGGCGCCTGCGAGTTCATGCGAGGAGTGGCAGCCTGTTTAAGATGAACTGCTGGCGTGATTCAATTTGTCCATGTTAACAACAATATAACCAGGTAATATCCCAGCCGCAGACCTGACAAATAAACCACCTCTCCTCCTTTTCCTTCTGTTAATAGTAATAAATCAACATGTTAACAAGGGCTGTGCCAAGAGTTAGATTGCCTTTGGTCTGTATGCTAATTCAAATGAACTGTCTCTTGGCTATAGCTTCATATTCATGTGCCTATTTTCAGGCACCGCCTTATAAGCTACTGTGTTATAGCAGCTTCTCTGCACATCCAGTAACGGAGCAACATAATTAATGTCGTTATCAGTCGTGTTGCTCATCACCTGGTGAATCTAAGTCCAATGTTCGCTCTCTTTAAGCTCTGTGGATTTAGTCTTTGGCTCTGTTGCTGCCAAATGCACAACTGTGTTCACCTGCACCAGCAAGTGTAACTCGCTTTAAATGTCTCTTAAAAGTCACTCCCTTTTGCAAAACAACAGTGTTTTCACTTTGTCATTTGATACATTATTATCATAAAATACCAACTTCAGCCGCTCTAAGCAGCAAGTCTCCTCTGACTGAATGTTTGCCAGCTGAGCGAGCTGATCAAATCCAGGCTTTTCCTCAGGCTTTCCTCTCCTGTTTCCTTTAGCCGAGGACAAATAAAACCCTGCGCCATGATCATCCGTCCAAAAATGCCTCGCTTCAGCAGCAGACAGCTCGAGTGAGCAGGTGTTCCTGATGGACAAATTTATCCTGTGAATTTTTCAGCACAGGCTTTGATTGACATTAATGCAGCAGTCTAGATGTACGTTGTGCTTTAAACTTCAGATGTATTGTGGTTACATTTATTAAATGTAAGAAATTAAAAACATGGCTCTATAATTTTATAATATAAACCCAGAGATTGGTTATTTTCTAAGATTTTATTTAGTTTAGAAGACAATAACTCTGTTTATAGTTTTCTACGACTAAGAGTTAGATATATAAAACTAAAGATAGTATATTTATTATCCTAATACTAATAGACCATATAATTATATTCCTCTTTATATTTCATTAGAAAGAAAAGAAAGAAACCTGCTGTCACATGGCATCTTATCTCATGACAGACATTCTCCATTAGGGGCATGGACAAGTGGTTATGAAAAGAAACAGGAACTGTTTTTGTTTATTCGGATCAAAATGTTCATAGCTGAGCATGACTGAAGTGCCATGTCTACAGTTTTTCCAACGATAGAGGCCACAAACAGAAGCAGAAGACCCAGAGTCACGGGATACGAGGGGTATTCCAAAAAAACTCCACCATCATCTCTCGTGTTCAGATAAGAAGTAGCTCAGACATCAAGTCTCTAGACATTTATTTCCCCAAAGACACTCAGGATATTCAAAGCAGCCTCATCTCCAGAGCTTCCTGTCTCAACATCTGCTAATATGTACGTCACAGTGCCCCAATGTTGTCGGAATAACATATAAAACCAGATGGAAAGCTCCCGAGGGGCACGGGGGGCACTCTTTAATTCTATTACCCTGTGCACACACACACACACACACAAAGTCCCACATCAGTCTGAGACATAAGCAGTGAGTGGATACCACAGAGAGTAGTTCTTACAGATCCAAACCTGCCCCGAAGGCAAGTGGCCCATGATGGATCAGACATTGATTTGATTTGAAGTGAGTGTGAAAGCCGCCGTCCGTGCCCTCTGCCAGAGAGGTGAACCATGATTGAGCAATGGCTGTCTGGAGGGTTCACTCAGGAAACTGTAAGTGGACAGGCCGGACCTGCTGCTAACAATCACCTTTTGTACAAATCGGCTAGAAATGAATTGTTGATTCACAGAGTGGAAACAAAAAGCCTGTCCCAGCTGCCAGCTATTCCACCCCACCATCTCCGAGCCGTTGCTTCTTGGACACCATATAGACACACACACGTGGATATACACATACATGTTTTGCTTACTATTTTGCCCTGCAGTCATTAAGGCTGTCTTAGGCTCAAGTTTAATTTCGAAAGACACACTTTTTTTTTTACGGTTGGTTCGCATGAGTGCCCCTGAGATTCTCCTGTTTACTCAAAATAAAACCTTGGTGTCGGCTGGGTTACACGCCTGACATCTCCTCCGCCTACACAAAGTGATGAATCACTTTTGCTTCAGAGTAAAATCCAGATCTGTCTCTGGAACAACAGTGAGGTGTTAGAAAACAAAACTGTACCTGGCACAGTCAGAGCTGTTGCCTTTTCTTGCCCCTCTCGTAACTATCTTGTTATTCAGACTGAAATGTTACAGAGAAGCACGCTGAATAAGCTTAAATATGTACAATCACGTACACAATAAGCACATATAGGCAGAATGTGCTAACATGCTAACAAAAAGTTTAAAAGTCAGTACTTTGAAGTTTCTTTGGCCAGGCCATTTTTTCTTTATTTTACAGGAAAAGTCAAATAGCAACAGGAAATGTTGGGGAGGGGTTACATGCAGTAAATGTAGCAAAATGTAGCCAAGGTTGAGAATCAAACCCCCACCACTGCGATCAGGACTCACATTTAATGTCACACACTCTAGCAGTAAACACTAAAGTGTTCTCTAATGCCTCCTGCCAGTGTGATTTTATCATCATTAAATCATTACTGTTGGTGCGTTGCCTTGTAAGCAGCACTTTAATGTTCACATTGGTGGAAGATCAGCTTTACGTACTCTTATGTTATTTGATATACACAAAGGTCTCATAATCTTATAAAATCAGATGTTTTGTGTGTAAGATCTGAATCTGAAAAGGAGCTGTTTTATAAATGTAGTTAGTTAAAAGTATACAGCGCAGTAAAAGTAACAGTAAAATGAAACTATTCCAGTACCTCAAAATTACACCCAAGCATAATAGTTGAGGAACTGACATCACGTAAATAGACCGACATCTACTGACAGCTCCTAATCTGGCACGTCTGAGTTGAATAATCTGTATTGGTTTCGTTAAATGAATCAGTTTATTGTTACTGTCAGTTGCCACAACAAAGATTCAACCCACAACCCAACACTTACCGTTTAATTACCTCAGGAAAACCCCCATGATGCACAGGAAGTGATGCGCTTTGCACCTGCGTTTTGTTTGAAATAAACAAAAGAGGGGAGGAAAAAAAACAGAAACTAAAACTAAAGCATTTCCCCAACAGGAAGTTCGACACGAGAAACATCCCCGTGCTGTCCGTGCAGTTTGATTGACAGGCGATCGATGGGGCCGGCGCAGACACGCTGCAGCAAAGAGCACTTACCAGCGAAGATGGAGACAAAATAAAAACAAGTTAAGATTTCAAGGGGTGGCACGTGGAAGAAGAGGGGCATGGAGGTTACTGGCCGATGTGCAATAAACACTTCAAAATACACAAGGTTTATCTAGGTACAAGGCCAAAGTAAACAGTGAATCACAGCAGGGCATGGAGCTAACTGAAACACAAACAGCGCTCTCGCTGTCATACAGATGTTATTGATGATAACCCAGAAGCTTTGTTGACACTCGTGATAATGACACGTTCTGCCAGCTGCCTCAGGCCTGTCCTCTCTGGCCACTGCAGCTCAAAGCAAATATCCAAGTGTCTCGCTGGCTGACAGATAATAATCAGTCTAAACAATATGAGTTCACAGGAGCTCGCTCCCACCTGAGGCCTGAAAAACCTCTGTCTGTCCCCAGAAAGGCAACGCTTTGTCACGTCCCGCTCCTCAAGCTTGCGGTACTGATAAGTCATGTGCGTCTGCTGCTGATAATTCATTAATGGATATTTCCTGCCTGATTGTTTGTCAGAAGGGAGTGTGTTTTGACTTCCCCGGCACATAATGAGAACAAACAACACCAAGTTTTCCTGCAGAAATAAGGATCAAAACAAACAGTGAAACAAACAGCACCTGTCATATCCTGATCAATAGCCATCCTGTGGGAATACAGTGCTATTGGTATGCTGACAGGGTGACCAGATCCGCTGCCATTTCCTGTCATAAACAGCTCTAAAGCAAGGGTCTGCTAAATAATCAAAAAGTCAGAGGACCGGATGCTGGTCTAGGCGCGGCCAATCCAGATGTATTATTTACTCCACATCTTTGTTTACACAAAAACACAATAATCCTCACAGATTTGGGACAGTGGGAGGTCGGAAAGGCAATGCTCTGTATCAGCGGAGGGATCTACTGTCTTTGCAGTCTTTAGAAAAGAAAAGAATTCAATTGTGCAGAGAAAATAAACCCAAAGGCAGCCAAGTACAAAGGGCCGCGGGTCCCAAGCGAGCGCCTTCAGGACTCGACCGAGGAGCTGGCTCGGGGAGGAAACTCTATCACAGGGCTGAGGAAGCACAGAGGGTTGGTTTGTTCAGCAATAAATTGGAGTATTTTTTATTCACATGGGGCACTCCCTGTCTCACTCTATACAAACACGAGGAGAAACAATCCGAGGCTCCCTTCATTGGAATCATGGCACTCAGCTTTTTGAAACAATCCACAGTTCTGACTAAGAATTTCCTTGATTTCCACATTTGCAGTATTTACTGACACGCTCCAACATCACTGACACTGGAGAAAACACTCAGCAAAACAATGAGTATACTTACATTTACTCCAGGTAAAACAGAAAGTTGGCACATCATCTGAATTGCTTCACATTAGGCTCCAACTTGATGAGCAGACAGTGATTAACTGGTGTGACTCATCAGCTGACAATGAGACGCAGAAAAACACTTTTTTTTTTCAAATTAAAAGACAGTGATTTTTTTTACTACCCACTGCTCTTTCCTGTAGGAAGAGGAAGAAGGAAAATAAAACAACTATTTGTTTCTGTTGGCTTCAGGCAGTCAACGTAGACGGTGTCATCTTTCAGACAAGGAGGCACCACGGGGGCGGTGAAGCGTCCCCCTGGCCGCGGCTGATAGATGTCCCTCCACTGGTGCTTTGTTCTGGTCTGGTGCTGGACACTTGCCTGCCTCACCCTTCAGACCAGAGCCTTATGTCGCTCGTCACAGGAAGCCCTGTCCATCGACAAGGATGCTCGTATGCGCAAATCCACCTCGCCGGTTTCCCATCACCGGGCTTAAATAATGAATGAAGCTTGTCTTTTTGTGCTGACTGGAGCTATAAATCAGTGCTAAAAGCAAAATGCCAAAGGCAATAGGTTTTTACGCACAGAGCCTCTCTGGAAAGGTTAAAATGTTAGGTTTGCTTAAATAATCTGACACTGAGAGGCAATGATTAAGTGTTACTATGTTTACTCTGGGTGCTCCTCAGGAAAAAGACAAAGTAACAGAATAATATGAGCTTCTCTACCCTGTTCTGCTCTGTGAATCTATATATCAATATGCAGCAGGATTCCTTCCTTTTAAAGAAGAGCTCTCACTCAGTAAATCCGAAATGGTACTAAAGTCAATTTTGCCGAGACACATCTTAATCAAATGGATCCTTTGCAGATTTAAATATAGTCACACATAAAATGTTTTCCATGGTCACAAAAAAGTGTGGGAATCTAAAAATAAAAAAAAACATGCTGATCAGTGTTTGTGAAATAAACTGCTGCTGACATGCCATTGTAAAAGATCATCCTGTGAGACTCCTAACGGTCGAAGTAATGAGGCGGTCTGGCCGGGCAGCAGGTTTATCCCCCCCTCCTCCTCCTCCAGTCACTCGACTCTAGAGAGCTTATCTGCTGTCATCTGGCCTATTGTCCCTGTTATCTGAGGTGATCAGGGCCGAGCTGAGCCTCTGTTCGTGTCTGCTGGTCTCCTCCGCCGGCCACACGGGCCAGATGGAGGACCTCCGCCTGCAGAGAGCCTGAAAGGACACTCGCTGTGATCTTCTGTCGTATACAAATGCAGCAGTGGGCTCTCTCAGTGTCCAGAGACAAGAGTGACTCGGGGAACTCATTCAGAAAGTGACTGAAATTCTCTCCGCTCCAAATGTCTAATCTGCTGAGGAGGTGACCGTGATACGACCTCGTTTCTTTGAGGAAAAACCTCTGAATTGAACATCTAAACTCTCATGCAGATGAATATATTCAAATCATCTGAGCCAGCCAGTTTGCATTGCATTTGGAACATTTAGAAACACGAAAGAAAGGAAGAAAAAAAAAACTCCATGAAGCACAGGAGGCCGTTTTGCTTTGATACTGTTGCAAGGCAAAACCACAATGGAGACGTTGGTGAAAAAGGAAAGGGAACCCCGGTTGCATTTATCGTGGACACATAGAAAACACCCTTCCTATGCAACAGCAAGCCGCGTTTCTCAAACGGCCCAGTGGCTGGCTTTGGATGTGTGCCACATGTGGATATGTGTTTCTCCGCTAACTGCTCGAGGGCAGTGTCACCCATTTCGGCTTTTATTGGTTCATGCCCCGCTGTCTAATTCTGCAGGGACTCCATGTCAGGACAGGCAGCAGCAGGATCCGGGGTAATCGGCGTGAAAATGTGCTGGTGTTAAAAAAAAAAAAAAGCCCGCTTCCAGTTGTTGCCCACCAACATCGTCAGACTGCCGGCTAAGGAGCTCGCTCGCTAGTATCTCAGTGACAACACAGGGAAATTAAAAGTCTTGTGCATGCTGTCCTGCTGTGATTGCTAAATAAGTGAAGCTCAAACTGACTATGAACCCTCAACACTGAAATATTTAGCACAGCCGTTATTATTCCCGAAGGTGGATGCTCCTAACCTTTTCCATCACTGAGTCGTAAAACTCAAAATAAGCTTCCTTCTTCAGATGAGTGCGTCGCTCCTGTGCGCACAAAACGATTGAAAAGACTTTGTTCGGTGTGTGGAAGGTCAGAACTCTCCAGAAAAATGCATCCATACAACTTGTTGATGCAGTTGTGAGGACACATGTTCGCCAGGGGAGAGAAGTCCCTGAAACGCTTCAGATGACAGTGTAATTTCAGCTGAGCACACAGGCTGCTCCTGCACACACTCTCACATTTCATATTGAATTCATGGAGGGGATCGGTGGGGGGGGGGGGGGGGGGGGGGGGGGGTGTTGGAACCCTGTTTGGGGGCAAGAAAAGGGGGTTTCCAAAGGCCCCCGCACCCCCACAACCCCAAACCCAAAAAAACACAAGCCTAAC
>JBAJHX010000043.1:16920700-16932218 GCA_037176925.1 Amniataba percoides | reverse complement strand
GGGGGGTTTTTCCGATCTAGGTGTTTAAGAAAATTTTTTCAGGTTTACCACCAGAGGGAAAAAGAAAAAGATTTTGGGGAGGGGGTCTATTGGGGGGCCCCCCCCCCCCCCCCCCCACACACACACACACACCCCGCACCCCCACCAAACACACATACCCATTGGAAAATAACCCTTGGGTGTCCTTTCATTAATAATGAAAGCTTTTTTTCTCTCCATGAATGGTGAGAAAATATTCACTGCTCAGCATTGGAACATCCACACACAGCATAATCTGTACTATCAAGTTAACAAAGTGTTTATTTTGGATAGACTAGACCTTTATAATATAATAACAATCTCAGGATACTGTAGTCACCATCTCTAGCAAAACATCAATATCAGCTTCCTGTGCGATGTTGCCAAATCCAACCTTTCTGACATCTAATATACTCGTTCAAACAAACTCATGTGTCTATGTTGCAGTGGTGAAGAGTTTCTTGTTTGTTTTGTGGGTTAAAGGGCAAAACTGTTGAAACAGACAGGAAATAGCTTCTCCTGGTGATTCATTACCAGTGCGCATCCACATTTATAAACTGTCCAATCAGTGTAACACTTCAAGTTTTGCTGTTTGTATGTGTTAAAGAGATGATGACATATTTTATGTTAGTATAAGCAGAAGTAAGAGGGATTTTAAGGGGCCACTATAAATGAAGGATGGACGGAGCACAAATACCACAGGTTCCTTTTGGGCAGTGACCTGCTCTGCTAATGGTGACATTGTTTTGGTTGGAAAGTGAGCAGCAGGAAAGCCGTTTCCTGCATCAGGAGCTGCTGTGGCCAACAGCCTGAGAAAAGCTTTGATGACCCCCCACTGTATTCAGACCCCCATCATTCACTGTGCATGCTCATTCCTACAAAGGTCACTGGATACCTGGATGCACTAACCCTTAAGTGCACTCAGCCAAAGGCGTGAAAGTAATTTCATGGAGAGTGGCGCTTTTAGTGTTGACGTGGACGTGTAAGACAGCCCACACATGGTGGCAATGCAGTTTTAACAGCATTATTACCATGTGCTCAAGTTGTGCATGCTGTCTGTACTTTAGTTAATACAAGTATTTAAAATGTCAGTTTTAAGTACTATCATGAGCATCGTATAGAATTTTTAAGAGTTTCCAGGATTCAGGAAACATCAAACCAACACTTCAGATAGTCAAAGATGGTCTGATGTACTGATAAACTTTTTTTATCTCTGTAATTTGTTACAAAAGAAATATCCAGAAAATGCTGATCATCCCGGTACATTTCAGCATTAGTATCTACATTTGTGTCCATTTTCTTATGTCATATAGAAACTTCTCAAATAGTAGTCTGCTTGTTACCAGAATTTAAATTCGTCTGTAAAGCGGCTAGTATGCTGTAATGTGATTTCTTGGCAGTATGTATAACTGTGATGAACTCAATTCTGACTCCGTATTTTGCTCACATTGTTTAGTCTACCCACTACAAACAAGTAGGAACAACTGTTTCAGTCACGCGTTTCTAGCCGGAACCCAAAGACATCCGGGAATTCGGTGCTCCGTCCAAACAGCTCCTTCCTTCCCGTGGACGTCCATGCTGCGAACAGCTGATGCGCTGCTTCTTTCTGTCAGACAGCCGTCAAACATTTCGTCCTGCTCCTGCAAGAAACTAGCTCGACATGACTAAAGAGGATGTCCAGGGGTAAGGATGGACCGAGAGCGGCGCGCGACATGGCCCACGGTCACAGCGGCGCGCGCGCACACAGCGTTAGGTGACGTTACGCGTGCTGGGCTGAGTTGGGGATAGCAACAAGCTAACTAGCGTTACCCCAACATGTAGCAGATTGCATCATCTGACAGTTCAAGTGAATACATGTCGAAGTTGTACACGTGTGTGCAAAATGTCACAGACCAGAAACATTAAGTCAAACACAAGGCGAGACTTCATGGTGGCAGTTTATATTTTCAGCTTTTTGAGGACCAAACTCCATTGAAGAAAAGTTCGGTTTAAGTTTTTCTTGCGAAATATACGAATTACATGCTTAGAAACACATCAAAAACAGTTTAAAAGATGTATTTCAGGTGGTGGTTGAATTCGGCGCATGTTTCATGTATTATCAACTTTTTATGTTTAATCCACTTCATGCTTGGTAGCGAGAGTCAAAGCAGGAATCTGAAATAACACCACCAAATGTTGCAACGTGTCTTTGCACAGACGCAGACTTGCCTCTTATTCCTCCACTCAGTCTCCGTTTCACTGCATCCTACACAAAGTTCAGGAGTTTGAAACGAGTTTGCAGCCTGTCAGGCCGTGTTGGAGCACATCCCCCCTGCTGCCCTCTTCCTCCTGTCAAGTTCCCCTCAGGTCATGGGCCTGGTCGCCTTTAGGTTTACAGTTGGATTTATGGACAGGAGGGGACATTTGTGGGTGGCTGAGGAGGGGAGTCTACCTCAGCTTAATTTACCCAGCTATAAAAAAAAGTTGACCTGTGAAATAGAAATCCTGTATGATGTAATGCAGAGCAACAAATACCATGTACTTTAAACTGCTTTAGTTATGAGTATGTTTCACCTCAGCTGTATGGCACAGGACTGTGTAATAAGTAAAGTAGCTTCTAACATGTGGTGCACTGCATCTGTGCATAGGAAGGTGCCTAAATATTCAACGCAAACCAGTACTGCAATGCCACAAATGGTAGTTTCAACAGGTAACAATGAAACCAGACCAGCAACAATTCAAAGTGTACTTTGGATCACTGATAGCTTTTATATGTGCAGCTGTTCAATCTGTTTATTGTCCTTTTTATAAATACACCTGTTGGGCAGGTGTCATTATGACATCTCTAAAGGTGGTTTATTGATAGTTGCCAAAGGAAAAAAACTCATTCAGGGTTAATTGTGCAACATATAATGCATTTATTCATGAGGGAGTTAAGGTGCAGTTTGAAGAGTTGGCAACCGCACAGTTTGTTTGTGCAGACTGTAGGTGTTTTATGGACAGCTGCTTTAGACTGAGCTCACCTGCCCAAGGGGGCGGGGAGTGGGGGGGGGCGCTCTGATCCAGTTTAACGGATCCAACTGGTTGGTGAATCATGTAAATAAAGCAGCTCGAGTGACTCTTTATTAATCACCTGCACGCTCTGTCTCGGTGTAGTTCAGGTTCATTGCAAGGCAGAAAGGTGTCAGACGGTTACTTATGTGTGTGTTTAGGCTGTTTGTTTAGTCCATAGAACAGTGATGGAGCAGAACCGTCAGCAGAAATAACAAAATATTTAGTCTCCTGTATCAAATGAGAAATGTTTGGGATAATAAATTAGTGCAGCTTGTTAGGACCACACTTATGATTCACCAGTTCTTTTTCACAAACATGAAATATATCATTTAGATTTTTAACTTTATATAAAACTCCTTGAATTCTCATGGGAGATCCTAAAAGATTTGTCTGCTGTGTTAGTTTTAAATTTGGCAATCAGGGAAAAACCTCATTTGAAGCTGTCTGTTGAAAGAGGAGGACATCGTCTGTTGTGATTTTTGTTCCTTGTTTAGGCTTTATTGCTTTTTATAGTTGGCCTTTGGTCCTTGTTATTTCCTGTGACTAAATAGGAGCAGTGGCTCGATCGCTCCTGGGCTTCCTTCAGGTCTGGACACCTGGTCATTGGGAAAACCAAACAGCACCCACTCGTGCACCTGCAGTCTAAGCACACATTTATAACAGTGGCAGCAGGTTTGATTTGGAAAGTTCAAAGTTCAGACTGTTAGTAATACAAAGTGTGTGATCACTGCTTGTGGTTTATTGCAGCTTTATCTCATACAGTCTTTTATTCTGTGACCTAAAGACCAATTCTTCAGTAAGCCACACACAAACGTTGCACTGCTGAGTGCCGGAACAAAGCACCTTTTTACCAGTTTTATTGTTTATTTTGCAAAAGACAGTATTTAACTAAATATAAAAGTAGAGTTCTTGAAATCTGAACTTGTGCTCTGGTGTCAAACTGTTTCATTGCCTTCTCTTAATGACTGTAATCTGAGGTTTGTATTAGTTTTAAGTGAGTTACATTCATAAATTAGATTAATTTCTGTTGTCGTCTGTGTAGAGTCGTGACCTAATTGTGACTCAGATAAAAGTGTAGTGATGTGTTTAGCCCACTTACATGATGTTGCTACAAAACAAACTGTCTAGGCAGATGCCACACACTTATCAGCACCGACACGGTGTCATGTTGTGTAGTTTGGCAGCTGCATTTAACAAATAAAAGAAAGACAATAAAGACACCTTTACTTCCAGATAAGGCTGCATGTTATCATAATCGGATAATCTGTATTCTTCACAAATTCTATAATGGATTAGAAAGTGCCGCTGAGGCTACTGTCTTCTTAAAGCCGCTGTGTTTATCTAGCTAATCTTACTCTCTGACAACTCTGCTTTTAGCCACTCTCCAAACTCCCACCTCTCCGTTCACACAGGCTACAGCTGTTTTGTTTGGAGTAACAATGGGATTAAAGGTAGTGCAGACTTAAAAGCTTGTAGGTGGCGATGGCTCAGAATTAATTTTCCCAGGCGGTCAACAACTTCCTTGTGGGACGCAGGAGAAATAGAAGGTGGAAGTGGACTTAAATGTTTATGTTTTGTGTCTTTTCCTGTTTCAGGGCGGCGGAGGAGGAGCAGCAGGCTCCGTCAAAGAAAGGCCTGAAGAAACAGCAGAAGGAAGCGGAGAAAGCTGCAAAGAAGGCTGAGAAACAGGCCAAGCTGGTCAGTGTTGTTTTTTTTTTTTGTTTTTTGTTTTTTTTTCTTCTGTTTTTTTGGTTCACATCCGGCACCCCCACTTACAGCTGGTACGGCTGTGACGTACGGTTCTGCTGGGCATTGTGGGTTCAGGAGGGTTGGTTCACTGCAGGGGGGGCAAGAGTATCCATTGTTTAAGTATTCCTGTCATTTTGGCTTTGTTTACATCCACCCAAACAAAGTGCTATTTTCCTCTACACTGACTCCACAACATACATGCAGCTACATGAGCTGCATGTTAAGGGTGGATTCTTGTGGCGGGTATATGAGATAATAAACTCTAATGGTGAATGAACCAAAGATTCCACACGCTGTCAAACACTTTATCAACAACTTTTCTCTCCTCAGACGTTCCGTTGGCTAATTTATTTATGTCAGTAAAGTGAATACAAGTGGTCAGCATTGTGTAATATTATGTGGACCTGCCACACAGTAAACATCCCCAAAACTCCTTCATGACCCCAGTTTTAGCAGCAATTATAGAGTCAGTAAAAGAGTGTCTTTGTACATCCGATGAGCCATGTGGATCTGTTGCCAGTGCCAAACTGTGTCCCGGGTTCCACAGTAGAAATGGAGACAAAATTGGCTTTTTTTTATATTAAGTGACTGTAAATCAGGTATTTTCTGACTACAGATGACACAGGTTAAGGGACATTTATCCAAACTCCCAAAATAATTTGATATCAGTGGTCTCATTGTAAATAGCCAGTGTGTGTAACTCTTCCTCACAACATGAAATCCATTCCTGTTGAAGTTAACATGAGGCTGTTATTGTAAAAACAAAACATCTAAACATCCAGCTTGGTTTTTATTCTTTATTTTTTATTCTGTATTTTAACTTTATTGTTCTAGATTTTGTGTTCAGCTCTGATCTTACATATTGCTTTGTGCTGTAGCGCAACCGTGTTGAGATACAGACCTGACAAACAGGCTTAGCTGCTGTCACAAAAGTCACCAGATCTGATGCTGCAGAAGATTGAGAGAAAAGGTGTCACCTGAAATAAATGTTTAGACTAGATCTTACCACCACTTTACCTCAGAAGAAATCTGCATTTTCTCTTTTCCTCCCCTCACAAGTCAAAAGAGCCCCAACTGAACAGCTAAACCAATAAAATCATGGCGATATTAAGAAACTATTTTGAGTCAATCTTTAATAGCATAAACTTACCGTCATGGCATAGTCATCACATCTGGTTTAAAAATAATGGCTAAGCACATCAGAATGTTTTTTAGAAAAGCACATGCAGGAAGTGATGTTTGTAGCATTGTTTAGGGAGCCTGAGATTTAAGAATTTCGTTACCAGTGATTGTTAATGTAATTACTGTGCAGTGACAATAAATTCTTGAAATCTTGAAGAGTAGTGACAAAATTACCATGTGAGAATTGGTTACAATTGGTGTTGGTGCATCCCTACATTTCTCATCAGACAGTCTATCCATCCATCCATCCATCCATCCATCCATCCATCCATCCATCCATCCATCCATCCATCCATCTGTTCATTCATTAGTTACACCTGCTTAATCTTTAGAGGTTGGTAAGGGGCTGCTGCAGTCGATCCCTGCTGACGTGTCCTCAAAACTGAAATCTGTGGAGGAAATCTGTCTGTGTTGTCAGGAAATGTGTTACCCAACAAGTGATATTATAAAGCAACAAAGTATCACGTTGTTCAGCAGAATTTATCCATCAGGAATGATTCATGGAAGAAGCAGGTATTGTCACTGTCTAAATACGCTGGTTATTGCTGCCTGTATCAGTGTGATATAGTAAACATTGCCTAGGGGAAGGCCTGAAAGCTGAGTTGAGCCTTTATGTTCGCCGCGGCGCACTTTTATTGCTGACACACGTCGCTTTAGTGGCTCCGGTGTGGGTCAGTTGCTTGGTGGCCATGACGGGTCTATATTCAGTTCATCATAAGCTGCAATATCATCCATCACGTGACTTGGATTATCATATCAAGGATGGGCGATTCCAATTCACTCCAGCGCCACCAGCCATTTCCACACACCAATATCAATTTGCATAGAAAATGGAATTGTAACTTTGCAAAGGCTCGATCTCATTGCACCCTGGGAGTCATTTGCAGAGAAGTCGGCGCAGAGATAAAGAATCTGTCCACTTACGCCGTTTCTATTACAAAGCAATATCTCCTGCTGCCATTACTCATTGTCTATGATGTGTTGTGGCGCTGCGCATTCCGGGGATCTGAGGTTCGGCTCCACGACTGAGCTATGATTTATTAATTTTATTCAAATCCCTGATGGCACAAGATGAAAACACAATTTACATGACTGTTGTAGCAAAACATTTTAAGTTGCTCCATTTGAAGTGGAATGTTTTTGAACATTTTTTTTTTTTCGTACGCTTGGATTTAATAGATAGTCCCCTTGTTGTTATTTCCTGGCTATTTGCGATGCCCTTTAAACCTCCGTCGCCTCTTTTTGTGTTTCAGGCTGCTGAACAACAAAGCACAGAGGAAGATGTAAGTATCCCCCGCGGATCACAGTGTTCAGCCTCTGAGGCTGGTCCCTGCCTGTCTGTCTGTCTCACTTTGATTCCACCTGTGCTTTCACACCTTTGCAACAGTTTGTATGCAAATGCCTGCACTCCTAGCTCTCTGTTCCACAATGTTCTCCTAACATTGCGATAAGCCACATTATCTGTGCTGTCTGTCTGTTATCTCATATATGGCAGACAGACTGACGCTTATGAAATCAAAGCAGCAGAACAATAGAGATTTGACGCGCATACGCTGGCAGTATGACGTTTTCTTTATTTATTTTGATGAAATGACTGATGCCGACTGCTAACATGTTACGCTTTTATTCCCTCAGGACTTTGCCAAGGACCGATATGGTGTGGCAGTTATGGTCCAGTCCCAACAGAAACTGGGTAAGTATGAAAGCAAGCCTCTTTCACTCAGTAGTCAGCCTAACAGCCAACCAAACATCCTTTCATTGCTGAAAACACAGAAAAATAGCAGAGATAAATTTTAATGACCATCGAGACTCATTTCACAGTTACATGAGGGGATTCAGTGTTTCAGAATAGCTTCATTTAGTTTCATTAGGTAGAATTAACATTTTGCCCTCAATTCATCACATAGGACTGATCAACACTCCCCCAGATGTTTTTCAGTGTACGTGCTTGCTGTTTTATTTTTTTTAAAATGTGTCTTCATCGTGTTCACCAAATGAATGAAAGATACGCTTTTCAGAAGTATGTTCTCACCCACTGTTACCCTCAGAGTAAGATAAAACAGTATTTGCAGAAAGCAGAAGACTTCCTCTGGTTACAACCAACGTGTTTTAATATTTTTCATGGTACAAGTGTTTTTTACCTTATCTGTGCGCTGCATTATTCTCTGTTTCCTGTCAATCATCTCACATTTCTCAGAAGTGGAAGTCTAACCTAGAAAATAACCTCTTAAAAAGTCACTTCTTGACAAACTGCTGTCATTTTATTTTGATCTTGGTCTTATACCAAGAATAGTAGCTTCTTGGATTTGCTTTGAGATCTATAATTTGTCCGAGGAATTAATGTTTTAGAAAATGATATGACTGGTGAGCTGCACTCCCTCCTTCAGCTTGACAAGTCGTCCTTGCAAGTTGTTCATGAAAAAGTCTCATGGATCATCCCCTGTTGCAAAACACAGGATGAACGTGGACAATTTGCTACAAAGGGTTAAACGACATATTCCACCTTAACACCCACTCTCTCGAGGTGTGGAGACTAACACGAACATGAAACACCGCGTCCTGAAAAGGAGAACATGCAACAACTCTCAAATTACATGTCTTGTTACAAGGTGATGTTCTGGACATCTCAGGTTGCCTGCAGCCAGGCTGTCAAAAGTCACAGATTACACGATTACGACTGATAAACATCACGGAAAATGCTTCAGATCGCTTCTCTCTTTCGCGATTACAGCCGTGATAATTGCAGTAACCAATAGCATGCAATAACTCCCGGATGAACGCGGCAGCAGGCGGACCTGTCGAGGCCGTCCATCTGTCTGGATGCTCTTTCAGCTCCAGTGGCAGCAAACAAAGTGGGGCCTCCCTCACCTGCATGCCAAGCTCAGCCATCGGGACGTGCTTGGGGGATGGGGGGGGGTGCTTTCATGTGGGCTGACGTAGAGCTCACAGCCAAAAGGGCGGCTCTGTGTTCTCCGGTGTTGCCTCGCTGTCTGCTCCTTCTGCTCTTCGATAATAAGGAGAAAGCATGCCTCTGAGTGACACAGGTGAAACTAGAGTCAATTTGTCATATAGCCCACAGAGAATGGGAGAGTTAGACAGGTTTTCAGCAGGCCTCCTAGTGTGTCTTATTTATTAGGCACGTCTGTAATTTGAGCATTTTATTGTGTGTACATCTACACAGGCACATGCATGCTGATTCACATTTCGTTCTGCCTTTGGGAGTGAGCGGGGGGCTGGGGGGTGGAGGAGGGAGAAATAGAGGCAGAAACCTGCTTTGAAGTGATGCATTTTGTGTTTGTCTGAGGCAGACAGGACACTGGTGCGAGTCCAAGATCTTACTCCTGAGAAAGCTGACCAGCTGATCTGGCTGCGTGCCCGAGTCCACACCAGCCGAGCCAAAGGTGAGATCACCCCTCCGATTTTTGTTCACCTTTTCTTTTTTTTCAGTTCAGAGCGGCTTTCCTGCGTTCAAAAGACATAAACAGCCAATATCAGGTGACCTCTGTGTTAATCCCACGTATCCTATTGTGGATCGTCTAAACCATCTGCCCTTTGGCCATTTCCAAACGTCACTCCCTTCCCTTCAAAGGCAAACATCAGTGCCGTCCTCTTCAAAAATAAAGAAAAAGATAGCTTCTATTGCGAAAATACAAATCAAACAGTGCCTCCATAAACTGAGAATTTAATAAAACCTTCCTCACCCCCATAATCACAATATATTCCTCTGTGTGACTGTGCAGACTCTTCACCTCTCCATTCCTTCCATGTTGAGCCGAGTTTGACGACCTGAGGGTGTTTTTGATATCATTGTCAGACTAGCACATCGCTGCCAAGTAGAAGCTCATATAACCTGAATGTGTTGGGTTCCAGCTACTGGCAGCCGTGAGTTTGCTCTATTTGAATACAATGAACCCACTCAGCCTCGCCAGGTTATTACCTCTCTCTGAGAAGCATCAATCCATTTTTTTCCCCAGTGCTAAACTTGTGATAGGAAATAAACAAAGGTCTCAATGATAATCTTTTAGCCATTTCCTTTCCAGATAACTTCCAGAGTCAAGAGTCACTTCCCCTCCACTTATGTCTTCTTTCTCTCTGCTGGCTGTAAGGATGTCCGTGAGAGCAGAATAACATCCTGATTCGGTCTGAGATGAGGTGCATCTGTTGGTGGGATTTTGGCATTGCTACCCCCCCCCCCTTCCTCACAGGCAACAAACATCAAAGTACCTGGGTGGTCCGACTGTCTTACTGCCCTGAATTTTTGTTGGCTAAATTGTTTACACTCTTCCGAGGTGTGTGTGTGTGTTTGCTAGGAAGGTAGCAATCACCCTTTCTCCACACAGTGCTCTTCAAAGAGAAAGCTCCAATCGCTAATGTTTGACACTTTACCTGTAGATGACGAGGGAACATCCTTTCAGCCTCCTTCAACCGGAGTCACACATAGACTGTTGACTGTCCCATGCGTCAGAGAGAGCACCCAGGCTTTTATTGTGACAAGCCCACTAAAGCGGCGTGAAAGAGATCTCAGCAGACCAGCACTATCTATTGTTGTTGTTGTTTTTCTCCTCTAGGGAAGCAATGCTTTTTGGTCCTGCGTCAACAGCAGTTCAACGTGCAGGCACTGGTCGCAGTGGGAGATCGTGCCAGCAAGCAGATGGTCAAGTTTGCTGCAAAGTGAGTACCGAGACTGCTCTTCCTGTCAGAAAGGGCGCAAACAATGGTGGGAAAACCCTGGGCCCTAATCGTCCACCGATCCATTTTCACACATTCCGAGCGAGGTGCAGGGTGGGAGAATCAATCATTTTTCACTTGACAACAAAAGCTGGCTGTTAACGGGGCGGGACACAGCGGTCTTTTAATGGAGCGGTTCCTGTCGAGATGGCAGATACAGCAGCTTGGATCAGAAAAGGAAGAAATACTTAAGAGCCCAACATCATTAGTCATGTTAGCGGTAGTCCATTACTTGTAGTCTATGAATGAGCACAACTATCAGCGGATATGCACTTTATTAAAAGGGTTAAAGGGGGAAGACTGATAATAGTGCCACATTAGGTTGATGCCAATGTTCACAGGGCGTCTCATGTAATATAACTACGTCATGGTGGTCAAAGCCTTTCTTGATTTAAGTCTTGTAATTTATTTAAACACACTTGTTTCTAAACATTCATTAGATGTTGACATCTGTTTTCCACTCCTGCCATTTGTTCAATGAATTCACTGCGTTCGTAAATGGGGAAGACCTTAATTATCACGTATTACTCAAATGGCATCTCCTCAGATGTTGCTAAATTAGTCAACGGGCAACACCCACAACTGTAATCTGCCAAACCAAAATGGCAGTTAAGACGTTGGATAATATAGAACTTGAGCAATACAGAGATTGCAGCCACATTTAAAACCAGCCTTCTGTTTTTTTTTTTTTTTTTTTTTTTTTTTTTTTTAAGCAGCTCTCATCGCCTTCCTTCCCCACCAAAATGCTGCCATTAAAACTGAAGACAAAACAAGCGTATGTTGTGTTTTCGCAGATCGGAAGAGCCCC
>JBAJHX010000043.1:16906429-16920600 GCA_037176925.1 Amniataba percoides | reverse complement strand
CTGTCAACGGGGAACACCCACAACTTTAATCTCTCAAACCAAAATGGCGGTTAAGACGTTGGAGAATAGAGAACTTGAGCAATAAAGAGATTGAAGCCACATTTAAAACCAGCCTTTTTTTTTTTTTTTTTTTTTTTTTTTTTTTTTTTTTTAAGCAGCTATCATCGCCTTACTTACCCGCCAAAATGCTGCCATTAAGACTGAAGACAGAACAAGCGTATGCTGTGTTGTCGCAGCCAGAACGACAAGCAAAAAATGTTGAGAGGAATCACTTTGACATCACTTGGATGTCGTTGACCTCGTAGGCAGCACAGAAGGCCGACTACGGGTCAAGTGTCCCTCACAAGCCTCTCACTTTCCCTCAATCATTGGGACTGAGCAGTGCAACAGTCTGAATTACAGAGTGAACAAAACAGGTGTATTAGCTAACATCTGCAACAAATATGAACAAAAGATTTCTGTAGTGCATGTCATGTATTCAGAAAGCATATATTCAGTGCAGCCCGATGACATGAAGACTTAATGGAAGGAGTAAGTTAGGGATGATGGTGTTTATGTACACTTTCCTTATTCATATGTAAACAAGTCGGGGCAAATAAATGTTTGATGAATACCTAAAATGTGCATAAATTACCATTTTACACACATTCATCATACTCATGTTTCATAAATGAGATCCTCGTAGCTCCTCGGTGGCCTTTTGGAGTATGTTTAGGTTTACAGAAAAGTAAACCCGAACGCGGGTAGATTTTTGTAACGAGGGCGAGGTCGCTGCGACTCTGACCTGAGCTTTGACTTCTGCTGCCTGAACACGCTGACCCCACTTTGCTGAAGTGTCAAAGTCCCCAAGAACATGCAGCTGACCTGCTTGCAGTCATCCTTGAGATTCAGATGCAGTTTCTGTTGCTTTGCTCTTATTTGTTGCTTCAGAAAAAACACAAAACACAAGCACAAGAAGCACCTCAAAGTGCATGTTGTTTTCCAATTTATACAAAAATGATCTTTGCGTCATTGGATATTATTTTTCATCATCACTCACATTTCAGTATATTTTTGTAAGGGTCATAAGATCGCCTTTTATTTTGCAGCACTTTCTCAACCTAGTTCTGCATTGCTGTGGTTGGGCAGTTGTTTGGCAATACTTAGTTGTTTGATCACCTAACAACGCAGCAAGTGACACTGATGGCACAGTTACCAAGACAACGTGATATCAAAACTCAGAAGTGGCAGTGTCACGCTACAACATAACCACTCACCACAAGGGTTTGTGAGTTGATGTTGCTAGGATGAAAATGTTTGAAATTTTTTATCAACATGTGGATCTGGCAGTTTCTGTGACTTTCTGGTCAGCGTCTTGTTTCACACACTTTGCTGTGATGATTGACAAGCCGGGTAAGACCCCGGATTACTAGTAAATCCTCTCGTAATCATGCCGAGGGAACCGATGATATTGGCGAGGAAGTCTCCCCTGACATATTTTATGTCCAAGTCATCCTCCTTTCATTCACACCATTTAATTAAGTGATCTTCAGGCTGTGCGACATTTACTCCACTCAAGTACCACAGGAGTGCCAAGTGTCAATCAGAGGGGGATAGGGGATGATATAGCTTTTAAAACTTGAATAGCAGTATGTCATGTCTAATTTTGTGCTGTGCAGGTTTAATTCACACTTGAATCACCATATTCAGTCAGGGCTTCTTAAAAAAATGCTAGTTTAGAGGGCACATCAGAATAAGCTTCCTTTTTGGAGTCAGTGCCTCCCTTACACTGAATGTGATGGGGCATTAGCAGATAGTAGCAGCAGACATCTTGCATGACACAGGGTAACCACAACATTATTGTCTTCCATGAAGTTCAAACCTGTTAAAATTTTGGCTTAGATGATCTCTATAAAATCCTTCTATTAGCACATAACAATACATTTACTGAACAAGTTTAATATATGGTATAGCAACAAAAGTACTTATATCTCCGGTAATAGGGCTGCCACATTAAACCCAGTTTGTAAGTGAGGTCAACCTGTTGACTGCGTATACACCAGGGGCAAACTTTGTTTTCCTGGGACATTGATTCAGTCTGAAAGTATTCCTTCACTCCCCCTTTTCTCCCAGACTCATATTTCTCATCTCTGTGTGATATTGTCAACTCTCGGTCTCGAGTTAATCAGTCTGTTTCCCCTCAGTGTGCGCTGAATGTGTTGTCGCCGGCCTCTGGGCCATGCAGCGGAGGTTATTAATGTGGGGATTTATTTATCTAACTGATCTCCCGCTAGAGGGGAAGGACTATGGCAGCAGCTGTCGTGGGGCTGAAGGAACAGCAGTACCCCAGTGTCCAGTCCCTCATTACTGCTTTTTAATGAGAAGGAGTGAGGGATTACAGCGGGTTTCCCATCTGGCCTGGCACTGCACGACGGTCAGTGGTGTGCCTCGTATCTCTGATGGTGCTTTGAGTTTCTGTGGGGAACCTTTTGCAGGAGGATGGTGCGATGTTTAGACGAAATTAAAACCGGGTTGCCCCTCACATGCTGTAGCTGACTTTCTCTTTAGAGCGTAGTGGGGGAATTCTGCTCTTGATATCAAACTGTTTTTGTAGAAGAGCTGGGTACTTCCCAGTAACTCACATGAATGCAACCTGCAACCCTTTTGCAACACATTTTCTCAAACAACCCCTCTCTAACTGGCCTGTCTCTGGTTATTTACTCCTTGTTTGAAACTGACATAAATTATTAAAGGAGTTGAACAACGTCATTATGCCTACATTACTGTGATGTATCCTATCATCTGCCTTCAAACTAGCTGGTGCAGGTGTAATAGCACGCAATCCAGTTGACAGGCAGTTGGGTGAAGTAATGCCAATATACATCTCAAAGTGAATGTCTAATAAGAGAGTTTCTTAAAGCAAAACATTTGATGGGCTCCTTTGAAAAATATTTTGGTGACAGGAATCATTTCAAGGTCCCCAAATTTATTATGAAGTGTACAAAACTGTTTGGGGGGTTTTCAGGGGGCTGTTGCACAACAGGTACGTTTGAGTGAGATTTGCGGAAACAGGAAAACATTTTCCACTGTGCTGCAAAGAGCAGATTTGAGCCAAATGAAAGTAGACGCATCTTTCTGTTGGGCAAGAAAGGGTGGAGGTTAGCGGTTGCTTTTGAAAGCCACAAGGTTGTCTATCTAATTTTTTGTGTCCCCCTCGTTGGAAGCTAATGTCAAAGCAGCAGTTGTATTTTTAGCTTGTGCTGTGAGTTTTGAAATACCCCAACACTCCACTCAAACCGCTCACACATGTCCCACACTATCCCCTGTACGCCACACCATGAAAAATGAAAACGCTCTGCAAGCATCAGTCACCGTTTAATGGAAATATTGTTCTCACGCTGTCATCCTCCCACGCAGATGAGTTTGTTTTCTAAGTGCTATCTGTTGTTTACACTCCACCCTCCCGTCTGTCTTCACCAGCATCACCAAGGAAAGCATAGTAGACGTGGAGGCGTTGGTGAGGAAAGTGGAGCAGAAGATCGAGAGCTGTTCCCAGCAGGACGTGGAGCTCCACATCGAGCGGGTGCGCATACGCCGTTCACTGCACCATCAAACACACACACACGGTTTCAGTTCGAGATGGTGACAGAGATTTAAATTGTGCCTGCGAGCGCATGCTCATGGAGTATATGCATGTTTCACACCATTCAAGCAAGTGAGCATACATCTCATTCGTGTCTCTTATCGAGGTGTTAAAACCCGCACACTGTAAGCCGCTTGGCATTTAACTCTTAAATCACAACAGTACAGGATTATTATTTTTTTTTTTTAGTAATTTCTACATTATACTAAGCCATAGGGGATAAAATGTGCAGTAACATGGGTCTCAGAGGGTTGCTTTGCACCGCTCTTTGTGCTCGTATCCACCACTTGTACGTGAGTTATTGCAGCACTGAACCCCACTCGTTTTAACACATACTAACTCACAAATAGATGAGGTTTTAACAGACGGGACTGTCAGTGTCACTTTGACTCCTTAAGCGCACATGTGAACTCTGGGTACTTTCCATTCCATTGTCTGAACATCAAATGGAAACGTTGGTGGTTTGTCAGTCTCTGAATTTTAATGGTCTTCTGTTTCTCTTCCTCCCTCCTCAGATTTTTGTCATCAGCCAGGCAGAGCCTCGTCTCCCCCTGCAGTTGGATGATGCTGTCAGGCCTGATGGCGAGGGAGAGGAGGTGAGGAGGGATGTATTGGGATGCACAAGAGGGCGTGGCAAGCAAACCTCGCCTGACACTCTTTTCTGTTTTCTCTACTGATTTTATGGTGTAGTGAAGATATAGTGTAGGTCATCAAGGCCCCCTAAAAGAGGGTTCAGTTGTGTTTTGGCTCGAAAGGAGAAGATTCAACAAGATAAATAGTCTACAATTTAGCAAACTAGGGAACGTGAGGTGACATTTTAAAAATCTGTATATGAAACCAACAAGACAGCTCTGTCTCTGCCAGAAGAAAGAAAACAAACTGTAGACTCTGCTCCAGACAGCGTTAATTAAAAAAAATTTCAACTTCAACTTTTCAGTGTGAGAAACAGGAACTGACTCAGTGTGTGTCCACTGTCTAAGACTCATGACACGCACAAACAGGTTTGATCCGACTATGCGATGACAATAACATAATCAACCAGCAAGCCTTGATTTATCTGTATCCTTCATATTAAAAGAAAAGTCTTGCATATCTGTGTGTGAACCCACTTTGTCCTTCAAAGAGTAGATGCGTCGTCAGTGAGGAGAATGGAGGTTCGTGTTCTTGGCTGACTGGCGGATTGGGTAATTAAACCTGGCTGAATTAAACAGGATCAGGAGCAGAATGGCTCATGCTGATTAACATCACATTCAGTGAGCAACATCACCTCGTTTGACTTACCCCTCTTCGTGCAAACCGCAATTTCACCACGCGGTGTTTATAAGAGCCGGCAGCCAGGGTTTAGGGAGCCCTCCGAATTCCAATTAAGGAGATTTGTGCATCGATGCTGAATCATTGTAGAGAATTGTGATGCGTTTAAGAAGTCATTATTTTTCCCCACCCACAGTTAAGGTGGTAAGAACTGGTTATTAAACTTTTAAGGCCGTCGTTTTTGGGCTGTGAATCGATGCCTTAACAGCAAGTCGGTCCAGTACGGGCGGGATTGGTTGGTGATTCAGTTCAAGAAATATTATTGTTTAACTAAAGAATCCAGACACTTCTGTTGAAGAAAATGTTGCATCAACATAATTTGTAATCCACAGCCCAGTAACGTTTTTTCTGTAGCTGTTTCATCATCTCTAATATCGGATTTTGTATTGACATATTATTTCATACATGTACCGTGAAATTCAAATCAATAATTGTGTCTCCCCGTGCCAGAGACTGCTGATAGCAGCATCTGTTTATCCAGAAAGCAAACCTCTGCATCCGCTGCAGCATCCCAGGTGTTTTCTGCAGGGATTCAGCATGTCAGTCACACACTTGTAGCAGCACCTGCCTCCCCAAGAGACCCGGCCCTTAACAGCCCTGTCTATCTGACTGTCTGCCCGCCTAACCTTTTGTCCCCCTGCGTGGGGGCTGTTTAGAGCAGGATGTGGCTACGCAGGCAATTAGCTCAAACCCCAGTGGGTAATTGGAGGAAGCCTGACATCCATGGCCCTGGAAGCAGTGGTTCCTCCAACGATGAAACATTTACTCTTTCATTTGTTTTTGGTTTTTTGTTTTTATGTCCTTTATTGCGCTGTTGTCCCGCACTGCAGATGTCTTTTGTTGTAGCTGACCCTGTAATAGTTGCTCCAAGGAACAAAGCAACTATAGGTTTTTTTTGTTGTTTTTCACTTGTTGGTGTTAAAGCTGTATGAACATGGTAGCTGCGCAGCGCTCAGTGCTTTAGTTTCATTAAGAAGAATAGAATTTGTGAGCCTTGTCTCAAACTATTGGATTTTTGTACCAAAAATGACATTTCTCTGTTTCTTTATTTTCTTTCTTGTGAGGTTGGAAAAAGCATTTACACATCACTGGCCACAACACTCAGAGCACAGAGCAGCAGCTGAGCGGTTACACTGTTGAATATTTCATAGTCAGAGGGTTTTTGGGTGATGTGATAATGTTTTTTTGTTTGCCCTCAGGAAGGCAGAGCCACAGTCAACCAGGACACCAAGCTGGACAACAGGGTGATTGATCTCAGGGTAAGTTGCTCCCTGAGCCGAGGAAAAACAAGTGGAAAAACCCTGAATACGTGACAAAGCCTGCAGAGTATTTGTCTTGATGTATCTCATCTTGCAAGTGACATGTTCACATTTGAGGCTTGTGTATTTGTCTGGCACAGGGAAGAAAGCTGTTAGTTTCTGTATTTGAGGCTACGCCTGTTTAACTGAATTTTCTATGGGAAAGTTATAATAGATAATATTAAGAGTTTATTAATCCCCTTCCAAATTTGCAAATACAATAGTAACAGTAAAGGTAATCTGGTCTCTTTCTAATCTATTCTATCTTGTAAAAGAGGAAACCTTAGAGCAGTTTTTGACATAAAAGAGAAAGCAGACAACCTTATAAACCGCTGTGGGTATTTTAAAATGCAAACCAAAGCGCTCCACCCTGAAAGTGAAAAAGAGAGTCTGAGATTTACCGGGCTGCTGCTGTGAATCTTTCGCAGCGTGGGAGATGTGCTCCACCAAATGCGAGCAGCAGTCGAGGCCGACCTGCGAAGTGTCTCATTGTTTTGATCTGTGCCTCCCACGTGTGTGATGCGGCAGGCAGGAAGGCACCTACACCACAGCACAGAGCCGCCGAGCTCACAAGCTTCACAACAACACCTGTTTCTGTAACACTGCGCACTTTGAGCTCGTGGACTCATGCCTGTCATCAGCTTCGCACTGTAGAGCCCAGTGAAGCTGTAAAGTGGTTCCCACACTGGCAGACAGACGCTCCAAAAGGGAACCGTAAACCTCCTCAATAATAATTTAGCTCCTGTGGTACTCCCCTTGTAACTTGACCGTCCTTAAACATAAGGCGCGTCACTCTGAAACACAGAGGAGAAGTTTTCCTTGTGTTCATTTCAGTTTAGTCTCCAGAAGACAGCTGGAGTCACAGGGAGCCAAAGAGTCATCCTGACTAGTTAGTTGGCGTCGAGTCAAAACTAACAAACCCTCTAATAGTCGTGCTGCCTCAGCAATGTAGACTGTGGTCAGAAAAACTGTCACTTAACACGAGTGTCAGTCACTGTTTAAATGTTGTATATATTTATTTTGGAGCTTTTTGTGATTGATTGATCTGCCAACTGTTTTCTTGATCAATCACTTAATAGTTTAGTTCATAAAATGTGAGAGAATTGTGAAAAAATGACTGAAGTTAATGGCGATGTCTTAAAGTTGCTTGTTTTCTTCAAGCGTCAGTCTGAAATCTGTAGATTTAGTCACTGAAAAGAAGAAAAAAGATGAACCGCAGGCAGGTATTATTTATGTGCTTTCGAATATGCTTGTGGTGGATCTTCACCACAGTCAGGTTTCAGTCCGGTACTCTGTGCCAGTGAGAGGCGTGTCAGCTTCAGCTCTGCCATACGAGGACACACTAGGGACACCATCCGAGTGTCAGTTCGAGAAAATGCAAACCGCCACTTGCCACCCTTGATACCAACTCACACCGTAAACAGGAGGTGCTTTCTAATTTCTAACATGGTTCCAAACAGGCTGGTTGTAGGTTGTTTGTCCCAGCTTTAAAAGGGGGCACAACCCAGCCGGTAAGAAATGACACAAATGAGTCACAGGAATGTTAAAGTTAGCACTGTTGATTTGGTTCATTGCTTGCTAATTGTTTGGTTCAATTGGTTTT
Organism: Amniataba percoides; assembly: GCA_037176925.1. NCBI lineage: Eukaryota > Metazoa > Chordata > Actinopteri > Centrarchiformes > Terapontidae > Amniataba > Amniataba percoides. Next base: position 16,912,766 of record JBAJHX010000043.1, on the reverse strand, counting down.
GAAGGAGGAAAGTTTCTGTTTTCCCCCTCCCACTTCTTCTTTTTTTTTTTTTTTTGTTTGCAGAGTATTTAGATTGGAACTGAAGGAAAAGTTTCTGCCAGACTGCCCTGAAGCATTGTCTGCAGATTAATGAGCTTGCCAGTATTTAGACATTATCACCTTTCCATCCTGCCAACTGTTAGTCAGGCAAGAACCTATTCAGGACCGGACAGGCACAGGGGATGGAAAGAAGGGAGAAATAAAACCCTTTAATTAACGCAGACCTGTGCGTCGTGTATTGAAAGGACCAGGGTCTGTCTGCGTGGAGATGCATGTTAACTGCAGTCGAAAGGCAGCAAAGCTCAACTGTAGAAATCTCTGTGGTCATTAGAGATGAGTAAGTGGATTTTAGGGAGTGTTCTCTTAGGTTTTGACATGCTCTGTCGCCTAACTGTTGCAGTTTTGGGTTTTTTTCAGGCTTAGAGTTTTACAGTAATCTCTGCCCGCCCCCCACTTTGGTTTCAAGCATTTACATTTATAATAATAGGCGTAAAGTTCCTGAGGCTCACGCTGAGTTTGAACGCATGCCTTGCCCTTGCCAGCAAATAAACGTTTCGCCCTGCATGTCGGCGGGAGTTGCGTGAGCAGAAATTGGCAGTCCTGTTTTCACACATCTGTTGTGTTGTGTAATAAATCCAGTGAATCACGCTGTGTGCGGTAATATCTCCTCTCCTCCCAAAGACGACCACCAGCCAGGCCATCTTTCGCCTGCAGTCGGGAGTGTGCCAGCTCTTCAGAGACACCCTCACCAATAAGGGCTTTGTGGAGATCCAGACCCCGAAAATCATATCAGGTACAAACACACACACACATAAGTGTCACGTCCATCCTGCCCCGTGGGAAAACTGAGGCTAACATGCACTGAATCATTTCTGATTACATGTTTTAGTAGAGGCACACGTGTTTTCATATCATGCCACCCACAGGTGTCCTGTGAGTCATCGTACGACAGTTGTGAGGTTGACTTCCTTTATGCATGGGCCGTTTTTTTCTTTTTCTACGATGCAAGTCAAATCAAGAACCAAACCGTAACATGAGTAACCATACCTTACATAATGCAGAGCTTCTAAACCCCAAACACAGTCATGCATGTCTGTTTTCAAGCAGGTGCCAGACAATAAGGTATTAGAGTTTTATTGTTTTAGACACGTCAGGATATAAATCCAGCCCAGTGGGAGTTTTTGATGCATTGACCAACTCGCACATCAGCTTCTCTTCTCTCCCATATCCACACAACATGCTTCTAATTTGACAGGGGAGGCCTCCCTTTAGCTGTCTCCCACGTTACTGAAACAAGGGAGGACCGGGTGAGAAAAAGATTCAGACAGAAACTTTCTCACGTTCAGGAGACAGTTATCTTGTGTGTCTGTTATCCAGGTGTTCTTGGTGTTCTACATATATTCAATTCACAAAAAAAATCTGTCCTCCCTTCAGCTGAAATAAATTCATCTTTTAAAGCTGAGAGAGGGTTCATTTTAAAATAATCAGTTTACAGTCAAGTCAAAATGGATGAATAAAGCTCGTAGTTTTGTACACAGCTCCGGCTCCGGCTCCCACGTGCTTCTCAGATTTGAAATGACATGTGGCGAAACCTGTGACAACCTCACTTCCCCTTTTCTTCAAGAGCCAATGAGGTAGACTCCGGTCTGTCACAAACTCAATTCAAAAGTGGCGCTCTTTTATTTTGGCGGCACATGTAAAGCAGGGGGAGTGCGCGTGTATTTTTTCTTCTTCTTTTTTTTTGTAAAAACCGCATCTTCCTGCTTGCCCACACCCACTGTGTATACAGTGAACAGTTTGTCCTGTGTGAACCCCCACCCTGCTGTTGAGGACGTGAGAAGATCAGATAATGCCCTCTGATGTCTATGTTAAATAGGGAACCGCAGATGCGTTATGTAAGATGGCCTGTTTTAGCTTATATAACATAGAGGCCTGTATTTTTTTTTTTTTTGAGATGACAATAACAAAAGTACGCCCAATTAATACTTTATTAACTCTTGTCAGTATCCAACAGTTTGCAGTCTGAAATCAACTGTCCTGAAACTGTTATAGGGATATTCTTACTTTTATTAAAAAAGGGAACTGTTACTTTTTAATTGGCTATTTAGACCTCCAACTGAAACATGTAGTGAGCAGATGATCTGCCAGTTTCCTGCAGAGTTGTCCCTGATTTTGGGTTATGTGTTAAACATTATATCAGCCCTGCATTAAAAGTCCATATTGTGCCGCCAGCCAGTAAAAAAAAAACGTATGTTCAGTTCTAAAATTTGTCTTTCTCCACTTGTAGCTGCCAGCGAAGGCGGAGCGAACGTCTTCACGGTGTCTTACTTTAAAACCAGCGCCTACCTGGCCCAATCTCCCCAGCTCTACAAGCAGATGTGCATCTGTGCTGACTTTGACAAGGTCTTCTGTGTTGGTCCAGGTAGGAACGCCGCCACCCCCCCCCCCCCCCCAGCACCCCCACCATCCTCCATACACACACTTTCACTCACTTAGAGCAAGCGGCAAAACGAGCAGCAGGAGTATCATGAAAGCTGCAGACCCTATTAACTGAGATGACAGTTTTAAAATGGCTCCAAATGCATTTAGATTGTTAAACTTTAACAGACCTCCCTCTGTTGCCTTCACTGTGGTCAGAGCTGCTGTAGAGCTTAGTGTGTTACTGACACAATGGGACTTATAAAAGACTTTATAATGCTGTGCTGAGTTTAAAAGAGCTGCCAGCTCTTCAGGTAGGCAAACACTGCCACCGCCCGACTGAATACATACAGAATATAACAAAACACCAAGCAAGAATCAGAAAACATCCTATACACAGCCCTCCTTTTTAATTTGCTGCTTTTCCTCATTTTAAGCTGGCTCACGATTCCACGCTGAGATATGATAAAACATTTGGGAGAGGGCTGCACACTCAGTATTCTACAGCCTGGACCGAGGTCTTTGTTTGCTTCTCTGTAGCTCCACCGGAGAAATCAAAGGGCTTAAGGTCATCGCTGCTTCTGAGGCAACAATGCACTCACTGCGGTTGCCTTAGTTACAGTCGCACCATTTCTCAAGTTAAAAAGAATTGGGAGCAACTCTCCCTCAAAGTCCCGGTGGCTGGAACTACTGAGTTCAAATGTCCGCAGTTTGGGTTCCACCATCTGAAATCAGCTAAAGAGATCCACTAGGGATGCACACTGATGTAAACATGAGGCCGCCGTGAATCACAGAGGAGCAGGTGTCACGTTAGCTGTGTTTGTTTTACTTTTCTCGGTTGCTTCAGTAAATGTATGCAGAGGTCAGATGTTTAAAACTGAGCAGACGGAAGCTCTGTGTGCATGCAGAAGCAGAAATATGCATGCATGGATTTATAAAGCCATACATATGCACGCTTGTGTTTTATAAATCTCAGTCATTGCGAAGCTGTGTGCCTTTGCACGTGGCTGATTTCTGCTCCACGCCGACATGTGTGGATGCGGACTCACCTTTAATCAACCTTTTTGCATGTACGGCTGCTTCACCTGACTGAGGACCCGTCAAGTGAAAGAACAGAAAGAAAGAAGGAGCTCAATTTCACATTTCTGAGGCCCTCCAACACCGACAGCCAAGAATGCACGGCTCTGGCTAATTCTGTGCAGCTCTCATAATAGCATGAATTCATCATACGAGCACCTGCAGACCATCAGCGCTCACGGTACCAGTGATGATTGAGTTTCTACCGCTCCTATCACACAGTTCACAATGTGCGTCATAGTGAAGGATGCTAAACAAAATAGCAAAAGAAAAAAGTCTTTGCAATAGAATTAGCATCATAAGAGCAAAGTAAATAAAAATACAGTTTTCTGTCTTGTAAACAAGCCTGAGCTGATGACTAGGTACTTTACAGCAAAGCACATGGTTGTATATCATTACAATGTCCTACAATTTGGACATTTCAATGGATGAAGCTGAATAAAGTGGACAAACTGTTGACTTGACCCCTCAGTGTCAGTTTGTACGGGCGCTCGAAATCATTGAAAATGCTTGAATTCCGATGGGATGTTTTCAAGCTTTGAAAAGTGCTTGAATAAATTGTAACTGATTGAAACTGTAATTTTTTAAACTGTCATAATCTGCTCAAATATCTAGGTTCTTAGATTAAAAAGAAGTGTTCATCTGTGATAGTCTAAATGATTTGAGTATAATTTACCACACAGCTGTAAGGAGCTTGAAATGCTTGAAAATGCGCCTTGAAAAGACTCAAAAAGTTGCACTGCTCTTCTTGCTCTGACCTGGCACACAGTCAAGGATTCGGTGCAGCCTCGATAACAAGACGCCAAACAAAAGGCCTTTTGGCAGCCACGTTTCCTCTGCTGTCGTTTGCTTCGCTTAGACGTTGATATTAAATCTGCATCATTTCAGTTTTCAGGGCGGAGGACTCCAACACCCACCGTCACCTGACTGAGTTCGTGGGTCTGGATATTGAGTTGGCCTTCAACTACCATTACCACGAAGTGATTGACTCCATCACTGACACCATGGTGCAGATCTTCAAGGGCCTGAGAGACAAGTAAGATTAGGATTCATACAGTAAAGCTGGGGCTTATGGGTAATGGGTCATTTTTGTTTTGATTCCACAGATCCTCCTGGGATTTGTTTTACTTACGCTTTCTGTGAGTCAGGCAGAAGACTGCAAAAAAAGGATGCAAACAATGTGCCATAGAGGCTCAAGTTTGGTTTTTCCTGCTCAACACAAGAAGTAATTCACTTCTTGACAGGATCGATTTCTGGGCTGGAAAAAGTCCAAACATTGTATTTCTCAGCAAAACTTAAGCTGTTGACTCCACATTAAGTGTTTTCATCCGCTGCTGTCGACTCTGTTGAAAAGTCAGTGATTTCCACCGGCTCAGCCAAAAATGTTGCCGTGTGGCTTTATTGCCCCCTAGTGCTGTGGATCGGAGCAGCACGGGCAGAGAGCTGTCACAGCAGGGTGAGTGAAGTGAGGAAAAAACAAAGGCTTCTCAAGTCAAATGACACCAAGAAAGACGGTCGTCTTAGCTGCCATACAGGCCTCTTATTACTTATTATGCATTTCAGCGTCAGTCTGTCAGTGTCCTTACAGCTCGATTGGTGACCCCTGGAGCACAGAGGTGAGACCTGCCACCTTGTGGTACAGTCCAAGGTTGTAGAAGCTCTCTGTGGCCCTCCCCTGAGAAATATTGCATATATTTATGAGAATATAAATATTCTTATCAATTATTAATGAATTATGAGCACGCAAACCGCTTCAGTCAACCAGAGAAAACTGACTGGGCTTCAAAGCTAAGCTTCTGTGCTCTAACCCGTTTTAATTTTCTTTTTCTGTAGCCGTACTTGTATTGTTGCTTTTTGTCGTGTAAGCAGTTGGCATGAATGGACGGTGAAACTCTAAGGAGGTTTGGCAGATGGGGGGTATAATTGCTAGAACATATCTAAAGAAAAGAAAAGGGGACTTTACATTTGACAGACAGGTGTACAACTCAATATCTTTTTCCACTTCATTAAAAAACCCTTTTGAGTTTTGAACTGACTAAATATCTATGGATGCACTGTTGCGTGGGTCACATTAAGTTTCATATTAAATTAGCTGCAGTTTCAGCTTCTTTTATTCCTTAAATGTCAGTCACTGTTGGTTAGTTTCAACTTGTGACCACTGTTCCCCTTTTTCATGTCACTTTGACTTTTTGTCTTTTGTTCTCATGACTTTCCAGACTGTTCCTCCTTGACGTAATCAATTACTTTGCATGTGTGGTTGACTGACTTTCCAGCACTTGAGGCAAAAATGACTTTGCCTTTGTGGAGCTCTGTTAGTTTTCTCATGTTGCCTCGGAAACATATCAAAATACTTCTCTGTTGTCTTTTTAAAACATATTAAATAATGCTGTTTGGCATTTAGCCCAACATCACCATCTTTGTGGTGGTGTCTCTAAATTTGATTTAGCCAGCATTGTCCCCTTTTTAGCCCACAGTGTCTTTATATTTCTTTCACTGGCTCTGCTGTGCTCTGGTTATAATGACAGAGCATGGATGGCGGACAACATTTCAAACTCAAACACTTTGCAGAACTGTAAAAAGCCTTGAAACAGTAAAATATGATGTTACAAAGTTTCTGACCAGTGTGGGCTGTGATCCTTGATAGGTTAACCACCAAAGGCAAATTTGTCTGGCATTTAGCTCTGTGTGGGTGGGAATACTGAACCCTGGTTAGTAGGTTTTAATGAGTGTGTGTGTCTGTGTGTGTGTGTGTGTGTGTGTGTGTGTGTGTGTGTGTGTGTGTGTGTGTGTGTGTGTGTGTGTG